>SJYX01022580.1:25387-46052 GCA_006410675.1 Oreotragus oreotragus | reverse complement strand
CTGCCAGGCCCCTCGGGGGAGAAGGGAGAAACAGGAGACGTGGGCCCGATGGTGAGTGCGGCCCCCTTGACGGGGTGGGCCCCTCCTGACCCCAGCCTCACCTGCTAGTCCCCTCAGCTTCCAGCGCCCACCCTGCCCTGGCCCAGCTGCCTCCCTCCCCGCCCGCTCCCCTGGCCCTGCCGCTCCGGGCATCCTTGGCTCGGCTTCTCTCACCTCCCGGCCCATCTCCGGGCGTCTGCTTCTCTCCAGGGACCACCTGGCCCCCCAGGACCTCGAGGCCCAGCTGGACCCAACGGAGCAGATGTGAGTCCTCCGGCCCTGGTGTAGCCAGTGCCCTGCCTCCCCTCCCCTAGACTGTAACCTCTGGTCTCATCTCAGATGCCGAGAGACGCCGCTGGCCCTGGGAAGGCCTCCCGCCGTCTCTCGGCGGTGACCTCAGGCCTCGTCCAGGCTCTGAGCCCACAGGGCACCCCCTCCCCCTTATTTCTGGTTCTCTTTCAGGGTCCACAAGGCCCCCCAGGAGGTGTTGGGAACTTGGGTCCCCCTGGAGAGAAGGTACTGGGAAAGGGTACACGGATGGTCTTGGGGGGGTGAGTTTCCGCCATTTTCGGTGGGGGCCTCAAAGGAGATGGGACGGGGCGGGGACCCTGGTGGTCCCGTGCCTGGAGTCAGTGCTTTCACCGCGTGGCCTGTGCTCAGTCCTCAGAGGAACTGTGCAGTGTGACCAAAAGAGGCAGAGAGGAAGACTGGCAATATCAGGATTTTGGAGGGGCGGGCGGGGGAATGAAGGTTCTTGACCCCATCTCCTTGCAGGGGGAGCCAGGAGAGTCAGGATCTCCGGGAGTCCAGGGCGAGCCAGGGGTCAAGGTGAGTGGTGGCTCTGGGGCGGGCTCCCCAAGCCCCTCCACCCCTCATTCCCACCCCCACCTTTTCTGTGACCTCCTGGACCTGCAGTTCCCAGCCGTTCTCAGGGGGCCTGGTCCCTGGATCCAAGTGGAAGGAAGAGGGGCCCAGACTCCCTCCATGGGCTCGACTTCTGTGTGCACCCTGATGTCAGTGGGGGCGGGAGGGACGAGGGGGAGGCTGAAGGCATCTTGGAAGCGGCGGGGGAGGGTGCTGAATCCTCCTTTGGGACCATCTGTGACCTCCGCCCATCCTTCAGGGTCCACGTGGGGAGCGTGGGGAGAAAGGAGAGACTGGGCAGGCGGGAGAGGCGGGACCACCGGGGCCTAAGGGCCCCACCGGCGACGACGGTCCCAAAGGGAACCCCGTGAGTCTGGGGAGGGGGCTTGGAGGAGGGCCCTGTGCGTGGAGACTTGGGATGCGTGTGAGGATCTTGGAGTGGGGAGACAAGAGTCGGGGGGAACAGGGTCTCCTGGGAGGGATTATGGAGTTTAGGATCCAGAGAGAAAATGAAACTTAACCTGAAAGCCTTGGAGGGCAGGCCGTGCATGAGGTGGGGAGAAGGGCTACTGGAGGCCCTCTTCCTAGGGCGGTGCGGGTGGGCATTGCCTGTAGAGAGGGAGCGTGTGCCCTGTGCCCATGGGGGTCGTGTTGGCGCTGGTTGGGCTTAGGAGCTGTGACCCTGACCCTTGGATTCCCTCTGGATCAGGGTCCTGTTGGTTTTCCTGGTGACCCTGGCCCTCCTGGAGAAGTTGGCCCTCGGGTGAGTCTTACCCAGGGGGAGGGATGGGTGAAGCGGGTGGTCTGCTCTGGAGGCACTCTGCGTGGCAGGTGGGAACTGGGACTGTGGGGGGCAGATGGAAGAATGGGAGGATCGGCAGGTTTGGGGGTGAGGTCAGCCAGGCCAGAGGCCCCCTCTGACAGTGCTGTGTCTCTGCAGGGCCAGGATGGTGCCAAGGGTGACCGTGGAGAGGACGGGGAGCCAGGACAGCCTGTGAGTGCCCATGACACCCCCCCCCCGCAGGCCCAGTCCCCTCTGCTGTGCCCACACCTGAGGGCTCCCTCACCACCCCTCTCCCTCCCTCCACAGGGGTCCCCCGGTCCCACGGGGGAGAATGGACCTCCTGGACCACTTGGAAAGAGGGTAAGCGAGGTGGACCTTGCGGGCAGTCCTGGGGGAGGCTGGATGGCCGCTGGGGCGATGGGGGGCAGGATGGGGAGAGGCCTGGGGTCCCGGCCATCCTTGGGGGGAGGTGTGTGTGTGATCACATGTGTCTGTGAGTGTGCTGTGCAGATTTGGGTATCTTTGCTCCTGTATGTCCTGTCTGATCTTGCCAGGGGTGGTGGTGTGTGTACCAACCAATCAGAATAGACGTGGGGGGAGATTTCCTGGTGGTCCAGTGGTTGCGGCTCTTTGATCCCACTGCAGAGGGCAGTGGGCACAAGTTTGATCCTTGGTCTGGGGGCTAGGAGGAAAAGGGCTGGCAGGGGATGAACCCTTTGTTTACTGGTGGTATGTGGGCAAGAGGCTCTTCACCCAATGCACAGTATTTTTACAGCTGGTACCGTTGTAGCAGCTCTCCCATCTGTGAGTGAGCCTCTGTGATTGTGTGTGTGTGTGCACAGGTGTCTGTGTGTGTACCAGGAGGACTGCTTTGGGGAGGGAGATGAGTCAGCCTGTGATTGTGTGTGTGTACCAGGAGGACTGCTTTGGGGAGGGAGATGAGTCAGCCTCTGAGATTGTGTGTGTGTGCGCGCAGGTGTGTGTATGTGTGTACCAGGAGGACTGCTTTGGGGAGGGAGATAAGTCAGCCTGTGATTGTGTGTGTGTGTGCACAGGTGTCTGTGTGTGTACCAGGAGGACTGCTTTGGGGAGGGAGATGAGTCAGCCTCTGAGATTGTGTGTGTGTGCGCGCAGGTGTGTGTATGTGTGTACCAGGAGGACTGCTTTGGGGAGGGAGATAAGTCAGCCTGTGATTGTGTGTGTGTGTGCACAGGTGTCTGTGTGTGTACCAGGAGGACTGCTTTGGGGAGGGAGATGAGTCAGCCTCTGTGATTGTGTGTGTGTGCACGCAGGTGTGTGTATGTATGTGCATGCAGGTGTGTGCGCACAGGTGTGTGTGTGTGTACCAGGAGGATGCTCGGGGGTGGGAGGTGAGCCTGGCTGCTCACGGCCACCTGCACCCCCTCCCGTCCTCCACCTGCAGGGACCTGCAGGCACACCTGGTCCTGAAGGGCGACAAGGAGAGAAGGGTGCCAAGGTGGGGAGAGCCTCCTGGATGCTGGGATGCCCAATGCACCGCCCCGCCCCTCCCAGTCCTCACCCTCTGGCCCCCAGACGCCTCCGCCACGCCCCCTCCTCCAGGCCGGGTTCCCTGTCCTCCCTACCCCAGGGGTCTCAGGGGCTCGACCCCTCCCCTCCATCTCCCCCCACCTGCCTTGGATCCGCTGCCCCTACCACAGCGTCCTCTGCCTTTCGGGACACTTCTTTGGTGTGTTTCAGGGGGATCCTGGCGCTGTGGGCGCCCCAGGGAAGACAGGCCCTGTGGGCCCTGCAGGCCCAGCAGGAAAGCCTGGTCCTGACGGCCTGAGAGGTCTCCCTGGCTCAGTGGTAAGTCATGATGCAGAGGTTCGGCCGGGCTGGGNAGATGTGTATAAGAGACAGCTTCTTTGGTGTGTTTCAGGGGGATCCTGGCGCTGTGGGCGCCCCAGGGAAGACAGGCCCTGTGGGCCCTGCAGGCCCAGCAGGAAAGCCTGGTCCTGACGGCCTGAGAGGTCTCCCTGGCTCAGTGGTAAGTCATGATGCAGAGGTTCGGCCGGGCTGGGAGGGGTGTGGCGTGGGGGACACGTCTCCTGATCCCTGCGGTCCCCTCAAATCTGCAGGGTCAGCAAGGCCGTCCCGGGGCCACAGGCCAGGCTGGGCCTCCAGGCCCTGTGGTGAGTGACTATGGATGGGGGGGGGTGGGGTGGGGTGTGGTGGGGTGGGGCCCCCGGGGCAGTGGGCATCCAGCCTTGGAGGAGGCTGAAGTTGTGGCCCCACCTCCTGCAGGAGAGAGTGACTTCCTGTCTCCCCACAGGGACCCCCAGGGCTACCTGGCCTCCGGGGCGACGCTGGGGCCAAGGGCGAGAAGGTGAGTGACCACGTGCAACCAGGAGTCTCAGCCTCCTCCCTGAAGCCTCTGGGGACCCCATGTTCTCGAGGGGCCCTCCTCAGTCAGGGCTGTGGCAGCCNGGGGTGGGCGGTGGGCCGCTGAGGAGGACGCAGCTGAACCAGGCCCCCCGTTCCTAGGGCATTCCGGGAGCATCTGGCCCCATTGGTCCTGGAGGGCCCCCCGGCCTCCCTGTGAGTATCCCATCTGTTCCTCCCCTCAATCCTCTAAACCCCGCAGTCCCCATAATCCCCCCTGGTTTCCACGGCAACCGCCAGCCTAACACGCAGAGGCCCCCATGTCCCCCATATGTTCCTGCACCTGCAGAGTTTCCAACCTGTCCTTCCAGCGCCTCCCCAGTGTCCCCTTGTCTCCCCCGCCTGCCCCTCCTGGGTGGCCCCAGGGTCCTGTGGACTGGTGACCTCGCCTCCGCAGGTCTCCGTGTCCTGACCCTCCCTTGTGGTGACGGCCTCTTTCTCGTTCCTCATTTCACAGGGACCTGCTGGCCCCAAAGGAGCCAAAGGAGCCACGGTGAGTGGCCCCAGAAGCTCGGCCGCCCCCGCCACGCCCGCCACGCGCTGAACTTGACACTGTCTCTCCAGGACAAACATCCCACCCATCCCCCACCCCCAGCCCCCGACCGATGTCATCCTCTGTAACCTTAATCGCCTACTTGACCTCTTGACCCCTCCATGACCTCATTGCCTCCTTTTTCAGGGCCCTGCCGGACCTAAGGGAGAGAAGGGCATCCAGGGCCCTCCGGGACACCCGGTATGACACTGTCTCTCCAGGACAAACATCCCACCCATCCCCCACCCCCAGCCCCCGACCGATGTCATCCTCTGTAACCTTAATCGCCTACTTGACCTCTTGACCCCTCCATGACCTCATTGCCTCCTTTTTCAGGGCCCTGCCGGACCTAAGGGAGAGAAGGGCATCCAGGGCCCTCCGGGACACCCGGTGAGTCACGAAGCAGGGCCCGCGTTTCTGCTGGCCCTGCTCTGTCTGGGTGTTTCTCCGCATCGCCCTCACCCTGACCTCATCTCTCACCCAGGGCCCCCCGGGAGAGGTGATCCAGCCCCTGCCCATCCAGATGCCCAAGAAGACGCGGCGCTCGGTGGATGGAAGCCGCCTGGTGCAGGGAGATGAAGCTGTGCCGACTGGGGGTGCCCCGGGCAGTCCTGGGGGCCTGGAGGAGATCTTTGGCTCCCTGGACTCCCTGCGGGAGGAGATCGAGCAAATGAGGCGGCCCACGGGGACCCAGGACAGCCCTGCTCGCACCTGCCAGGACCTGAAGCTCTGCCACCCGGAGCTGCCCGATGGTCAGTGCCAGCCTCAGGAGCTCAGCTTGTGAACCACAGCGCCGATGTGAACAAGCAGGATGGATGTCGAGGAGGCCTGGGGAAGCCGTCGGGGTGGGGATGAGGCGGGGGCGGTGCAGCTTGGGGTGGCAGCTCTTACCAACCAGATCAGAAGCATTTCAGCATTAGCAACTGGTGTGATGGCTCAGTGGGTAAAGAATCTGCCTGCAAGGCAGGCGATACAAGACGCAGGTTTGATCCCTGGGTCAGGAAGATCCCCTGGAGGAAGAAATGGCAGCCCACTCCAGTATTCTTGCCTGAAGACCCCACGGACAGGAGCCTGGCGGGCTGCAGTCCTCAGGAAGGGGGAGTAGAACAGGACTAAGTGATCACAGACACGCGAAAGAGCTCGTTCAGTCGTGGGCTACTGTTAGAAACGGTTTTTAAAGAGCTTCCCAGGTGGTAGGGATAGAGAATCTGCCTGCCAATTCAGGAGACACAACAGATGCGGCAGGTTCAATCCCTGGGTTGGGAGGATCCCGTGTAGTGGGAAATGGCAGCCCACTCCAGTATTCTCGCCTGGAGAATTCCACAGACAGAGGAACCTGGCAGGCTACACAGCCCATGGGGTTGCAGAGTCAGACACGACGCGCGCACACACACACACACACACACAGAGAATCCTCCCAGGGTCTCACACACACACACACACGGTTCTCCCAGGGTCACACACACACACACACACGGTCCTCCCAGGGTCACACACACACACACACGGTCCTCCCAGGGTCTCTCACACACACACACACAGTCCTCCCAGGGTCTCACACACACACACACACACGGTCCTCCCAGGGTCATCAGCTCACCATCTGCCCAGTGTCTATAGGAACAGATGAACAAACACCCGTGGACAACATGCTGGCATTCACACACACAGACACGTGTGCAAGCCTGTGGCCACACATCGTACCAGAATGCGGGTGTCAGCGCTCCTGCCAACCCCAGCCGCCAGCCTGGGGTGCTGCCCGGGGGAGGGGTGGCAGCGGCGGGAAGGGGCATAAAGTGACGAGGGAGACTGAAGCGGGGCAGGCTATGCTCTGGGTGCCTGGGTGTGGAACAGAGGCCTGGGGGCGGCCGGTGGGAGCCGCGGGGGTACATGTGGGGCAGAGACCTCTTGGGTACAAGCCCCAGGCACCCTGACCGCCCTTCCTCGCTTGACAGGAGAGTACTGGGTCGACCCCAACCAGGGCTGTGCTCGGGATGCCTTCCGGGTTTTCTGCAACTTTACGGCTGGAGGGGAAACCTGTGTGACGCCCAGGGACGATGTCACGCAGGTGAGAGCTGGCCCCTGGCCGCCCTGACCCTGTGCAGTGCCCCTCTGGGCCTAGAGGCTCCCGGGTTTCTGACGTCCCCTGGCCTTTGACCCCGTGGAGCCGGCTGACGCTTCTGTTCCTTCTGGGCAGTCTCCTGCTGCTAACTTCATCTCCTGCCCCGGACCACCTGCGGCAAAAGCTTGCCCTCTGTTTAACCCCTGCCCCCCATTTCTCCCCCGGCCTTCCCCGTTCACTCCGCTCTCCTGGCCCTGGCCCTGGCCCTGCCTGTGACCGCAGCCCCCCCTCCCCCAGTTCTCCTACGTGGACTCCGAGGGCGCCCCGGTGGGCGTGGTGCAGCTCACCTTCCTGCGGCTGCTCAGCGTCTCAGCCCGCCAGAACGTCTCCTACCCGTGCTCTGGGGAGGCCCAGGACGGCCCCCTGAAGCTCCGGGGGGCCAACGAGGACGAGCTGAGCCCGGAGACCAGCCCCTATGTCAAGGAGATCCGGGACGGCTGCCAGGTGGGCACCAGGGAGAGCTGGGTGGGGGCAGGCCCTGGACTCAGGCTGGGGGAGGCAGGAAGACCCCCGGGCAGGGGCGCTGGGCTGAGTAGGAGGAAGCCTGCTTCTGGTGTCGGGAAGGGCATGAAGGCTGGGCGGTGGAGGACGGGTCCACTCAAAGCCCAGCATGCAGGCTCATAAGCATATTTACATGGGTTCCCCTTTGCACACATGGGGCTGTTAACACTGCTCGCTCCCCAGGGAGGACACGCCCAATCTGTACGTGCATCTCCACAGTTGCCTGGAGAGGGTTACACAGGTACACACACGTGTGGAATTATGTTGGCTGTCATCACACACAGCCACAAACACAGGTACACACATCCCTGTGGAGTCACACAGGCTTGCACAACCACTACAGACGGATAACCTCAAAGACAAACCCACAGCTGCTCAGATTGGCTCAAGAGTGCACGCACAGGTGTGTACACACACACACAACCAATGTTCCTTGCTTTCCCAGTCCTGGCTCTCTGGAAGAAACTTTAGAAAGGAAATTTAGCACAGTTTGAATTTGACGTAGATGAGGGGATCAGCGTCTCACCGTGCTCAAAGGAGTGGGGGCCTGGGCCTGCCGTTGGGTGGCCCAAGGCTCCCGCGTGCCTTTCCCATGCTCACTCCTCTTGCTCTTGTGTCTCCCCCTCCTCAAGACCCAGCAAGGCCGGACGGTGCTGGAGGTTCGCACGCCTGTGCTGGAGCAGCTGCCGGTGCTGGACGCCTCCTTCTCAGACCTGGGGGCCCCTCCGAGGCGGGGCGGGGTGCTGCTGGGGCCTGTCTGCTTCATGGGCTAGGACCTGCTCCTCCATCTGACCCTGTCCGCCAACGCCAGGCCCACCTGGAGTCCCACAGCGTCGGCTCTGTGCCACCTCGCAGGAGGGCTTCTCACCATCTAGGGGTCCTCTGGCCAGGGCATTGAGAGTCCCCCGTCAGGGGCAAAGCAGGGGAGGGGCGCCCCGGGCCTCGCGGTGCCCCTCCCCCTGGGGCCGCCCCCTCCCCCGGGCCCTGCTCGACAGCCGAGACCCTTATTTAAAATTTACCTCCCAGTCACCCCAAACACGTGGAAGAGAAGAGAAAGGACACTGTGTATTTTGTATTTAAAAGTAATTATATTAATTATTTAAAGTGTGGAAAACAAAATGACAAAAAAGATAAAGAGGGAAATGCCAACAAAAATCAGCGGACTTTGGAGACAGGGCTCTCCAGGGGCGAGCCCCAGCACCCTCCTCCTCGCCTCAGGGCTTTCCTCAGTGACTGTGGGGGGCTGGGGGCCGACCCCCGCCTCCCTCACACCCACCCGCAGCACCCACTGTGAACGCTGGAATACACGGTCTCCTTTGTCTCAGGGCTCTGCCTCTCTCTGCCCAGGTGGGGCTCGCTCATCTCTGCCTACTGGGTGTTTGGCTCCCTGACCTGCCTGCCTGCTGTCTTTCACTCGGTCTGGGGTCTTGCAGGAACGCCTGTTACTTGGGGACCTGGCTACTCCCCCAGGGGAGACATGAATAGTGAGGGGTGTGTGCAGGGCCAGTGGTCAGCAGACGGTTGAAATATCGAGATTCTTCTGCATTAGTTGGGAAACCACGGTGGCTCTGAGTCCCTTGAGTATCCCACCGACATCCTGGCCAACCGCATCCTTGCCCTGGATGCCCCACCCTCCCTGATCCTTCAGTTATCCTGCCATCTGGATGGAAGGGACTCCCAGGACCTCGTCCAGTACTATGACCTGCGTCCACTCTGACTGGTGGTTAAAAAATGTGATTGTCTCCTCCTGGGGTGTATGTGCCTGCTGCTTGTGTTGTTATTTCAATCCTCACTGAACCCCCCTCCCACCACGCCCCTTACTTCTGGCTGAGCTGTTCCCAGAAAGGGATGGCTGAATCCGTTTCCTGGAGGACTTGTCCTGTTAAGGTGCTAGAGTGCAGAGGGAGTTCATAACAGACCCCCCAGCAACATCAGGTGGGGGCCCAGGGTTCTGTATGACCCTGGTGCCTGAGTGGTTCAAGGTGAGGGCGCCTGACCCTCCCTAGTTTTAACTGACACCCCTCCCCGACCTTTAGGGCTCTCGAGGCTAGAAGGGGCCTCAGATGCCTGGTCTGAGCTCCTTGCGAACGAGGAAACCGAGGCTGACTTTCACGACGGCGTTTTTTGCCCCTACCTTTGGTGCAGGCTTGCCTGCCCCGTCATTAATAGCCAGGGCTGTGGCCGGGGCTCCCCAGGCCCTTGGGTATCAGTGTCCACGTTCCTCCAGGTTTCCTGCCGCGGCAAGATGCACAGGGCTCAGCCGGAGTCTCCTCCGACTCCGGGCCGTCCCCCAGCGCACCCCCATCCCGGGGCTTGTTCAGCACCTCCGAGCCTTCCGGGCCAGGTGTCCCCTCTGCTCAGGGCTGGGTGCATCGCTGGGCATCCCTGGCGGCTCCCGGGATGCGCATCCCGCCTCCCGCCCGTCTGGGCAGGAGACGAATGCTTCTTCCGGGGCCTCCGGGTCGCGAGGCCGCTTTCCTCGCCGGATGCCCAGCTGCGGGCACGGGAGGTGCACGCGTGTACGAGCGTCTGCACATGTGTGCGCACGTGTGTGCGCGTCCTGGCTTCCGGTCCGCAGACCCAGGGAGCCGGCGGGAGAGGGGCCGCCTTGCACCCCCGAGCCGGAGTCCCGGGCGGCAGCGCCCTGGCCCCTCCTTCCGGGGATCCCCGACGGCGCCCCTGGACCGCGTCCCCGCCCCCGAGGACACGGCCCGGATCCCTGAAACCCTGCAGTGCCGGAGCTGACTCAGTCTCGGCCCCAGGGCGCCCCCCATGCGGAAGCCTAGCCTCGAAGCCAGGGCGGGCGCGCGGGAAAGCCGGGCGCAGGTGTAGACCCTTTTCGGCGCGGGCGCCCGGGAGCCGCGCGTCTCTGCTGCCACTGCCCCCTGGTGCCGGCGCCCAGGGCGCCCCCGGTTAACGCGCAAGCGCAGCGATTCCGAGCCCCGAAAACTTCCCTGCCCGCCGCCCCTCCGGAGTCACCAGCTGAGCGGAAGCCCTTGAACGTCGTCTGTTTGGGGTCAGGCGATGGATGTGGTTTCTGGGATCACCCACGCCCTCGTCTCCATCTCAACGGCTTCAGACACCCTTCTCCTCCCGCCCCCGCCGAACCCCAGGCCTCCTCGGCTGAAGAGACATCAGACTTAAATAGACACTCCCCACGCTGCCCGCCCGCACCCACTCCCAGCCAAGCCAGGGCCAGAGCCGAGGTTTCTCCAGAGCTTTCTCTGCAGCTGGAGCCAAACCTCAGAGGTCGCCCTCGGAGCACAAAGGGGGGGTGTCCCCAAAGGTCACTTTTGGTCAGATGCTCTGAGCTCAGAGGGCTTTTCTCCGAGGAAACAAAGCCATGCATTTACTCCAATAACATTTATACACGGCGGTTAGGTCCCCAGGCCAATCCACAAAAGCCTATTTTAACTAGTATGCCAAGCAACCCCGTATAACAGTTTTATGAGCTATTCCGTGCCAAGCTGCAGGGGAGGACGCCAGGACTACAGCCCTCTGCTTGCGGTGGGGCTTCTCCTGCCCCTGCAGCAAGCTGGGGCCTGGCTCTAAGGAAGGATGAGGGGAATTCAAGGGCAGGGCTCAGAGGTGGAAGTTTCGGGGTGGGACTGGGCGTGGGTGGGGCAAGTGTCCCCATCTGGACATGTGGGAGCTGGCGGCACCTCCAGTGGCTTGTAGACAGTGGAGGCTTCTAGATGGGGTGGTGAGGTGATATATAGAGGGAAACAGAAATCTGGGGAGTGAATTTGGGTTTGGTTGAGTCAGAACCTAAATTCTTGTAGGAGGGCCTGGGTTCTGAAATGTCTTGGCTGCCTCTCAAAAGGGTTTAACCTGAACCTAATAAGAGGAAGTCACTGATGGCATTACATGCTTTGATGGGGTTGTCTGCAGGCAACTCCCCTCATCCCCCAGGTTGGAGGAGGGTGTGAGGGTTCCAGACACAGGCACACAGCCAACAACATGTTGGCAGGCTTAGGAGGGAGGGCCTTGGAGTAGGGAAGTCAGTAAGACTACAGTATGAATGCTGGGGATGGGTCCTCTAGGCTGCCACACTTTGGACTGCTTCTTAGCCTTAAGCTGATATTTGTGGCGTCTGTGAAAGTGAAAATCGCTCAGTCGTGTCCAACTCTGTGACCCCATGGACTATACAGTCCATGGAATTCTCCAGGCCAGAATACTACCTCTCAAAAGGGTTTAACCTGAACCTAATAAGAGGAAGTCACTGATGGCATTACATGCTTTGATGGGGTTGTCTGCAGGCAACTCCCCTCATCCCCCAGGTTGGAGGAGGGTGTGAGGGTTCCAGACACAGGCACACAGCCAACAACATGTTGGCAGGCTTAGGAGGGAGGGCCTTGGAGTAGGGAAGTCAGTAAGACTACAGTATGAATGCTGGGGATGGGTCCTCTAGGCTGCCACACTTTGGACTGCTTCTTAGCCTTAAGCTGATATTTGTGGCGTCTGTGAAAGTGAAAATCGCTCAGTCGTGTCCAACTCTGTGACCCCATGGACTATACAGTCCATGGAATTCTCCAGGCCAGAATACTGGAGTGGGCAGCCTTCCCCTTCTCCAGGGATCTTCCCAACCCAGGGATCGAACCCAGGCCTCCCACATTGCAGGCAGATTCTTTGCTACCAGCGCATCCAGGGAAGCCCAAGAACACTGGAGTGGGTAGCCTATCCCTTCTCCAGGGGATCTTCCCAACCCAGGAATTGAACTGGGGTCTCCTGCATTGCAGGCAGATTCTTTACCAACTGCGCTACCAGGGGCTTCTGGTCAGAAAACAATCTGTAAAATCTGGACCACTTAGATAACTGTGCTTGGGAGCACTACATATCCCAGAAGGCTGTGGGCTCCACATCTGTGCTCTGCTTGGTCATCAAGTCAGAGAGAGGTGGCGCCACTGGGCGAGTTTCTTTGGCTAGAGTATAACACATGTTTTGATTATAGCTGTTGTGCTTTTGTTAATATCACTGTCAAACATGACATTAGGCGAAAAAGGAAAGCTGCATTAGCACCTCCCTGGTGGTCCAGAGGTTAAGAATCTGCCTTCCAATGCAAGGGACACCAGTTCAATCTCTGGCCCAAGAAGATTCCACAGGCAACTAAGCCCATGCGCCACAACTACTGAGCCCAGTGCTGCCACTACTGAGCCCAGTGCTGCAGCTTCTGAAACCCTGTACCGAGAGCTGGTGCTCCGCAACAAGAGAAGCTCCCGCACCACAAAGAGACAGTAGCCCCGCTCGCTGCCAAGAGGAAGCCCATGGGCAGCAACAAAGACCCCCCACAGCCAAAACAAACAGCTGAATGAAAGAAAAGCTGCCTTAGACATGCCTGACACCACTTAGCGTAGAAATAACCAGTTCCACCTGTTATGTTTTTACAGATTGATTTTATGCTTTGAAGATCCTAAGTCTCCTATTTGGCAGATGAGGATGCAACATGGAATACTGGAAAGCATAACAGTTGCTGAATGGTCTTACTGATTTATTAGCACAAAGAAATCTACACCGGGTCCTTTCTGAAATCCTTTGAGATGGCACCAAGCTCAATAGATGCACAGAGACCCACACAACAGCATCTGCGATTCACTCCCCATCCTGCAAGCCGCAGTTTCAGGGCTCACAGACCCTCCCTTGCTCTTTACTGACAAGCACTGTGCAGGGTGTCATGCTGATAAGGCACCAAGCGAGGTGTGATTACCTCGCAGATAAGCTGCTGAGAGAGACGTTCGTCAGGGTTCTGCCTTGGAACTGTAACTGATTATTGGGGGTAATACATACATCGAGAGCTCCGTTTTATATTTCCATGAGTTACTGTGATGTTTTCATTGTGAACCAGAGATGCTGTATATATTGGTTCGGATTGACTGAGCTGTGAGAAGCAGAAAACTCTGAGAACAATTGTGGTTTCAAACTTTTAGTTCTCTCTTGCGTTGAAACCCGGAGCTGATATGGTGTCTAACTGTGTCAGAGATTCAGACTTTTCCCATCTTGTTGCAGTAGCCTCAACGTGGTTCTTACCTCTCAGGTCCAACACGACTGCTGGAGTTCCAGCTTTCATGTTTTCCTTCCCTCAATAGGAAAGAGGAAGCAGAAAGAAGGATCCAAGACCACCTTCTAGAAGCTGCATACAGCAGTTCTGCTTACAATGTGTTGGCCAGAACTCACACGTGGCCACAGGTAATGGAAAGGAGGATGGAAAACTAGGACTCATTCTCGAAGCCTATGAGCCCAAATACAATGGAAATTTCTATCAGGAAATTGTGGGTTTAAAGATGCGGGGGCACAATGCTCTGCACGCCACGTTTCTCTCCCTTCCTTGAGAAAATCTAGGAAGGGAGAACTGTCCGGTGGCTACTTTTACCAATGAGGCAGTCCCACAATTAACACATCTATGTAGAACCTAGAAAAACGGTATAGGTGATCTTACTTGCAAAAGAGAAGCAGAGACACAGACATAGAGAACAAACATGCAGACACTAAGGGGAGAAGGGAGGGGTGGGATGGCCCGGGAGACCGGGACGGACACGCGTGGATACTGCGGACACTGTGGGTAGTGCGTGTATACTGCGGACACTNTGGAGCCCAGGAGAATAAAATCTATCACTGTTTCCACTTTTCCCCTATCTATTTGCCATGAAGTTATGGGACCAGATGACCTGATCTTAATTTTCTGAATGCTGAGTTTTAAGCCAGCTTTTCCACCCTCATCAAGAGGCTATTTAGTTCCTCTTCACTCTATGCCATTAGAGTGGTATCTATATATCTGAGGTTGGTAGTATTTCTCCTGGTAATCTTGATTCCAGCTTTGAGTCATCCAGTCCAGCATCTCTCATTATATACTCTGCATATAGGAGAAAATGCAGCAGGATAGAACCTTACAAAGCTCATCTTAATCATGGAATATTTTATTCTTTGAAATACTTTAGAGTTTTACTTTCTATACACAAAGCTTTGGTACTCTGTACTATTCACAGAAACAGTTGTAAAAATTTTTTTTGTTGTTGGATGCGTCTATGAATTTATAACTATATGAAGGGGTGAGTTTTCAGTAGAAGTTGTTTATCTGTTAATTTAACCATAACTGTTTTCAAAGAAGTTTAAAACTGTGTAAAATACAAAAGAGGAGTAATATAAACAATTATGTATAGAAATGAAAGTTAGACTATAAAGAAGGCTGAGCACCTAAGAATGGATGCTTCCCAATTGTGGTGCTGGAGAAGACACTTGAGAGTCCCTTGGACTGTAAGGGGACCAAATCAGTCAGTCCTAAAGGAAATCAGTCCTGAATATTCATTGGAAGGACTGATGCTGAAGCTGAAGCTCCAATACTTTGGCCACCTATCGTGAAGAGCTGACTGATTGGAAAAGACCCTAGTGGTGGCAAAGATTGAGGGCATGAGGAATAGGGCAATGGAGGATGAGACAGTTGGATGGCATCATCAACTCAATGAACATGAGTTTGAGCAAACTCCAGGAGATATTGAAGGACAGGTCTCAAAGATAGTCTGACTGTGACCCATGAACTGCAACTGCAGTTCATTGGGTTGCAAAGAGTCAGACAATAAAATAACGGTATTATAAATTAGAAGCAAGAATGAATTAAAAAGCAAACCTCATTCATAAAATGTATTCAAGAATGAGATAGAAGTTCCATGTTATAAAATGCTTTTTAATAAATGGCCTGCAAAATTTCTCTACATTTTCAGGCAATCAATGATAAACAAAGCTTCTTTTTAATAATAAAATGCATGAATCACTTCAAAGCCAATTAATTCTTTCTTAATATCTTCTACAACTGCTTTTTAAAAATCTATCCTTATTACTCATTGAAATTCACCATATTTATAAAGCTTACAACACATTTTGGTAGACATTTTTCTTCAGTCATAAAATACAATTCTCAAACCTTTAGAGAAATCTATTAAACCAAAATGTCCTAATTTGCCACTGGAATGGAAACAGAAAAATCTGTAAAGGCAAACTAAACCATTGACAGTCAGTAGTTTAAATCATCAAGAGATCATGGGCAATTCTAATATGCACTGGCAACCAATATTAAACTAATTAAAATAACCTCATTTTTTAAAAAGTTGTTTTATCTATTGAATGTTGTTAATAGCCTCACTTCTAAAATATTCATATAAAGGTTATACCAGTTAAAGTCAAGGAAAGAAAAAAGAAAACATTAATTAGTTTAAATAAGAAGTCATCTAATACAAGGAGTTATGTGCTTAAAATATTGGGAGGTGGATTTTTAATCTGAGCATTCAGGAATGACACTGAAAGGAAAATGAACTGACTCATCAAAGATAGATATGTTATGAGCTAATAAATAGCTGCTGAGGTTACTGCTAGAGTGAAAGCTATGCTGAAATCAGGAAAGCATTACATAACTACAGTCATGATCTAGGAATTTAGTTGTCAGATCAAGAACCTGTCACCATTTTGTTGTTTTTTGCAACACTCTAGAAGCTGAAGAATGGACAATGGAAATCCCTTGAAGAGTACTTCATATTTCTACTATTTTGTTTATCAACAAAAAAATAACAGATAAAAAATTAGACTCTACATAACTTCTTTCAAAATCTTAAAATGTGGCAGTTTATTGGTGAAACCAATCTGCACTCAGAACTGTTACCTTTAATGAAGCTTGGGGAATATTTGGTATAGCTACTTAAGACTGTCTACTTTTCACTTTGATGCTGGAGAGAGTGAAGATGGAGTGATGTATCCAAAGATCTACTCTTTTCCCCACGGGTGATGATTAACAAGTTAGAATAAATGATCAGATAGTCCAGGCACTTGAGTAAATGATTGCTCAGACTTGCTATTCAAAAATCCAGTTCAAATACTAAATATGTTTATTTCAATAAAGTTCTTAGTCCAATTGTATTGACCTTTGTTGAATGCCTAGAATAACTTGGCTAGGAACTCAAAATTAAATGTGCCTCAGCTATAAATTTGCTAAAGGTCTAGCATAGGATGTTATCACTTGAATTAAAATTTAGGCTGGAGTGCTGCCGGATCTATGTGGGCTTTGAGTTTTGTTGTTGAAATTTTGTGGGATGTTGGTATGTGTCAGTATGATTGTGCTCATGTTTTGCTCTTGCAGTATTTTTCTTGCCTCATTAACTTCCCATTTATGATTCTGACTTTATCTTTTACGATCTTTATCTTTTCTATCTCTGTCTAATACAAAGTTTATTATGGTGGGAAGATAGTTGAATCTTTATCTAGAAAACTGAGTTTAAAATCTCAACTCCAGCAGTCATTAGCAGTATGAGAGTGCACAAGAGTTTACTGTGGCTGAATTTCCTCATTTGTAAATCATAAAATAAACCTTTTAACTCGGTGTTAAAGAATCTGCCTGCCAATGCAGGAGATGCAAGAGATGCAATTTGATCCCTGGGTCAGGAAAATCCACTGAAGGAAGAAATGCATCCCACTCCAGTATTCTTGCCTAAAAAATTCCGTGGACAGAGGAGCCTGGTGGGCTACAGTCCATAGGTTTCACACCGAATTAGGCATGACTGAGGGATTGAGCACTGAGAACATACAACAGGAACATATTCAATATCTATAATATAATTTCAGAAGACAGTAGCCCTCAGTGATTCTAAAGCCATTTCCCATACTTTGTGGAGCTTATATTTCTATGCTAAGGCCACAAGTTTGGGGCAAGTTTCTGATGAGAGGTCTCAGATGTAGTGGGATGGGAGTTAAGGAGAATCCCTTACACTATATCACAGCCAATCATTTGTGTGGACAGAATTGGCTTTATGAAGTAGTATCAGATTGAAAAATAATACCATAAAGATATGTCAAATTTATGCAAACAGAAAGAAAGAAAGAAGGATGGAAAGCAGATGAAAGAAGCAGAAAAGAAAAACAAAAAGGAAGAACTGTATTTGGGGAGAATAATCAATATATGAGGGAAAATCTTCTGTACTATAGAATATCTTAATAAACACACACATACAATAGTAGGTGGCACTAGTGGTAAATAACCTGGCTGCCAATGCATGAGGCTTAAGAGACCCAGGTTCAATCCCTGGGTCATGAAGTTTCTCTAAAGAAGGAAATGACAAGCTATTCCATTATTCTTGCCTAGAGAATCCCACGGACAGAGAGGCAGGCTATGATTCATACGGTCACACAGAGTTGGACATATTGAAACGACTTATCATGGCACAGCACACATACAATAAACAAAAGCTTGAAGTCAGGTGATAAAACAAAAAGATAAGACAAAAATGCTTCGCTTATTAGGAATATCCATAAGTGGTATATGTGTAATTCAGCCAGTATCAGTTCAGTTCAGTCACTCAGTCCTGTGCGACTCTTTGAGACCCCATGAACCGCAGCACGCCAGGCCTCCTGTCCATCATCAACTCCCAGAATCCACCCAAACCCATGACCATCGAGTCAGTGATGCCATCCAACCATCACATCCTCTGTCGTCCCCTTCTCCTCTAGCCATCAATCTTTCCCAGCATAAGGATTTTTTTCAAATGAGTCAGCTCTTTGCATCTCGTGGCCAAAGTATTGGAATTTCAGCTTGAACATTAGTCCTTCCAATCAACACCCAGGACTGATCTCCTTTAGGATGGACTGGTTGGATCTCCTTGCAGTCCAAGGGACTTTCAAGAGTCTTCTCCAACACCACAGTTCAAAACCATTAATACTTCAGTGCTCAGCTTTCTTTATAGTCCAACTCTCATATCCATACATGACCACTGGAAAAATCATAGCTTTGACGAGATGTACCTTTAATGCAAAGTAATGTCTCTTCTTTTCAATAGTCTGTCTAGATTGATCATAGCTATCCTTCCAAGGAATAAGGGTCTTTTAATTTCATGGTTATAATCACCATCTGCAGTGATTTTGGAGCACAGAAAAATAAAGTCAGCCACTGTTTCCACTGTTTCCCCATCTATTTGCCATGAAGTGATGGGACTAGATGCCATGTTAGAAAGTGTTCTAGTTTCATTCTTTTACAAGTGGTTTTTTAACTAAAACCTTGGATCGTTTAAAAATACTATAAAACTATTAATCAAATAATTTAAGTAATTAAATAACAACTATTAATTTAATTAATTTAAAAGATATTTTATTCTTTTCAAGAGTTTGAATATTTTAATATACATGACACTTAGATGAACTTATAGCATAGAACAGGCTGTGTAACCAGCCTACTGACTAATTAATTAATGCACAAAGACTAGCATTTAGCATATAACAAACAATTAATAAATATTAGCTATATTATTTTATTATATCCACTTGCTTCTAAAGTCTACTATGCATCACTCATTGAAATGACTGATGCTGAAGCTGAAACTCTAATATTTTGGCCACTTGATGTGAAGAGCTGACTCACTGAAAAAGACCCTGAAGATGGGAAAAATTGAAGGCAGGAGGAGAAGTGGACTATAGAGGATGAGATGGTTGGATGGTATCACCAACTCAATGGACATGAGTTTGAGCAAACTCCAGGAGATGGTGAAGATCAGCGAAGCCTGGAGTACAGAAGTTAGACATGAGTCAGTCAGCAAAGAGTCAGACATGGCTGAGCAATTGAACAATAAATAACAGCAATAATATTAGCATTATTGATGCAGCTGAATGGTAATTATATATAAATTCAGGCTATATTTATCTTTCATTCAAATATATGATTAATCAACTCAAATATTAACCAAAATATGTTTTGCAGTTTTAAATTACTTAAGTGACGTGAAAGTGAAGTTGCTCAGTTGTTTCCTACTCTTTGCAACCCCACGGACTGTAGCCCATCAGGCTCCTCCGTCCATGGGATTCTACAGTCTAGAATAATGGAGTGGGTTGCCATTTCCTTCTCCAGGGAGTCTTCCTGACCCAGGGATTGAACCCAGGTCTCCCACATTGCAGGCAGATGCTTTAACCTCTGAGCCAAATCTGTATTATACTCCTTCATAATCCATTCTAAAAGAGCTAGTCCTCCAAAGAAGGCATGCAGATCCCAACTAAAAGATAAAAAGATGCTCAATATCACTAATTATTAGAGAAATGTAAATAAAACTACAGTGAGATGTCATTTCACACCAGTCAGAATGGCCATCATCACAAAATCTACAAATAACAAATGCTGGACAGGGTGTGGAGAACAGGTGCCTTATAGCACTGTTGGTGGGAATGTAAATTGATACTGTCAATATGGACAATAGAAAGGAGATTTCTCAAAAAACTAAAACTAAAAATAGCTTGTGACACAGTAATCCCACTACTGGACATATACCCTGAGAAAACCATAATTCAAAAAGGTACATGCATCCTAATTTCATTGCAGCACTATATACA
Organism: Oreotragus oreotragus; assembly: GCA_006410675.1. NCBI lineage: Eukaryota > Metazoa > Chordata > Mammalia > Artiodactyla > Bovidae > Oreotragus > Oreotragus oreotragus. The sequence continues at coordinate 26,462 of SJYX01022580.1, read as the reverse complement.
ACAGCCAGGATAGGGAAACAACTTAAAGGTGCATCAACAGAGGAATGGATAAAGAAGATTAGGTACGATGAAATATTGTTCAGCCATAAAACAAAATGAAATTAGGCCATTTGCAGACATGCAGACATGCAGACGTGGATGATCATATCTACAAAAAAGAAATAGAAACACAGATGTAGAGGAAAAAAAGTATGGATACCAAGGGGAAAAGTGGGAGTGGAATGAACTGGAAGATTGAGATTGACATATATACACAACTGATACTATGCATAAAGTAAATAACTAATGGAATCTACCGTCTAGCACAAGGAACTCTACTGAGTGCTCTGTGGTGAACTAAATGGTAAGGAAATCTGAAAAAATGTGGACTATATGTATACGTTTAGCTGATTCACTTTGCTGTACAATAGAAACTAACACAATATTGTAAAGCAACTATATTCCAATAAAATATGTTTAAAAGTGAGTGACAAAACATTGAAATGAAAAGAAAGAAACATAATTCTGAAGGAAAAGAAAGAGGGAGGTAGAAAGAAAGGGTAATTTAAAAAATATTTTATTCCTGACTTTAGGGGAAATGGCTTTCAGTTTTTCACCATTGAGGATAATGTTTGCTGTGGGTTTGTCATATATAGCTTTTATTATGTTGAGGTATGTTCCTTCTATTCCTGCTTTCTGGAGAGTTTTTATCATAAATGGATGTTGAATTTTATCAAAGGCCTTCTCTGCATCTATTGAGATAATCATATGGCATTTATTTTTCAATTTGTTAATGTGGTGAATTACATTGATTGATTTGCGGATATTGAAGAATCCTTGCATCCCTGGGATAAAGCCCACTTGGTCATGGTGTATGATCTTTTTAATGTGTTGTTGGATTCTGATTGCTAGAATTTTGTTGAGGATTTTTGCATCTATGTTCATCAGTGATATTGGCCTGTAGTTTTCTTTTTTTGTGGCATCTTTGTCAGGTTTTGGTATTAGGGTGATGGTGGCCTCATAGAATGAGTTTGGAAGTTTACCTTCCTCTGCAATTTTCTGGAAGAGTTTGAGTAGGATAGGTGTTAGCTCTTCT
>SJYX01022579.1:21007-41262 GCA_006410675.1 Oreotragus oreotragus | reverse complement strand
CTCCTGCCTTCAATCTTTCCCAGCATCAGGGTCTTTTCCAATAAGTCAGCTCTTTGTATCAGTGGCCAAAGTGTTGGAGCTTAAGCTTCAGCATCAGTCCTTTCAATGAATATTCAGGGTTGATTTCCCTAAGGGTTGACTGGTTTGATCTCGCAGTCCAAGGGACTCTCAAGAGTTTTCTCCAGCACCACATTTTGATGCTCAGTTCTTCAGTGCTCAGCTTTCTTTATGGTCCAGCTCTCACACCCATACATGACTACTGGAAAAACCATAGCTTTGACCAATATGGACCTTTGTAAGCAAAGTAATGTCTCTTCTTTTTAATATGCTGTCTAGATTTGTCATTGCTTTTCTTCTAAGGAGCAATCATCTTTTAATTTTGTGGCTGCAGTCACCATCCACAGAAATTTTGAAGCCCAAGAAAATAAAGCCTGTCACTGTTTCCTTTTTTGCCCCATCTATTTGCCATAACGTGATGGGACCAGATGCCATGATCTTCATTTTTTGAATGTGAAGTTTTAAAAAATCAAGTGACATTAAAAATGAGAATGAGAACTCATGTATAGGAGATCCAAAAGTAAGATTTCTTTCAACCCAGGAGACCCTGGAATATAGAGCCCTGAGTAACTCTCACACTGCTTCATGAGGACATGGGTAGAGGGCATTCATCAGAGGGTTGTTTGCAGTTTCCGGGAGATGGAAGCCATGTAGACGTTCACCACTGGAGGGGATGCCTCGGAGAAGTGATTAGATGCCAACCGTTCACCACTGGAGGGGATGCCTTGGTGAAGTGATTAGATGCCAACTCCAGAGTACTGGATAGCAGTAGTCAGAAAGAGCCAAATAATCACACATGTTCAGTCACTTCAGTTCAGTTCAGTCACTCAGTCATGTCCGACTCTTTGTGACCCCATGAATCACAGCACGCCAGGCCTCCCTGTCCATCCCAACTCCCGGAGTTCACTCAAGCTCACATCCATCAAGTCAGTGATGCCATCCAGCCATCTCATCCTCGGTCGTCCCCTTCTCCTCCTGCCCCCAATCCCTCCCAGCATCAGAGTCTTTTCCAATGAGTCAACTCTTCGCATGAGGTGGCCAAAGTACTGGAGTTTCAGCTTCACCAACATTCCTTCCAAAGAACACCCAGGACTGATCTCCTTCAGAATGGACTGGTTGGATCTCCTTGCAGTCCAAGGGACTCTCAAGAGTCTTTTCCAACACCACAGTTCAAGAGCATCAATTCTTCAGCACTTAGCTTTCCTCACAGTCCAACTCTCACATCCATACATGACCACAGGAAAAACCATAGCCTTGACTAGACGGACCTTTGTTGGCAAACTAATGTCTCTGCTTTTGAATATGCTATCTAGGTTGGTCATAACTTTCCTTCAGTCATGTCCAAATCTTTGCGATCCTAGGGACTATAGCCCACCAGGCTCCTTTGTCCTTGAGATTTTCCAGGCAAGGATACTGGAGTGGGTTGCTATTTCTTGCTCTAGGGATCTTCCTACCTCAGGGATCACACCCATGTCTCTTGCATCTCCTACACTGCAGGCTGATTCTTTTACTGATGAGTCACCGGGGAAGCCACTAATTATATACATAGTAATAAGAATGGATTTTCAAAATACAATGCTGAGTTAAATAGCTCAGATGGTAAAGAAACTACCTTCAGTGCAGGAAACCAGGGTTCAATCCCTGGGTTGGGAAGATCTCTTGGAGAAGGAAATGGCAATCCACTCAAGTATTCTTGCTTAGAGAATCCCATGGACAGAGGAGCCTGGTGGGCTATAGTCTATGGTGTTGCAAAGAGTTGGACACTGCTGAGCGACTAACACATACAAAAAGCTAAACAAAAGAATGAACCCTATAGTGCAATGCCATTGCTGTGACTTCAAGACACCAGTTCTCCTAAAATACAATTGCATACGTACAAAGTAAATTCAAGAAGAGCTAACGAATGCATTAGTGTAGCTGTTTAGGAGGGTGGGAAAAGTGAGTTGAGGATGGAAATTTTTTGAAAGGATAAGTGAATCAATATAAGGGAAAATGTAGTAAGAACAACGAAAGCAAAGGTAAAAGCTTTGCCCACGTTCAGCGACCCATGCTCAGGACGCTACATCTCAGGAGAAAATAGGAAGCATGTCCTAAACAGGGCCACAACCAGAACGCAGTGACAATCGATTTAGATTTTGTGTAGAGAGTGTCCAGATAGAAAACAAGAAGACTTGGATTGCTATCATGGTGCTGCGCCTCTCCAGGTCTGCTCTGCTCCCATCTCCACTTGCTCTGAGCCCTGAGGCTGACATCTATAAACAGCATTCACCTAGCTCCCTTACCCCCTGGCTCCTTAGTGGTTTAGGCCAATAGAAGAAACTGACAGGAGATAGCAGGTTGGAAGTGAGAGAGAGATGGGGATTTTGGTTTCCCTCGACTCCTACCCACCAGGCTTCTGAGTGCTTGTACATCTTGCCTGAAAGCCACAGCTCTAACAGGTCAGATCTCTCCTATAGCTTCAGCTCTTGCCGGTTCTTGACTAGTCCCATCCCTTGTTCCATTTAGACCTAGGAGTGTGTACAGCATCCTACAGTGGATGGTCCAGGTTCTTCAGCCTCCTTACCTCTGTCCATGCATTTGCAAATAGTTCCTCCCTTAAACTCTCAGCCAGGGGCTCTCCTGGTGGCTCAATGGTAAAGTCTGCCAATACAGGAGACACAGGTTTGATCCCTGATCCAGGAAGATCCCACATGCCATGGAGCAACAAAGCCCAGAAAGCCCGTGTGCTACAACTATAAGGCCTGTGCTCTAGGGCCTGGAAGGAGCATCTGCTGAAGCTTGCACGTCCTAGAACCCATGCTCTGCAACAAGAGAAACCCGCGCAGTGCAAATAGAGAGTAGCTAGCCCCTTCTCACCACAACTAGAGAAAGCCCAAGCACAGCAACAAAGACCTAGCACAGAAAAAAAAAAAAATTATAAAAAAAATAAAATAAACTCTCAGTTAAGATCCTGTCTTGTACAGTGATTGTATAAGAACTGGTTAAATAGGACTCAGGGTTTGAATTGCTCAGCCTCCTTGCTGGGGAAAATGAGATGCTGGTAATTTGTGCCATGTGTTGGTGTCAATTACCTAAATTATTACTGGTGGTAGCATGGGAGAGTGCTGGCGGAGGCCAAGATCTTGGGAAATCAAAGGTTTGAGATACTTAGTCACTATGGCAACAACAGAGATTTCAGAGAAATCATCTGGGCAGCTTACATCTGGGGTCACTGGAGAATATATACAGGGAAAAGGACAAATGACAAATTGCAAGACTTGAATGTCCTTGAGAGGGCACAGGGGTAAAATCAGAAAGCCCCTGTGGTCATTCTGAATGAGTGTTTAATGCCCAGTAATAGCAGCTGAGGGTTAAGCTCAGGGCCTGATTGTAATGGCTGTGGAGTTGCAGAGCCAAAGGCTGGTGTCTTTCTTCTGGAAAAGCAAAAGGCTGGGGCATAGAGAGAGACCCCGAAGCATGGGATGGGAACTTTGGATATAGCAGCAGCTGACAACACCCTTTGAAAATTCCTTGTCCCTGTATGAGGGGAAGTCTTCCCATGGTTAAATGCATTTCATTAACTTCGCCCAGGCAAAAGATGAATTCTTAGGACTTCCTACTATCTCTTTGCCTCCAGGCTCCTCAGGACAGTCAGAATTTCTGTTTAGATAGAAGTAGAAGACTTGCTCCAAAAGGGGCTAGCCTATTGTTTTAGTTTAGCCTTGGGTAGCAGTTCACCCTGAAACTCAGTGTCTTGAACTAAGCGCTGTATATTACCTCTCACATCACTCCAGTTTGGTTAGGGCTCAACTTGGCAGTTCCTTGGCTGGGAGCTTACCTGGATGTGGACCATTTGAGATAGTTTGGCATCTCCTTCCACATGACCTCTTCCTCCAGCAGTAGTGGGTCTTCTTCCGTAGTAAGTGGCTTTGAGGTGGCTCATATGGTAAAGAATCTGCCTGCAATGCAGGAGACCCAGGTTCAATCCCTGGGTTGGGAAGATCCCCTGAAGAAGGGAATGGCTAACCACTCCAGTATTCTTGCCTGGAGAATTCCACAGATAGAGAAACCTGGCGGGCTACAGTGCATGGTCAAAAAGAGTCTGACATGACTGAACGACTTTCACTTTGGGCTTCCCAGGTGGTGCTAGTGGTAAGGAACCCTCCTGCAGTGCAGGAGATGTAAGAGATTCTGGCTCAATCCCTGGGTTGGGAAGATCCCCTGGAGGAGGGCATGGCAATCCACTCCAGTATTCTTGCCTGAAAAATCCCATGGATGGAGGAGCCTGATGGGTTACAGTCCATGGGGTCACAAAGAGTCTGAAACAACTTAGCATGCAAGTGGCTTTGAAGATGTGGTCCTAGGGGAAGGCAGAAGTTGCATATTTCCTGAGGTCTGGCCTCCGATGTTATACAATATTATTTCCACTACATTCTGATGTCCAAAATAGATCACAGGGTCAGCTCAATATTCAAGGGAAGGAATGACCATTTTCCTTATTTATGAATTAATATGGATAGTTTTAAGGGCTGAAGTGTGTGTGACTCAGTCACGTCTGACTCTTTGTGATCCCATGAACTGTAGCCCACCAGGCTCCTCTGTTCATGGAATTTTGTCCCTCCCAAATTTATATGTTGAAGTCCTAATCCCTAGAATTCCTGATTATGTCTGTATTTAAAGATAGGGTTATTAAATCAGTAATCAAGATTAAATGATATCACTAAGTTGCACCCTAATCTAAGATGATTGGTATTCTTACAAGAAAGCTATTAGGACACAGATGTGTACAGAGGGAGGACCATGTGAAGACTTAGAGAGAAGATGACCATCTACAAGCCAAAGAGAAACCTTATAGAAAATCGACCTTGTCAATATTCTTATATTGGGCTTCTAATCTTAAGAACACCAAGGATATAAATTTTTGTTGTTTAAGCCACACAGTCTATTGAACTTTATATGGCAGTCCTATAGCACACTAATAAAAATAACAAAGTATTTGCAGCCATCTTTACCAGATCTATAAACTGCTAGATTTGCAGTGTCTTGCTGACAGTTATCAACAGAGGTCTAGAGATTATGTGAGTTGATTCTAAGAGTGAAGATCAAGTGAAGACCAAGATCACAACATATGATGAAATCAGAACAAATTTGTCAATAGAGGACATTCATCTAAGATTTGGGCTTAATGTATTAATAGAAATACAGCTGGGATTGGCATGAACAGTCTACCAGGTTTGGTAATTGAAGACTTTATTCAATAGGACCCTAGAGTCAAAGAGATTTGAATGCTAGAACTTTCCTGGCAAAAAGGAGGGAGTTCTTGAAAAGTTCTGTGATGACTGTGCTTTGCAGACCCATGATGATGGTGGGAGATGCTACAAGAAAATTGGTCTCACAAATTTCAGTGGGAATAATGGGATCCAGGAGTTGTAGAGGCCTGTGCTGCAACTTAATTGTCAGAGATAAGTGAACGCAATTATAAAATTAAGCCCCAGGGAGAGAGTGGCAATCAGAGTGTTTTGACCCACAGGAAACTGTGATGATGGCTAATTGATCAATGGGTACCTAGTAATGAAATAGATATACAATCTTGACTTATAGATGGAAAACTTTTACCATTAGTACATACCAATCTGACTCAAGTTACCATAGCGGGGATTCATGGTCTTATTTCCAACTCCCAGATCCAGGATAGCTCAATATCCATGGCCAATCCATTGAAGGGGAGGTCAGATCTCCTTGAGAGAAAACTCTTGGGACTCTTATCTGCTGAATCTTTCCCCAGTTTCTTCAGAGGGACCTGTTGCCATTTTTTAGGGTGAAAGTGAACAAGGGAATGGGGAGTAACTGGATGTCCCAGAAATTATTGGCTCTAAGCCTATGCCTATTCCTCAGAGATATGTGCTTAGTCACTAAGTCATGTCTGATCTTTGAGACACCATCGACTGCCGCCCGCCAGGCTCCTCAGTCCATGGGATTTCCCAGGCAAGAATGCTGGAATGGGTTGCCATTTCCTTCTCCAAGGGATCTTCCCAAACCAGGGATTGAACCCCTGTCTCCTGCATTGCAGATGGATTCTTTACCACTGAGCCACCAGGGAAGCCTCAGAGACGTGGCGTATAATAATGTGGTCCTGTCATTCAAACTAGAGGTTTTTGGAAGTCAGGTGATGAATTGTAAGTCTTGGCATGAGTCTAATTCACAGGGACTAAGGATCTGTGGACCCACACTGTGGTTATATTCCCAGACCACAAATGTATGCTGATATGCAAGTAGATTTCTATGAATGAAACCCAGTGACTCTCGCCCCTCTTGTAATACCCTCTTCTTTGAGCACGTGTGGAATCAGTGAATGTGATGAGCTGTCAGTCGTGATTATGTTATGTATCAAGAGACACATCATCTGAGTGGGCCTAATCTAATAACATGAATCCGTTGAAAGCGGGGTTTTGTTACAGCAAAATAAAGGAAGAAGTGGCAGAAGAGGAAGTCAGAGATTTGAGGACAGAGGGCAGTCTTCAGCAGCAGCTAGCAAGACAATGAACACCTCAGCCCTCCAGTTGCAAAGAACAGAATTCTGCAAACAATTGGAATCAATTTGGAAACAGATTCTTCTCCAGAGCTTTCAGATAGGAGTCCAACCTAGCCAAACCTTGATTTTGAATTTGTGAGACCTCAAGCAGAGAACCTGGTTGAGTCCATCCAGAATTCTCACATGCAGAACTGCAAGATGATAAATAGGTATTTTTTTAAAGCAGCTAAATTTATGGCAATTTGTTACTCAGTGACAGAGAATTAGAAATACATTGGGAATAGACATGCTTAATAACTGGCAGAATCCTTCCAATTTACTGACCCATTAAGTGAGAGACACTTTGATACTTGATAAGGAATTTCCCACCTTTTTTTTTTTTCCAAATAAAGAAGCAACACTATATCTCTGGGGGCAACTGTGGACATAAACACCACCATAAAAGACCTGAAAGATTTAGGGGTGACGATTCCCTGTTTAACTCGAGTCTTTGTCAAGTGCAAAATCCAAGTAGGTTGAGAATAACCAGATAATCACAAATACAATGAGACAGTGATGCCAACATCAACAATAGTTCAAACTGAGAGATGTTAGCTAGAAGAAACCAAGTCTCTGTCATCTAATATACAGTTCTTTCTTTTTTTTACTGAAGTATAATTGCTTTACAATATTGTGCTAGTTTCTGCTGAAGTGAATCAGCTATACGTGTACATACATCCCCTCCCGCTTGGGCCTCCCTTCCGCTGGAAACTTTGGTATACACAGAGAGCTTATCTTGGTACTTTGTGCTCTGTGCTCTATGGTGACCTAGTACACAGCTATCGATAAGGCAAACGTTTTATTATTTTTTCCCCAATATCCACTGACAGAGGTAATCAGAAGCAGTTTGCCTTCATGTGGCCAGGACATGAGTCTATGCTATTAAGACAGGGTTATGTCAGCATTGTCAGTTTTCCTGCTTATTGTTTTAATATTGTCATGATAGAACTTGATTATCTTGTCCTATAGAATACCACGTTAGTTCTATTACATAAAAACATGGTGCTAATTGGACTAAAAATTTATATACTTTCTGAGACATATTGCATGCCAGAAGATGAGCGAAAAACTGAAAATTCAAGAGCATGGTATATTGGTAAAGTTTCTAGGCATTTAGTTGTCTGGAAAAATTTCATTTAGGGGTAAGATACAAATATCTGCCTTTTGTCTTCAAGGGAGTGTGTGTGTGTGTGTGTGTGTACACGTGCTTTTGTTATTGTAATTCAAGTGCCTGACTTAACTTTTGATTGCCCAGGCATCCACTTTAAAGAAGCATTCGCTTCAGTGAAGGCTATCTCGAATAAACACTTGAGAGCCACAGGACTAGATAGAGGGAAGGGCAGGACGTGTCCTCAGCCTCCCACCTCCACAAGCACACCATGCGGCTCCTTTGTGTAGAGATTCTGGTTGATTTAGATAACTGGCCATTTAGACTCCCCATTTTTCTTTCTTTCTCTCTATTCCAATGCTTTAAATTCACCAACAGTGAGGTTGGAAGACCTTAGATCCCCACTCTCGACTCCAATAAAAGCAGAACCCCAGGCCCCGAGTTTGCATTCTCTCTCTCCCTGTGACTTAGCTGTCCGCCCTCTGCTGTGCCATGTGTGCTCTAGGGTCTATAAGTAACAACTCTCCTTCACAGTCTCTAATAGCCATTGCTAAAGGGTGTCTTGCAATCATAATAAGACCGCAAGCATCGGTCCACTCATAACACTGTTTTGGAAAGAGATGTCCCTGGGAAGCTCATCAGGACCCAGGTGAGTGTCCCCAGGCATTTCTAGTCAATAGCATTACCACTGTTGGGCCGAGACCAGCATAAAACAGATAGATGGATAGCTGGCTAACTAGCTAGGTATTCTCAAAATCAACTAACCTTCCCTGCTTGCTTCTGCCAGCACCACCAGTCATGGACTTAAAAATGTTTCATCTGTTGCCATGTTATCCCATACTTTATGCCTCTTACATAGGAACTTATTTTATGGTGAAAGAAGAAAGTACACCGTTAGACTTAAATCCACTGGGTCCCATCACTGAGGAGAAGTTGGCTTGATAGACAGATGGAAAGCCTTGTTTGAAGTGCTTACGGTACTAGCTGGGAGAAGACACTTTGTGAGGTCAGAACTTCCAAGGTATCATCTACGCATGCTAAGTCGCTTCAGTCGTGTCCGACTGTTTGGGACCCCATGAACTGTAAACTGCCAGGTTCTTCTGTCTGTGGGATTTTCCAGGCAAGAATACTGGAGTTGTTGTAGCCACGCGTTCCGGGAAACAAACTCACTCAGAAGGACAATGCAGATAGTTGAGTGCAGTTTATTACACCGGTGGGCCCAAGGCAGAGAGTCCTCTTAGCCAAGGAACCTGATCAGCATTTGTGAAAATCTTTTATATCCCATGTGTATGGGTCTGAACCCACCACTCCAAATTCCTTGAGACTTACATAAACCAAGGAAAATACAATCCCAATAACCCCATCATTCATGTGCCATGTGCTCATGTGCTCAAACAGTCAAACAATTAGCCAATAATCAATAAACCCGAGGTTACACTCTGACTGATACAGAAAAATTTATGGCCTGTCTGGAGGAAGGGGTGATTAGGGTATATTTTCTCTTAGGCGATGAGTAACCTAGATACAACCTTCAAGGTTCCCCTGTCTGGAAGGGGTCTTATCCTTCTGTTGTTTTCATAGGCACTAAACACGGAGTTCAGAGTCCATTGGAAAGGTGGCCGAGCATGATCAGCATGGACAGGCCTAAGATGGAGTCTAGGCCCTATGAATTCCTTCTTCAGAATGGGTTGCGATTTCCTTCTCCAGAGGATCTTCCAGACCTCCAAACTTAAGTTTCCTGCATCAGCAGGCAGTTTCTTTACCACTGTGCCACCCGGGAAGCCCATTTATCTATTGCTGTATAACAAATTATTCTGAACTTTAGTGGCTTAAAACAATAGGCATTTATTAGTCCAGCTTTATGCTTAAGGATCTCTCACAATGTTACAGTCAAGGCAGCATCTCATGTGAAGACTGAACTGGGGAGTCCAACTTTACTCACAAGGTTGTCAGCAGAATTCAGTTCTGCTCTAGCTATTGAACTATCTCGGCTATTTATTGAAGGTTGCCTCAGTTCCTCTTCATAGAGTCCCTGATAACATGTCAAATTGCTTCTTCATCAGAGCAGATATACCAGAAGAGCAAAAGAAAGATGGGGAGCAGATACAGAGAGCAAGAGAGAAAAAGAGAAAAGGAGATGAAATCCTAAATTGCCTAATCTCAAGAGTAACATGGCATCATTGTTGCCATATTCTAAACATTAGAATCAAGTCACTAAGTCTCACCCATACCTGCACAATCAGGGGAGAGGTTTACACAAAGGTGTAAATACCAGGAGGTAGAGACCACAGGTCAGTTTAGAAGGCTGCATAGGGACAGCCCTGATGGTCCAGTGGCTAAGACTCCATGCTCCCAATGAAGAAGTCCCAAGTTCCATCCCTGGTCAGGAAACTAGATTCTCACATGCTGCAACTAAGAGTTTGCATACCACAGCTAAGATCTGGCACAACAACAAAAAAACCATTTTAAAAAGAAGGCTGCATGCCTCAAGGTACTTATTTTATGATAAAAAAAATTGAACCCATAGGCTTTATTGCTTTGTGCCCTATCACACAAAAGGACTAAATTGAAGGTCAAATGGGACCCAAGGGAATTCTCTAGGTCCCTCTTCACACTTCCTTTTCCAATAGCCCTGGTCAATGGAAAACTGTTACAGTCTAGTAAAGAAAGATGATGAATGACTAAGACTCTAAAGAGCTGAGGGTTGGTCACATCACCTGGTAAAGAAAATGCAGGAGATTGGTTTGGTAATTGAAGACTTTATTCAATAGGACCCTAGAGTCAAAGAGATTTGAATGCTAGAACTTTCCTGGCAAAAAGGAGGGAGTTCTTGAAAAGTTCTGTGATGACTGTGCTTTGCAGACCCATGATGATGGTGGGAGATGCTACAAGAAAATTGGTCTCACAAATTTCAGTGGGAATAATGGGATCCAGGAGTTGTAGAGGCCTGTGCTGCAACTTAATTGTCAGAGATAAGTGAACGCAATTATAAAATTAAGCCCCAGGGAGAGAGTGGCAATCAGAGTGTTTTGACCCACAGGAAACTGTGATGATGGCTAATTGATCAATGGGTACCTAGTAATGAAATAGATATACAATCTTGACTTATAGATGGAAAACTTTTACCATTAGTACATACCAATCTGACTCAAGTTACCATAGCGGGGATTCATGGTCTTATTTCCAACTCCCAGATCCAGGATAGCTCAATATCCATGGCCAATCCATTGAAGGGGAGGTCAGATCTCCTTGAGAGAAAACTCTTGGGACTCTTATCTGCTGAATCTTTCCCCAGTTTCTTCAGAGGGACCTGTTGCCATTTTTTAGGGTGAAAGTGAACAAGGGAATGGGGAGTAACTGGATGTCCCAGAAATTATTGGCTCTAAGCCTATGCCTGTTCCTCAGAGATATGTGCTTAGTCACTAAGTCATGTCTGATCTTTGAGACACCATCGACTGCCGCCCGCCAGGCTCCTCAGTCCATGGGATTTCCCAGGCAAGAATGCTGGAATGGGTTGCCATTTCCTTCTCCAAGGGATCTTCCCAAACCAGGGATTGAACCCCTGTCTCCTGCATTGCAGATGGATTCTTTACCACTGAGCCACCAGGGAAGCCTCAGAGACGTGGCGTATAATAATGTGGTCCTGTCATTCAAACTAGAGGTTTTTGGAAGTCAGGTGATGAATTGTAAGTCTTGGCATGAGTCTAATTCACAGGGACTAAGGATCTGTGGACCCACACTGTGGTTATATTCCCAGACCACAAATGTATGCTGATATGCAAGTAGATTTCTATGAATGAAACCCAGTGACTCTCGCCCCTCTTGTAATACCCTCTTCTTTGAGCACGTGTGGAATCAGTGAATGTGATGAGCTGTCAGTCGTGATTATGTTATGTATCAAGAGACACATCATCTGAGTGGGCCTAATCTAATAACATGAATCCGTTGAAAGCGGGGTTTTGTTACAGCAAAATAAAGGAAGAAGTGGCAGAAGAGGAAGTCAGAGATTTGAGGACAGAGGGCAGTCTTCAGCAGCAGCTAGCAAGACAATGAACACCTCAGCCCTCCAGTTGCAAAGAACAGAATTCTGCAAACAATTGGAATCAATTTGGAAACAGATTCTTCTCCAGAGCTTTCAGATAGGAGTCCAACCTAGCCAAACCTTGATTTTGAATTTGTGAGACCTCAAGCAGAGAACCTGGTTGAGTCCATCCAGAATTCTCACATGCAGAACTGCAAGATGATAAATAGGTATTTTTTTAAAGCAGCTAAATTTATGGCAATTTGTTACTCAGTGACAGAGAATTAGAAATACATTGGGAATAGACATGCTTAATAACTGGCAGAATCCTTCCAATTTACTGACCCATTAAGTGAGAGACACTTTGATACTTGATAAGGAATTTCCCACCTTTTTTTTTTTTCCAAATAAAGAAGCAACACTATATCTCTGGGGGCAACTGTGGACATAAACACCACCATAAAAGACCTGAAAGATTTAGGGGTGACGATTCCCTGTTTAACTCGAGTCTTTGTCAAGTGCAAAATCCAAGTAGGTTGAGAATAACCAGATAATCACAAATACAATGAGACAGTGATGCCAACATCAACAATAGTTCAAACTGAGAGATGTTAGCTAGAAGAAACCAAGTCTCTGTCATCTAATATACAGTTCTTTCTTTTTTTTACTGAAGTATAATTGCTTTACAATATTGTGCTAGTTTCTGCTGAAGTGAATCAGCTATACGTGTACATACATCCCCTCCCGCTTGGGCCTCCCTTCCGCTGGAAACTTTGGTATACACAGAGAGCTTATCTTGGTACTTTGTGCTCTGTGCTCTATGGTGACCTAGTACACAGCTATCGATGAGGCAAACGTTTTATTATTTTTTCCCCAATATCCACTGACAGAGGTAATCAGAAGCAGTTTGCCTTCATGTGGCCAGGACATGAGTCTATGCTATTAAGACAGGGTTATGTCAGCATTGTCAGTTTTCCTGCTTATTGTTTTAATATTGTCATGATAGAACTTGATTATCTTGTCCTATAGAATACCACGTTAGTTCTATTACATAAAAACATGGTGCTAATTGGACTAAAAATTTATATACTTTCTGAGACATATTGCATGCCAGAAGATGAGCGAAAAACTGAAAATTCAAGAGCATGGTATATTGGTAAAGTTTCTAGGCATTTAGTTGTCTGGAAAAATTTCATTTAGGGGTAAGATACAAATATCTGCCTTTTGTCTTCAAGGGAGTGTGTGTGTGTGTGTGTACACGTGCTTTTGTTATTGTAATTCAAGTGCCTGACTTAACTTTTGATTGCCCAGGCATCCACTTTAAAGAAGCATTCGCTTCAGTGAAGGCTATCTCGAATAAACACTTGAGAGCCACAGGACTAGATAGAGGGAAGGGCAGGACGTGTCCTCAGCCTCCCACCTCCACAAGCACACCATGCGGCTCCTTTGTGTAGAGATTCTGGTTGATTTAGATAACTGGCCATTTAGACTCCCCATTTTTCTTTCTTTCTCTCTATTCCAATGCTTTAAATTCACCAACAGTGAGGTTGGAAGACCTTAGATCCCCACCCTCGACTCCAATAAAAGCAGAACCCCAGGCCCCGAGTTTGCATTCTCTCTCTCCCTGTGACTTAGCTGTCCGCCCTCTGCTGTGCCATGTGTGCTCTAGGGTCTATAAGTAACAACTCTCCTTCACAGTCTCTAATAGCCATTGCTAAAGGGTGTCTTGCAATCATAATAAGACCGCAAGCATCGGTCCACTCATAACACTGTTTTGGAAAGAGATGTCCCTGGGAAGCTCATCAGGACCCAGGTGAGTGTCCCCAGGCATTTCTAGTCAATAGCATTACCACTGTTGGGCCGAGACCAGCATAAAACAGATAGATGGATAGCTGGCTAACTAGCTAGGTATTCTCAAAATCAACTAACCTTCCCTGCTTGCTTCTGCCAGCACCACCAGTCATGGACTTAAAAATGTTTCATCTGTTGCCATGTTATCCCATACTTTATGCCTCTTACATAGGAACTTATTTTATGGTGAAAGAAGAAAGTACACCGTTAGACTTAAATCCACTGGGTCCCATCACTGAGGAGAAGTTGGCTTGATAGACAGATGGAAAGCCTTGTTTGAAGTGCTTACGGTACTAGCTGGGAGAAGACACTTTGTGAGGTCAGAACTTCCAAGGTATCATCTACGCATGCTAAGTCGCTTCAGTCGTGTCCGACTGTTTGGGACCCCATGAACTGTAAACTGCCAGGTTCTTCTGTCTGTGGGATTTTCCAGGCAAGAATACTGGAGTTGTTGTAGCCACGCGTTCCGGGAAACAAACTCACTCAGAAGGACAATGCAGATAGTTGAGTGCAGTTTATTACACCGGTGGGCCCAAGGCAGAGAGTCCTCTTAGCCAAGGAACCTGATCAGCATTTGTGAAAATCTTTTATATCCCATGTGTATGGGTCTGAACCCACCACTCCAAATTCCTTGAGACTTACATAAACCAAGGAAAATACAATCCCAATAACCCCATCATTCATGTGCCATGTGCTCATGTGCTCAAACAGTCAAACAATTAGCCAATAATCAATAAACCCGAGGTTACACTCTGACTGATACAGAAAAATTTATGGCCTGTCTGGAGGAAGGGGTGATTAGGGTATATTTTCTCTTAGGCGATGAGTAACCTAGATACAACCTTCAAGGTTCCCCTGTCTGGAAGGGGTCTTATCCTTCTGTTGTTTTCATAGGCACTAAACACGGAGTTCAGAGTCCATTGGAAAGGTGGCCGAGCATGATCAGCATGGACAGGCCTAAGATGGAGTCTAGGCCCTATGAATTCCTTCTTCAGAATGGGTTGCGATTTCCTTCTCCAGAGGATCTTCCAGACCTCCAAACTTAAGTTTCCTGCATCAGCAGGCAGTTTCTTTACCACTGTGCCACCCGGGAAGCCCATTTATCTATTGCTGTATAACAAATTATTCTGAACTTTAGTGGCTTAAAACAATAGGCATTTATTAGTCCAGCTTTATGCTTAAGGATCTCTCACAATGTTACAGTCAAGGCAGCATCTCATGTGAAGACTGAACTGGGGAGTCCAACTTTACTCACAAGGTTGTCAGCAGAATTCAGTTCTGCTCTAGCTATTGAACTATCTCGGCTATTTATTGAAGGTTGCCTCAGTTCCTCTTCATAGAGTCCCTGATAACATGTCAAATTGCTTCTTCATCAGAGCAGATATACCAGAAGAGCAAAAGAAAGATGGGGAGCAGATACAGAGAGCAAGAGAGAAAAAGAGAAAAGGAGATGAAATCCTAAATTGCCTAATCTCAAGAGTAACATGGCATCATTGTTGCCATATTCTAAACATTAGAATCAAGTCACTAAGTCTCACCCATACCTGCACAATCAGGGGAGAGGTTTACACAAAGGTGTAAATACCAGGAGGTAGAGACCACAGGTCAGTTTAGAAGGCTGCATAGGGACAGCCCTGATGGTCCAGTGGCTAAGACTCCATGCTCCCAATGAAGAAGTCCCAAGTTCCATCCCTGGTCAGGAAACTAGATTCTCACATGCTGCAACTAAGAGTTTGCATACCACAGCTAAGATCTGGCACAACAACGAAAAAACCATTTTAAAAAGAAGGCTGCATGCCTCAAGGTACTTATTTTATGATAAAAAAAATTGAACCCATAGGCTTTATTGCTTTGTGCCCTATCACACAAAAGGACTAAATTGAAGGTCAAATGGGACCCAAGGGAATTCTCTAGGTCCCTCTTCACACTTCCTTTTCCAATAGCCCTGGTCAATGGAAAACTGTTACAGTCTAGTAAAGAAAGATGATGAATGACTAAGACTCTAAAGAGCTGAGGGTTGGTCACATCACCTGGTAAAGAAAATGCAGGAGATACTCTGTGGTAGTAATTGTAGCATGGTAGAAGGAAGCTGTGGTTATCAATTCATGCCTATGACTAGTTACAAAAGTGTGAACTGTAGCAGCTAAATTTTCGGTGAATTCATAGTTCCTTTGCCTTCTTCCTCACCCTTCTACTACCTTACTCAAAGAACTCTCTTTGTGTTAATATTTTAGGTGTAAGGTGGGATATGACTGAATTGGAATTATTAGGTGATGATAGAATAGCTGATGAAATTTTGTGTGTTCTACCTGTGAAGGACATGAATTTTCTATCCTAAGCTGAGAGTGAATGCAAAGGGGCAAAAGAAGGTGATTATGCTGAATATTCTTCATTTTCCCTCCAAATCCACTCCCTACACTTTCTCTACCACTGCTCTCTGTGCCCCGAGAGACTGACCTCTAAGGATCGTTGGATTCCTGTAGGATTCAGTCAAAGAGAGTGGTTGGCATAAGATTAGAGGTGGCAGGGGAGAAAACTTGAGTATTCATCTCCCTGTGTCCCTTCTGCATCAAAGTTTGGCAATGGATATTTTTTTCTAGTCAAAGTCACAGTTCCAATTAGAAGACCATGTTCTGCTAGATCCAAAGCTCTTATTAGTTTTGGTAACAGCCTCTTCCTTTGCCCCTTCTGGTACAGGAGAGGTAAAAGATTTTCACTACCACTGGCCTCAGGATGCTTCATTATCCCGGTATGTTTCTCTTAACCCTGCTCTCATTTTTATAAATAGTTCTCTCTTAAACTTCATTCCTTTTGTGCAAACCATCTATTTCATGTTGGGATCATGTTCCATTGCGTTACAGTGACGCATTAGAAATTTTTATGAATATTGGTTTCCTTTTCCATTCAGAAGATATATGCAATTGAAGTGTATGCTCATGAATTATTTAGTACAGTGTATGATAAAATTTGTTTTGTGTTTCACAAAGGGTGTTCCATAAACACTTACTGAATGAAATGTATGAGTTGTGACCTGAAATCTAACAAGACCATAGGGACAAAAGCGAAGGAACTTTCACATATATTAGTAACGAGCCACTTCCAGAGTCTGGAAGGATAGATGTGACTGGCCTGAGTTCATGATGCACACAGTTCTGAATTTTCCTTAAAGGGAGAACTGGCTAAATTTGACCCTTTACAGAACTTATTTTGATGGAGAGAGAGAGAGAGCACTGAGGATGAGAATTTTCTCTGGTGAGGGACTTTCCGAAAGGGTACACGAAAAGACTGGGGGCGCTAAACACAACTTTCTGCAAGTAACAGCTGCTAAAGGCTGACCCTCAGCTTCAACTTCAGTCTCCACCAAGCAGGGGAGTGAGAGGGGTGGCTGTCTGCTTGTTCTGTTAAGATCCACCAAAGCCTGGCCCCCATGTGAGTGGAAATACAGAGGGTGATTTTACTCCCCTTCCTCCACTCTTGTTTGCAGGCTGATGTTACTCACTGTCCATAACATCTC
The DNA here is from genome assembly GCA_006410675.1 of Oreotragus oreotragus. Lineage (NCBI taxonomy): Eukaryota > Metazoa > Chordata > Mammalia > Artiodactyla > Bovidae > Oreotragus > Oreotragus oreotragus. The sequence goes on along the minus strand of SJYX01022579.1, from coordinate 24,161 downwards.
AGAGGTGATTAATAGGTATGCTAAATGCTTCTATTTTATATTCAATTTTTTAAATTTTCATATAATTTTTAGAGATTACTTTCCATTTGCCTCTGACTATTTTTAAGGCTTGACTTTCAGTTGATTTTAAAGCAACATATTTGGATAAAGTGCTATCCTTGGCTTTGAGAAGTTGGCATGAGTCGGCTCACTGAGGCACTTTTTGATCTAACTTTCCTCACATGGAGAGAACTATGGACGACGGTGAGTACCAGATTTCTTGAGCCTTATCCCAAAGCACTTAAAGACTTTCACTCTGACCCTGGGAAACTGCTTGCCAAAATCTTGGTCTCAGAATTACCATCTGTGTGTATGTTTCTCTCTTTTAATCTTTTCCAGAAAGATAGTCCCTGGAGTTCTTTGTTCATTTTCAGCTGTCTCTGGCCTTTCTCTGAGTTGCTTAAGGTACAGTGATGTCTTTCTGATTTATGTCTATGGAGGAACTATTTAAACTAACTTTGTTAGAGAACTTGTAGAAGATGAAAAGAGTCTGTATTACAGTGTTATATTAAAACATGCCTTTTCAAAGCCATATACACAATATGTCACAACCATTTAAAATACGAAATGAACACTTAAAAAACAGCATACATGACTTTGGGATGTGGAAAAAGGAGTTAATTTTACATAATTACATGTATAATTGTATATGTTTAAAATAATTTTTGATGACTAAATATTGCATGTTCAGTGAAAATATTAACTATTTAAAATAAATTTAAGTTCACAATTTGAAATTGTGGGGTTTGCACACTGCTCACGGCACCTGACTGAAAGAATCAGCTGGGGCTGAAATCTAGACCAAGCTAGACTATGGCATGGTGGTCACCTTCCCAGAATTCTACTTCTTTCTAATCTATCTTTCAGAGGAGGCAAATTTTCTAATCCTCATGGAAACTTTATAAAGAATACTGTAATCTCAGGATATTGAGCTGATGAATAAGCTGATTGGGGCTTCCTGGGGGCTCAGTGGTAAAGAATCCATCTGCCAATACAGGAGACACAAGAGACTAGGGTTTGATTCCTGGGTCGGGAAGATCCCCTGGAGAAGGGCATGGCAACCCACTCCAGTATACTTGCCTGGAGAATCCTATGGACATTGGAGCCTGGCAGCCTATAGTCCACGAAGTAGCAAGGAGTTGTATAAGACTGAGTGCCTGAGCATGAATAAGCTGGTTAGCTTCATAATGGGAGGTTGGGGTCCTAGGTAATTTCTCTAAATGGGACAATTGTTTTATGTGTTCCCCATCCTCTGACATCATTTAGAAGCCCAGAAAGACTGATGTATAATTGTGCGTTGTTGGGTCCAAATAGAACTGAACGATTCCAATCCAATCCCTTGTGCTAGGAAGACGTGCCAACTTTCAGTGGCAACTTTGCAGCCTAAAGTTTGATTTCAGCAAAATGTTGGTGGTTTGGATCATTCAGCCTAAGACTCTCTGAGTAAGTGTTGCTCTCGGAAGAAAGTTGGACTGATGCTATCTGGTAGAAGTTAATCAGAAATTTCTTATCCCAGGTTTCTCAAATAAACTTTTGTAAAATATTAATGTGATTTATATCCACACACATTGAATGCATGCATGCTCAGTTGTGTTTGACTCTTTGCGATCCCGTGGACTGTAGCCCACCAGGCTCCTCTGTTCATGGAATTTTCCAGGCAAGAATATTGGAGTGGGTTGCCATTTTCTCCACCAGGAGATCTTCCCAACCAAGGAACTGAACATGAATCTTCTGTGTCCTACATTGCAGGCATATTCTTTACCACTTGAGCCACTGGGGAAGCCCATACAGACACACATGCACACATAAATGATGCAACAATAGTTTTAATTAAAGAATATCAAATCTTTTATTTTCTTGAAGGACTCAAAGGTCAAGAGCAATACCACAGTCCTTAGTACTGGCACATGGTAAAGAGTTATGTTTCCAAGGATGTGAATGCACCTTGGCTTGCACTATCTCAACACCCACTCCAGCCTCGGTATTAGAGGAGGTGGGTGGGATAGACAACTTTGGAGAGATTAAAAACTGAAGGCTTTTCAGAGAAAGGGGTGTCAGGGAGCTGTGAGTCCCCAATCCACTCTCTGCCATAGAGCAGGGGGTGCTACCCCCACAACTCCAGCCAAGCAAGGAGAACTTCAAGAAGACATATCAGGAACTTGACATGTGTTCCCTGGAGTTGAGGAGTGCAGGGCCTGGTATCTGATTCACATCTGAAAAGTCTGAACATGAGAACTGGGGCTTCCCCAGCTGGCATGAGAGCAAGTCGAACTGCTCTGGGAAGGGCCCTGACTGCTAGAATACGGGGCACAAAATGCATTCGTATTTATGTAAAGTCAAGTTTGGATCCTTAGTAAGGGCATAGGGCTTGAGGGTCCTGAGAGGGACTCTCCCTGAAAAGACCACCTGGAAGGGGGTAAAAGTGAAAGTGTTCGTCACTCAGTCCTGTCTGACCCTTTGCAACCCCATGGACTGTGGCGTGACAGGCTTCTCTGTCCATGGAATTCTCCAGGCAAGAATATGGGTTGTGAAGTGAATAGAGGAGTGGCTCACTGGAAACCAGGGAACTACTATAGGAAAAGTCATCAAAGGGGCAGTGGCTAAGAAGATGCAGTGATAAAGGAAGTTTATAGAGACCCAATAAAGATGCTGTAAGAACAGAACTGGAAAAGGTCAGTTTTCATTCCAATTCCAAAGAAAGGCAATGCCAAAGAATGCTCAAACTACCACACAATTGCACTCATCTCACATGCTAGTAAAGTAATGCTCAAAATTCTCCAAGCCAGGCTTCAGCAATACGTGAACCGTGAACTCCCTGATGTTCAAGCTGGTTTTAGAACAGGCAGAGGAACCAGAGATCAAATTGCCAACATCCGCTGGATCATGGAAAAAGCAATAGAGTTCCAGAAAAACACCTATTTCTGCGTTATTGACTATGCCAAAGCCTTTGACTGTGTGGATCACAAGAAACTGTGGAAAATTCTGAAAGAGATGGGAATACCAGACCACCTAACCTGCCTCTTGACAAATCTGTATGCAGGTCAGGAAGCAACAGTTAGAACTGGACATGGAACAACAGACTGGTTCCAAATAGGAAAAGGAGTCCGTCAAGGCT
>SJYX01022579.1:5749-18088 GCA_006410675.1 Oreotragus oreotragus | reverse complement strand
TTTTTTTTTGTAACTTCTGCTTGTTTGCTACAATTTTAACTTGTTTCAGGGGAATTTGCACTGTTGAAACATTTTTATGATGTTGCTTTCAAATCTTGGTCAGATAATTCCAACATCTGATTATTCTCAATGTTGTTGTCAATAAATTGTCTTTCTAATTCAAGGTATGTTTTTTGTTCTTGGTATGATAGGTGATTTTCAATAACAGCTGAACATTTTGCCTATTAGGAGACTCGAATGCTCCTGCTTGTGAATGCTCAGTCATATCCGACTCTTGTGACCTTATGGACTGTAGTCTGCCAGGCTCCTCAGTCCATGGGATTCTCCAGGCAAGCATGCTGGAGTGAAAAAAAAAGAATACTGGAGTGAGTAGCCATTCCCTTCTCCAGGGGATCTTCCTGACCCAGGGATCAAACCAGAGTCTCCTGCATTACAGGTGGACTGTTTATCACTCAGCCACCTGGGAAACCTCTAGGAGACTCTAGAGATTATGTAAATCCTCAAGTTTGTGAGGCAATTACCCTGTTTAGGTGTAGCACCCAGGTACTAGAATATTATCGTGGGCTGTGATTCCAATGGTAGTTTAAGTTTCAGTCTAGGAAGTCAGCATCAGAAAGGTCCAGCTAAGGAAAGAAGGCATCCTTCCCATGAGCAGAGCAGCAGCAAGGCATCTAGGCATGTTGAAACAGGTGAACAGGAACATCCAAGAAAGGAGGGAAGTTAGAGAGCAAGAGAAAGACAGGTTTCTAGCCTTAGAAGTGAAGGCACAGGGCAAGCTAGGTAATAAGATAGGGATCCAGGTATCAGGTCTGAGCTTCGAAGGGTACTTACCTTAGAAGCAAAGCCCAGGTACTGGACACAAGGTGAAAAGTTAGCCTCTAAGCAGCTAACTAAAGCTTCTTATCCAATGTCCCTCATCCAACAGCACTATTGATCTGGAACAGAAGCTAATAGGTAGGAAGTATGGGAAGATGAAGATTGTGTATAAGCAGGGCCATAGTGATAGTGGTTAAAAGGATGGGCTCTGGAGCTAGAAAGCTCTATGTCTTATATGTTGTGTGGTCCTCAGCAAATTGCTGAGGCTCTCGGAGCCCCCATTTCTACAACAAAGAAAGTAATAATAACACCCAGAGGAAGGATAGAATGAAAACTTCTATTGAAAGAATTGAGCCCAGTGCCCAGCACATGGTAAGTGTCCAGCACATGGTAAGTGCCCAATAAATATGAACTAATTATCTTATCCCTTGCTTGACTCTGACCTTGAATAATGCAAGCCCCTTCTCAACAACTCCCTAATTAGTGACAGTGAAAACAGGAGCCTTCATGGTTGCTTAGAAGTTACAAAATCTCCTTCTAGGGGATATGTTCATTGATATTCTTACCACCTTTTCTTACAGACAGCATCAGAGGCCGAGATTTATGTAATGTGAGCAATTTAAAATAATAATTTTGGTAAGCATACACAGAGCCAGCTTTCAATTACTCACTCTAATGGACAAGATCAGAGTCATGTGTAATCCAAAACTGCCGGATTCAAAGTCATCTCTGTTTGGCTTGGAAATGGACTGGATGCCCTTCTTCTGTAGCACATTTCCCTTCTGGATTCTTTTCTGCTTTGGCTAATAATAAAGTAAATTTACATTCTCTAAGCACACTAGCTGGCAGCAAGTGAAAGTACACAAATATTCCTGGGGAAAAGATGAAGCTGAGATCAGGGTATCAAATTTTGTTGCAATGAACAAAGGATTTACTTTACGTTTGTTTAGTGGTTCTCAAAGTTCAGAGGAGATAAAAAATCACACATTGAACTTGTTAAAAATGCACAGTCACAGCCCCAACCCTTAAAATTTTGATACAGTAGCTCTGGGTTGGGGGGGAGGGACTCAGAACTATGCTTTTCTTTCTTATTTATTGTGATAAAATTACAGAGCATTAGGGACTTGACTGGTTGTCCAGTGGTTAAGACTCCACATTTCCAATGCAGGGGGTGGAAGTTTGATTCCTGGCCAAGGAACTAAGATCCCACATGTCACATGGCATGATCAAAAAAGAAAAGATACTTAATTTTTTTAAAAGATATTTAAAATATACAACATTAAATTTACCATCTTAACAATCTTTATGTGCACAGTTCAGCAGTGTTGAAAATATTCACATTGTTGTAAAATACATTATAAGAACTTTTTCATCTTGCAAAACTGTAATTTGACATCCATTCGACATTAATTTCCCCTCTGCTCCTTCCCAGCCCTTGGCGTCTATTTTCTGTTTTTATCATTCTGACTACTTGAGATACTTCATGTGAGTGGAATCACACATGTATTCTTTTGTGACTGATTATTTCACTTGGCATAATGTCCTTGAGTTTCACCCATGCTGTAAATGTGACAAGATTTCCTTCCTTTTTCATGCTGAATAATATTCTATTGTATGGACATACCACATTTTCTTTATCTACTCTTCTGTCAATGGACGTGCTTTTCTAATAAACACCTTGGGCGATTGTTAAAGCTGGACCTCATACCACAACTTGAGAATAATAATGTAGATCATAAACTTTAAGCCTGGAAAGCCCTTTACATAAGAATCAGGTATCATATGATCCTGCTGTGATTTTACAGGTTTAGAAAGCTGCGTTCCAAGGAGGAAAACTGATCTGTTCAGTATCATAAGACTAATGGTGGAATGGAGGTGGGACCTAGGTCTCCAGCTCTTCATATAACGAACCAGAGGCAATAATGGAGGCCTCTGAGGAAGAATGAAGAGAGAGAAGGGCAGACAGAAGACAGACTCATGGAACTTGGGGTGTGTCCTCATTAGATGGGGTGGGAGAACACAACAAGAATAGAGAAAATGCATGAAGTAAACTGTTGTTGTTGTTGTTACTTTAAAAAAATTACTTTTTATTTTGTATTGAGGTAGAGCTGATTAACAATGCTGTGATAGTTTCAGTTCAGTTCAGCTCAGTCACTCAGTCGTGTCCAACTCTTTGCGACCCCATGAATCGTAGCACGCCAGGCCTCCTTGTCCATCACCAACTCCCGGAGTTCACTCAGACTCACGTCCATCGAGTCGGTGATGCCAACTGGACGGCAAAGGTACTCAGACATACATATACATGTATCCATTCTCCCCCGAACTCCTCTCCCATCCAGGCTGCCACATAACATTGAGCAGAGGTCCCTGTGCAATACAGTAGGACCTTGTTGATTATCCATTTTAAATATAGCAGCGTGTACATGTCAAGCCCAAACTCCCTGATTATTCCTCCCCCCATCCTTCCCCAACCCCTGCTCCTGCTGCTGCTGCTGCTGCTGCTAAGTCGCTTCAGTCGTGTCCAACTATGTGTGACCCCATAGATGGCAGCCCACCAGGCTCCGCTGTCCCTGGGATTCTCCAGGCAAGAACACTGGAGTGGGTTGCCATTTCCTTCTCCAATGCATGAAAGTGAAAAGTAAAAGTGAAGTCACTGAGTTGTATCCAACTCTCAGCCGACCCCATGGACTGCAGCCCACCAGGCTCCTCCATCCATGGGATTTTCCAGGCAAGAGTACTGGAGTGGGGTGCCATTGCCTTCTCCATCCCTGCTCCTAGCAACCATAAATTCATTCTCTAAGTCTGTGAGTAGATGAAGCAAACTTCTTGAACCTTGGCTCTTCTCTTCAGAACCTTCTAGCCCAGCATTTCTCAAATGACCATATACCTGGGTCAATCTGGCCATGCATTAAATTAAGTGCAAATGCACAGACATTCTGATTTAGTGGGTCTGAGTGAGGGTTCAAGTTTCCGCATTAATTTTTTTTTAAGTAGGCACATAGAGTGGTTCAAATGAAAAAGTGAAAAAATCAAATGAAAAAATCATAACTTGGAAAATTGCTTGTCTAACCTTCTAAGCTCTTGAAGGTTTGCTGCCAAGCTGCTTTAAAGAAATGTTGAAGTCATTGATAACTCCATATTCCCCTTAGTCAATGACTTGGGACCAGCAGTGGAATCTGATAACCCATCCACTGCTGGGATGGAGTGCTCTGCCTGGATAGCAGAAATATGGCATACTGCTTAAGGATGCAGAATTTCGAGCTGTGTTGATCTGGGTCCAAATCCTGTCTCTGCTATTTGTTAACTAGTCATCTCAGGCAAGTTCTAGCTTATTTTCCTCTCTGAGCTTGTCTCCTCCTTTGCAAAGAAATTCATTTTCCTCTCTTCTTGCCTCATAAGATCATTTGAGGGTGGTACCATTTAGCAACCACTCAAACCCAGCTTAAATTATTACTGTTTCTTGGTTGTTTAGATGGTGGATCCTTTGCTCAGGTTTAATCCTCTGAAGATCCTAAGAGAGTAAGTGAACAACAGCACCCATTGATCAAGGACAGGGAGATCTCCCAGGACGAACAACTTTTAGTGCTAAAAACCACGACTGTCCAAGGGAAATTGTGATGGTCAGTCACTCTAAAAGCAGACCTTTTTTAATTTTATTTTTTGGCCACACCATGCAGCATGTGGGATCTTAGTTCCTTGACCAGATATTGGACCTGTGTTCCCTGTACTAGAAGCAAAGAGTCTTAACCACTGGACCACCAGAGAAGCCTCTAAACATAGACACTCTTGAAGCTCTTCAAGTGCTTCAGAATAATCGCTGAAAGTTATCTTAAAGTCTATATGTTGTTGTTCAGTCGCTAAGTCATATGAACTGCAGCACACCAGGCTTCCCTGTCCTTCACTGTCTCCCAGAGTTTGCTCAAACTCATGCCCACTGAGTGGCTAATGCCATCCAACCATCTCATTCTGTCACACCCCTTCTTCTCCTGCCCTCAATCTTCCCCAGCATCAGGGTCTTTTCCAATGAATCAGCTCTTCAAATTAAGTGGCCAAAGTATTGGACCTTCAGCTTCAGCATCAGTCCTTTCAATGAATGTTCAGAGTTGATTTCCTTTAGGATTGACTGGGTTGACCTCCTTGCATCCCAAGGGACTCTCAAGAGTCTTCTTCAGCACCACAATTCCAGAGCATTAATTCTTTGGCGCTCAGCCTTCTTTATGGCCCAACTCTCACATCTGTACATAATTACTGGAAAATCCATAGCTTTGACTGTATATCATTTAGCTTTTCTAGCTGAAAATTCTAACTTGGACAACTTGGAGAGAAGCAAATAGGGGGAACACATTTCTTAGAGGGAACACATTTCTCGGCTCCCTGGAAGTCCCTGTATCTGAAATGTGCCTAGCTCTACTGTACATAGTTCTTGACTAGGTGATATATTTCTTTTAGTAAGCATGTAGGCATTTGTTTTTTGTTTGTTTGTTTGTTTTATTTTATTTGGTTGCATCAGGTCTTCATTGTGGTGCGGGCTCTAGATGACTTAGGCTTAGTTTCCATGAGGCATATGGGGTCTTAGTTCCTCCACCAGGGATTGAACTCGTGTCCCCTGTGTTAGAAGGTGGATTCTTAACCACTAGACCACCAAGGAAGTCCCCAGATGTGTGTTAACAGGACTTGGAGTAGTCTCACAATGCTCTTTGCTCAGTCGCTCAGTGATGACCATCTCTGTGGCCCCATGAACTATAGCCCACCAGGCTCCTCTGTCCATGGGATTTTCCAGGCAAGAATACTGGAGCTGGTTGCCATTTCCTCCTCTAGGGAATATTCCTGACCTTGCTTTGATAGGCAGGTTTTTGTTTTACCACTAGTGCCCCCCTGGGAAGCCCCATAATGCTCTTAGGTAGCTCAGTAAATGTTAGTTGGATGAATAACTGGCTACCAATCAATACATCATGACTTGAGTGTTTTAGAGCCTTGATTTATGAAATTGGGAGATACGATTTTTAAGTCATCCCCTTCCCAAACAACAATTTCCTCCCTCACACAGCACTAATTCTCTCTTAATGTGGCCTCCCAGAATAAAAGTTTGATACAAGGCAGTCACCATGCTTCCCAGGTAGCACTTGCGATAAAGAACCTGTATGCCAATGCAGGAGATGTTAGAAACGTGGATTCAATCCCTGGATTGGTAAGATCCCTTGGAGTAGGAAACGACAACTCACTCCAGGATTCTTGCCTGGCGAGTCCCATGGACAAAGGAGCCTGGTGGGCTGTAGTCCATAGGGTCACAAAGAGTCGAACATGACTGAAGCAACTTCACACACATGCACGCACAAGGCAGTCGCATACATTGCCCTAGTCAAAACATCCTTGGGATAACTGTAAGGAGCGTTTGTGGAGTTTCTGAATTTGGCCAAGTCATCTGAGATGCATGTATGTGATATGAACACACATATATCATGCATATTATTTACCTCAACAATGCCAAGTTAAAGTTATATATCACATACAGCTATGTTCCAGGTGGGACTTGACCTTTGCTGTACAAATATTTTCGTAGGACAGTGTTTTGGACCTGTTAGAGTACCTGAGGGTTGAAACTGGCTTTTCTCTTAAAGATCTACTGCATTTTCTCAGACTAGGAGTGTCATCTTCCATTCACCACTAGATGGCCCATCAATCAAATAAAAAAAAAATTATCCCTTCATTTGGAAAAAGGTTTATTGAACAAGTTTCCCACAATCATTTGAGTATTGCCATCATGAATTTGAGCCATATCACAGCATACTACTATATACTTTTAAAATATTTTTCTTTAAATTGACAATTTTTAACTTAAATATGCTTATTTTAGAAGTAAACTGGGAGATGAGGGGTAGAAAAAAGAGAGGTATATTTCAACACAATGGCCCCAGAGAGAAAGAGCTACACCAAATATTAATGGGAAAGGATAATGGGTCTGAAGCTGATGATCCAGAACTCAAGGGACTCAGATCAATAGCAGAGAGAAGGAGGGAGCAGATGAGAAAAAAGGAATTTCAAAACAGAGACAGGGGCTTCCCTGGTGGCTTAGTGGTAAAGAATTCACCCGCCAATGCAGAGGACGTGGGTTTGAGCCCTGGACCGGGAGGATCCCACATGCTGCGGAGCACTGAGCCCGTGCACCACAGCTGCTGAGCCTGTGCCCTGGAGCTCGTGTGCCACAACTGCTAAAGCCCAAACATCCTGGAGCCTGCATTCTGCAATAAGAGGAGTCATCACAATGAGAAGGCAGAGCACTGCAACTAGAGAGTGGCCCCCACCTGCTGCAACTAGAGAAAAGCACCCAAAGCAATGAAGTCCCAACACAGCCAGAAATAAAATAAATGAGTGTGTACGTAAGAGGCTTCCCAGGTGGGACAGTTGTGAAGAGTCTGCCTGCCTATGCAAGAGACACAGGAGACTCGAGTTCGATCCCTGAGTCAGGAAGATCCCCTGCAGGAGCAAATGGCAACCCACTCCAGTATTCTTGCCTGGAGAATGGCATGGAAAGTGGGGCCATTGCAAAGAGTCAGACACTACTGAGAAACTGAGCATACACACGTAAGAGGCAGGGAGTTATAATTAAAAAAAAAAAAAAAACAGAGGGAAAACCAAGGCAAAAGAGGGGATAAGGAGGAGCTGAGAGAAATACAGAAAAGTTGGTATAAGAAACTTATATAAGGGGAGGCTGCTGCTGAGTTTGGCGAGCCAGCTCCCAAAGAAAGGTAGAGCCCAAGGAAGAGGCCTGGGGGTGGACACTGAGTACGAGGAGGTGGACCTGACACTGGGCTGCCTAGCTGCTTTCCATCCCGTCCTCTTCCCTTTGGGGGAACATTGGGAAACACTGTTCAGTAACCAAGCCCCAAACTGTGGCCCAACAGACCACAAACTTGCAAATGCCTTACCTACATGTATGTTTGGAAATTCAGAATTGTTTGGATTTTAGAAAAGGTATGGCACCCCACTCCAGTTCTCTTGCCTAGAAAACCCCATGGATGGAAGAGCCTGGTGGGCTGCAGTCCATGGGGTCCCTAAGAGTCGGACACGACTGAGCAACTTCACTTTCACTTTTCACTTTCATGCATTGGAGAAGGAAATGGCAACTCACTCCAGTATTCTTGCCTGGAGAATCCCAGGGACGGGGGAGCCTGGTGGGCTGTCGTCTATGGGGTCACAGAGTCGGACACAACTGAAGCGACTTAGCAGCAGCAGCAACATACAGTACATACTCAACACTAAGTAACATAACCAGTGTGGTCTGGGGCAACACCTCGTAATCAAACATATTACTATTTCTACAGTGAAATGCATGGTTGGTCACAGAGTGGAATAGATGGAGATTATGAAATAGCTTTAGGTCAGTCCAGGTTAGGTTTTGTGATCAGAAGAATTTTTATGCCAAACTTAAAAAAAAAAAAATCTCTTGACTATTAGAGCCTTTTGAACTGTGTGAAATGGCTGTCTGGGGAGGCCTTACAAATAGCTATGAAAAGATGAGAAGCGAAAAACAAAGGAGAAAAGGAAAGATATAAGCATCTGAATGCAGAGTTCCAAAGAATAGCAAGGAGGGATAAGAAAGCCTTCTTCAGCAATCAGTGCAAAGAGATAGAGGAAAACAACAGAATGGGAAAGACTAGAGATCTCTTCAAGAGAATTGGAGATACCAAGGGAACATTTCATGCAAAGATGGGCTCGATAAAGGACAGAAATGGTATGGACCTAACAGAAGCAGAAGATATTAAGAAGAGGTGGCAAGAATACACAGAAGAACTGTACAAAAAAGATCTTCACGACCAAGATAATCACAATGGTGGGTCACTTACCTAGCGCCAGACATCCTGGAATGTGAAGTCAAGTGGGCCTTAGAAAGCATCACTACGAATAAAGCTAGTGGAGGTGATGGAATTCCAGTGGAGCTATTTCAAATCCTGAAAGATGATGCTGTGAAAGTGCTGCACTCAATATGCCAGCAAATTTGGAAAACTCAGCAGTGGCCACAGGACTGGAAAAGGTCAGTTTTCATTCCAATCCCAAAGAAAGACAATGCCAAAGAATGCTCAAACTGTAGCACAATTGCAGTTATCTCACACGCTAGTAAAGTAATGCTCAGAATTCTCCAAGCCAGGCTTCAGCAATACATGAACCATGAACTTCCTGATGTTAAAGATGGTTTTAGAAAAAGCAGAGGAACCAGAGATCAAATTGCCAACATCTGCTGGATCATGGAAAAAGCAAGAGAGTTCCAGAAAAACATCTATTTCTGCCTTACTGACTATGCCAAAGCCTTTGACTGTGTGGATCACAATAAACTGTGGAAAATCCTGAAAGAGATGGGAATACTAGACCACCTGACCTGCCTCTTGACAAATCTGTATGCAGGTCAGGAAGCAACAGTTAGACCTGGACATGGAACAACAGACTGGTTCCAAATAGGAAAAGGAGTATGTCAAGGCTGTATATTGTCACCCTGCTTATTTAACTTATATACAGAGTACATCATGAGAAATACTGAACTGGAAGAAACACAAGCTGGAATCAAGATTGCTGGGAGAAACTGCAATAACCTCAGATATGCAGATGACACCACCCTTATGGCAGAAACTGAAGAGGAACTAAAAAGCCTCTTGATGAAAGTGAAAGAGGAGAGGGAAAAAGTTGGCTTAAAGCTCACCATTCAGAAAAATAAGATCATGGCATCGAGTCCCATCACTTCATGGGAAATAGATGAGGAAACAGTGGAAACAATGTCAGACTTTATTTTGGGGGGCTCCAAATCACTGCAGATGGTGACTGCAGCCATGAAATTAAAAGACGCTTACTCCTTAGAAGAAAAGTTATGACCAACCTAGAGAACACATTGAAAAGCAGAGACATTACTTTGCCGACTAAGGTCCGTCTAGTCAAGGCTATGGTTTTTCCTGTGGTCATGTATGGATGTGAGAGTTGGACTGTGAAGAAGGCTGAGCTCCGAAGAATTGATGCTTTTGAACTGTGGTGTTGGAGAAGACTCTTGAGAGTCCATTGGACTGCAAGGAGATCCAACCAGTCCATTCTGAAGGAGATCAGCCCTGGGATTTCCTTGGAAGGAATGATGCTAAAGCTGAAACTCCAGTACTTTGGCCACCTCATGCGAAGAGATGACTCATTGGAAAAGACTCTGATGCTGGGAGGGATTGGGGGCAGGAGAAGAAGGGGACGACAGAGGATGAGATGGCCGGATGGCATCACAGACTCGATGGACGTGAATCTGAGTGAACTCTGGGAGTTGGTGATGGACAGGGAGCCCTGGCGCGCTGCGATTCATGGGATTGCAAAGAGTTGGACATGGCTGAGCGACTGAACTGAACTGTACTGAACTGTGTGAACTGTTTATGTCTAAATTTTTAAGCTGGGTCATGGGAACCTCGGTGTTTGTCATATTAATTTATACCTTTTTATATATCTGAATTGTCAATTTGGGGAAGTGCAAAAGTAGACTTTAATGCAAATAACGTTTTAGTAAAGTAAGCCTCAAATTTTAAGAATTGGCATCATACCGTCTTTTCTCTGATGGTAGTATATTTAGACATTGGTGGGATTTTCCTGGTGGTCCAGTGGCTAAGATATTCCATGCTCCTGATATGGGGACCCTGGGTTCGCTTCCTGGTCAGAGAACAGGTTCTAGTCAGGAACTAGATCCGGTTGCCACAACTAAGATCCAGGGCAATCAAATAAATAAATAAATACTTTAAAAAAATAAATTAGACATTGATAACATAATTATAATTGATATCATATTTTGCATGTCACAGCAATTACCTTTTTTACTTAATATTTTGAACATTTTTTTCTATTAGTATGAATATATAGTCATGGCATTCTTTACATATGATACATATTAAGTAAGAGTATGTATGCTTGGCTCTCTGTTATTCATTCTTTTTCTTACTTTTTTTAAAATTGAGGTAGAGTGGATTTACAATGTAGTGATTCACAATTTTTTAATGAAAGATTGATTTTTAAAACCTTTGCATTCCATAGGCTTGTGTCTGTTCTGAGAGGGCACATAACACAGTACTAGTTTCATAGCAGGCTTACTAAATACTTGTTGAATTGAATCAACTTGACCTACCCCTCTCACACTATTGTTCATTATCCTTGCCTTGGAAAAAGCAACAGATGCTCTGCTGGTTAGGGAGGTTAGTCTGGTTTTGCATACAAATAAGAAGTAAGCTGGAACAAGGACCAGCCCTAGGAAAAAGCCATTCATTCTTTCATACAATAATTCAACAAACACTTATTGAGGCTCACTCTGAACCTAACACTGTGCTAGAGGCAGGAAAGGCATGGGGGACAACACACGAAAAATATTTCCTCTCCATGATTGAGAAATTCATGGTCTGATGGAGGAGATGAGCTTCTCCCACCTTCCTGTGATTTAATGGGCCTGTGATTTAATGCCACAGGAGAGGGACTGAAGGCAGTGAAGTCTCCATATGCCAGGCATATGGACACCTGTGCGTGCCTGGAGATCTTAACAGAGGAGCTGGGAGTACCGCAGTCCCCACACTGCTACCATCTAAAATGGCAATCTGCTCTCTCTGCTCCCTTGAGGACTTGGGTCTTCGTGAAATTAGATTTCTGAGGTTCCTAGAGCTTCCTCTCCACCCAAGAAGGAGAAGAGTGGAAGACCATGGCTAAAGGCTTCCCAGTGCTTCAGTTCAGCTCAGTTCAGTCACTCAGTTGTGTCCGACTCTTGCGACCCCATGAATCGCAGCACACCAGGCCTCCCTGTCCATCACCAACTCCCAGAGTTTACTCAGACTCACGTCCATCGAGTCCGTGATGCCATCCAGCCATCTCATCCTCTGTCGTCCCCTTTTCCTCCTGCCCCCAATCCCTCCCAGCAACAAAGTCTTTTCCAATGAGTCAACTCTTCCATGAGGTGGCCAAAGTATTGGAGTTTCAGCTTCAGCATCAGTCCTTCCAATGAATATTCAGGACTGATTTCCTTTAGGATGGACTGATTGGATCTCCTTGCAGTCCAAGGGACTCTCAAGAGTCTTCTCCAACACCACAGTTCAAAAGCATCAATTCTTTGCCGTTCAGCTTTCTTCATAGTCCAACTCTCACATCCATACATGACCACAGTAAAAACCATAGCCTTGACTAGACGGACCTTTGTTGGCAAAGTAATGTCTCTGCTTTTCAATATGCTCTCTAGGTTGGTCATAACTTTTCTTCCAAGGAGTAAGCGTCTTTTAATTTCATAGCTGCAGTCACCATCTGCAGTGATTTTGGAGCTCAAAAACATAAAGTCTGACACTGTTTTCACTGTTTCCCCATTGATTTCCCATGAAGTGATGGAACCAGATGCCATGATCTTCATTTTCTGAATGTTGAGCTTTAAGCCAACTTTTTCCCTCTCCTCTTTCACTTTCATCAAGAGGCTTTTTAGTTCCTCTTCAGTTTCTGCCATAAGGGGGGTGTCATCTGCGTATCTGAGGTTATTGATATTTCTCC
>SJYX01022578.1:70935-173796 GCA_006410675.1 Oreotragus oreotragus | reverse complement strand
ATATAATGGTCATCTGAGTTAAATTCACCCATTCCAGTCCATTTTAGTTTGCTGATTCCTAGAATGTCGACGTTCACCCTTGCCATCTCTTTTTTGACCACTTCCAATTTGCCTTGATTCATGGACCTGGCATTCCAGGTTCCTATGCAATATTGTTCTTTACAGCATCAGATCTAGAAAACTGAAACTTTCTAAAGAGCATGTAAGGATTCACACTCAAAATCCAAGTCAGGAACTGTACAAACATTGACTCAGGTCCCATTTGTTGTAGTTAGTTTTACCTTTATCCTAAAAAAAAAGTTATAAGAAGCAATAGCTGTATTTACATGTATTTACATCTGGAATTGCCAAGTCACACTCAATGTTAAGAGGCAGAAGTGAATGACGTAAAATTCTAGGTTAACAACTATGCTACAGGCAGTACAGCGAAGGTGAAAGTCGCTCAGTCGCGTCCAACTCTTTGCGACCCCATGAGCTGTACAGTCCGTGGAATTCTCCAGGCAGGCCAGAATACTGGAGGGGGGAGTCTTTCCCTTCTCCAGGAGATCTTCCCAAGGCAGGGATCGAACCCAGGTCTCCCGCATGGCAGGCAAATTCTCTACCAGCTGAGCCACAAGGGAAGCCCAGTGTATCAGTTAACAATAAGAAATGGCACTCAGAAAGAAGGCCGTTACAAGGTTTTCCTTGATATTAAATCACACAGACCATGAAACTATTATTAGATAATGCAAATTTTTCAAACATGAAGCATAGAAGTTATCTGAGTTTGATTTATATATTAAAGCACTACCTTCTGATACAAAGAACTAATTCTCTTCTTTCAACCACTTTCTTCCATCTTTGAGTTGAAAAGGTAATTGAGATGAAATTTTAAACCACTAGATTTAAACTTCAAAATTTATGATTTACTTCAATATTATGCAATTTGGGTCACTTACACTTTCCTCCATCAACAAAAAGCATGACCAAGACCTAAAAATTAAGAAATAAACAGAAGTACTGATTTGGTGTGAACACTGGCCAGCCTGATGCTGAAGCTGAAGCTCCAGTACTCTGGCCACCTGATGCGAAGAGCTGACTTTACTGAAAAGACCCTGATGCTGGGAAAGACTGAGGGCGGGAGGAGAAGGGGACAACAGAGCATGAGATGGTTGGATGGCATCACGGACTCAATGGACAGGAGTCTGAGTGAACTCCGGGAGTTGGTGATGGACAGGGAGGCCTGGCGTGCTGCAGTCCGTGGGGTCGCAAAGAGTCGGACACGACTGAGCGACTAAATGACAACAACTGATATGGTAACAGGTTATTTTAATTGTCAGTCAACTCAAATAACTAGTTCACAACAATTAACTTACTTAGTAAAATATTTCTCTTTACATTTGCCTCTGTGAATTGGCACATATTACAGCACTGAGAAACACTTAAATTTTACCCTTTCCACAGTGGTAAAGAATGTGCCTGCCAGTGCAGGAGACCTGAGTTCGATCCCTGGGTCGGGAAGATCCCCTGGAGAAGGGAATGGCAGCCCACCCCAGTATCCTGCCTGGAGAATCCCATGGACAGAGGAGCCTGGCCGGCTTCAGTCCACAGGGCCGCAGAGAGTCAGACACGCCTGAGCACGCACACAAAGCGAAAGGAGCATGTATAAAGACTGTCTTTTTATAATTAAGCATCTGGCCCTCCATCCTACTCTTGGGAATCACCAAGAGCTGCAGCTTCATTATTCCTGTCACACAGCTAGTTGTTTCTATCTATGGAGTTTTAGCTCATCTAGATCCAAGACAAGAGTATGGCTAGAGATAGTCCAGGGAATGAAAGTGAAAGGCACTCAGTCGTGTCCAACTCTTGGCAACCCCATGGACTGTCCATGGGATTCTCCAGGCCAGAACACTGGAGTGGGTAGCCTTTCCCTACTCCAGGGGATCTTCCCAACCCAGGGATCAAACCCAGGTCTCCCACATTGCAGGGTGATTCTTTACCAGCTGAGCCACCTGGGAAGCCAAAGAATACTGGAGTGGGTAGCCTATCCCTTCTCCAGAGGATCTTCCCGACCCAGGAATTGAACCGGTGTCTCCTGTATTGCAGGTGGATTCTTTACCAACTGAGCTATGAGGGAAGCTCCAGTGTAAGGAAAGGTCAAGTCTAATTTAAATGTTATATAGTGTGCAATTCTCTGCTTTGTGCTTTGATCACACTGTTACAAGATTCTTAGAGGGGAGATAAATATCAGTTCTATTCTCTTAGATGTGCTCTCATGTAAGAAACCCTGAATGATGCAAATAGAAATATGTTCTAGTATCGTACTAGGAAAACAAATCCCTATAAGCATTTATTCAATTACATGAAGGGAATTTCATTAAAAAAAAAAAAAAAGGCTATTCTGATGAAGTAGAAGCTGAGAAGAGAGGCTAATGTAAGCCACAGATTTTCCAACAGCAGGAGGCCACAAGCACCCCAAGGCAAGAGACAAGAAAGAAGATTCAGTGTTCAGGAAAACCACATGCCTGGTCTCCCACTGCAAGCTGGGGCTGCAGGAGGGCTGTCCAGGGCTGGAATCACAGAGGAGAGGAAGCCTGTACCCAGAAACACAACCTGAGACAAAGAAGGAGGCAAAGAAACACCGGAGGGACTCCCTCCCTCGGCCCTCCTGCCTCCCGCTAAATGCAGCCTGGAGGGAGAAGCCCCCTGTGACACAAAAGAGGACGCTCAGAGAGAAGAGAGGATAGGAGGGCAAACAGACCTAGGACTGGCTCAAAGCAGGAGAGAAAGGAGAGGGCGGGCCAGCTTCCAAATGAAAAGAAACAGTCTAATGGGAGCTCGTGGTGACAGCCCAGAAGAAGGAGGAACTCCCAGAGTACGCCCCACACCTTGCCTGGGAAACCCAGGGTGCTCACAGACTTTGTTTTCTCCTCTGAGCCAGATGAAAGCGGAAAAGGATCCAGAGCTGCTGTCGGCTTCCTCAGGCACAGGGTTATTGTTTCGTTTTTAAAGATCCAAGATTGATACCCAATTGCATGTCGAAAAGTACCTCTGATCAAACATAATAACCAAGCATTTCCACTAGTGAATATAACAGAGAAAGCTCCAGTGGGCAGCTTTTTTCATGGAGAAAAATGTGGATAGCCTATCATCCCACTGGGAGACAATCAATTGTAAGGAAGTCTACAGTAGGGAAGCGGCGATGTTCCTGACGGTTTTGCAAATACACTGTGATCAACAGCTTTTGTGTAACTACCTGGGATACCTCTGGGCTGGAGAGCAAGCATATGAGGAGCTCAACTGCCTTTAGTCAGTGGACGCTGCAGGACTCTTTTGCTGGGCCGGCGTGCCCAGAGAAGAGGGAGCTCGCAAACAAACTCTATTCCAAAAATTATTATGGGAAATAACGAGTAATATTATGGAGGCCCAAATAAATATTGCAGTTCCAAGCTAAAAGTTTTGAACACACACCTTCTATGTTTGACTAATAGTGAGTTACCATGGAAATGAATTCCCTGTTTCCAAAGACGGTGACTTCAATAAAGATGCAACATAATTTATCTTTCCCTCAGCATCCAGGAGACCCTTAGGCCATCATTATTAACACTGCACAATGTTAAACAAAACTGTAAAGAAAAATATGATTATCTGGATTCTCTATGATTAATGATTGACACAGCGTGTGTTTGTGTGTAAGTGAATATAGAATATTGCACATACATAGGGACTTCCCTGTGGCTAAAAGGAGCTGCCCAGGTGCGGTAGAAACATTGTTTAAATAAGATAGCTGAATTAGTTGACAATAAAACAACAGTAAATATTTGATAAATGTTCAAAAACTTTTTTTTCAGTCGCTAATTTGTGTCCAGCTCTTTGCGACCCCATGGACTGCAGCACACCAGGCTTCCCTGTACTTCACCACCTCCTGGAGTTTGCTCAAAACTATGT
The DNA here is from genome assembly GCA_006410675.1 of Oreotragus oreotragus. Taxonomy (NCBI): domain Eukaryota; kingdom Metazoa; phylum Chordata; class Mammalia; order Artiodactyla; family Bovidae; genus Oreotragus; species Oreotragus oreotragus. The sequence continues at coordinate 169,869 of SJYX01022578.1, read as the reverse complement.
CCATTGAGTTAGTGATGCTGTCTAACAATGTCATCCTCTGTCGTCCCCTTCTGCTTTTGCCTTCAATCTTTCCCAGCATCAGGGTCTTTGCCAGTAAGTTGCTCTTCGCATCAAGTGGCCAAAGTACTGGAGCTTCAACTTCAGCATCAGTCCTCCCAATGAGTATTCATGGCTGATTTCCCTTAGGATTGACTGGTATGATCTCCTTGAGTCCAAGGAACTCAAAACTATTAATTGAATATAACTGTCAATGTTTTAATCAATTGAATATGTTTCTAAACTAAACAGACTCTAACTGTAATTTTCAATAAACATTTATTTTAAATTAATAAATGATAAATGAATCATTTTGCTGTATAACTAAAACTAACTCAACATTGTAAATTAACTATACTTCAATTAAAATTAATTAATAAACGAGATCCACTCACTGTCCTTCCCTCAGTGGTATATTCCTCATTTAAGTTTCATTACAATTTATTCTTATCAAGCCCCAGACCTCATTCTCTAATTCAGGTAGTCTGTTCTGTCGACTTAGAGACATGACTCCATCTGTGCCTGATACCGTTATGTGTTTATATATAAACCACAAGACTGAATGAAGCAGACTCACACTGATCCTTAAATAAAATTTCTGTTACTACACAGTGTGAATGAATCAGAAAGTCACAAAAAAACATGAAAGCAGTATCTCCTAATATCTTTCTTGGATAAAGACTGACCTCATGTGTTAGAGACCAGATAAATAAAGTTGAAATCCTTGCTTACAGAAGTACTCTGTATTTATAAACAAGTGTGTGATAAAAACGCAAGGAACTGAGGCTAACATAAGCAAGGTAAAATGACATATAAAGTGTAAAGCCAAGATCCAAGAAAGGTCCTTTCAAGAAAGATAGCCAACCTTCCTCATTTAATATTTATATATTTACATTAAAGCCTGAAGAAACCATTTTATCAAAGGATAGATACAACAAAGAAATTTATCTGTTCATTTCACTTGCTAGGACTTCCCAACCTGAGTCATCTGAAAGATGAATTCGTTTATTTTACCAGCGTCACCTTGATACATGCTGCTATGGCAGCTGCTGGAATGAAAATGTAGCACAAATAGACATTATAGCTAGAGTAAGGGTAATAGGGTTATAAAACATAAAAAGAGTAGCCTCACTGAACACATATTCCTGACTTAGTAGAATGAGAAAAGTAAAGGTGATAAAATGCTACCGCTTATGTAGACACTGCCTACACTAATTTGAAAAATAAAAATCAAAGTCACTCATTTGTATAATAACAGTAAGGTATAACATACCTTAGGCCAGTCAGAATGGCCATCATTGAGAAGTCTACAAATAACAAATGCGCGGCAGAGGGCCTAGAGAAAAGAGGCCCCCCTCTGCTGCTGGTGGGAATGTAAATTAGCGCAACCGCTATGGAAAACATTACAGAGGCTCCTTAAAAGCAAAAAAGTGAAGCTGCTACATGATCCAACAATCCCCCTCCTGGGCCTATATCCGGAGGACAATATGATTCAAAGTGATACATGTATCCCGATGTTCACAGCAACACCATTTACAATAACCAAGACAGAGAAACAACCAAAATGTTCAGTGACAAGTGGACAAAGCAGATGCGGTAGGCACATATACGTGCGTGCACGCTCAGTCCCTTCAGTCATGCCCAGCTCTTTGTGACTCCATGGACTACAGCCCATCAGGCTCCTGTGTTCGGGGGATACTCCCGCAAGAATACTGGAGTGGGTTGCCATGCCCTCCTCCAGGAATCTTCCCGGCCCAGGGATCAAACCCGCATCTCCTGTGTCTTCTGCAGGGCGGGTGGATTCTTCACCACTGAGCCACTGGGGAAGCTCTATATATACACACGTAGGAATGTAACACACACACACAATGGAATATTATTTAAAAAGAGTGAAATGACGCCACTGCAACAACGTGGATGTAACTAAAGATTATCATCACACCAAGGGAAGTAAGTCAGAAACAAAGACAAATATCATCCGATATCACTTATATGTGGAATCTAAAATACAACGCAAATGAGCTTTTATGAGAAAGAAGGAGAATCACAGACACAGAACAGACCTGTGGTTGTCAGCGTCGGGGGGTGGGTGGTGGACTGGGTGTCTGAAATCAGAGACGCAAACACCACACGCAGGACGGACAAGCAAGAAGGCCCCACCGTACAGCACGGAGAACGGCACTCACGGCGCTGTGATACACCACAGTGCAGAAGAGTGTTGCTTGAGCAGAATGCACGTGGATGTGCAACCGAGCCACTCTGCAGTGTGGCGGAAATCAGCACAACGCTCTATTTCAATAAAACAGAATTTAATGAGGTACAACACTATATGCCTCTGATTCAGTGCATTGCTAGGGTAGGAATTTTTTGATGATTTAAAATATTATTTTAGTTGTTCAGTGGGTTAAAGGGGAGAAAACAAACTCATGAAGAGCAGACAGTTATTCATCTTAATATTCTGAATTGGCACTCAGGTAGAATGAAGGTCATAAAGCTTTTAACTGAGATTTATTTTCATGAAAATCATTTTACATTTTTATTTTTATAAAAGAACATGGGTGGATTAGGACTAAAGATTTATAAGGAGATTTTGTATGTAATAATGAACATTTTTACAATTACTTATTATATTATTTTTCAAATGCTGCTTTATTATGTGCCAAACACTCTTCCTCTACAGCCCAAGAGATAGGTAGATGCTATTATTATCCTCATATTACAGATGAGAAAACTGAGGCTAAGAGATTAGGTGAAATGCCAAAGTCTTATGATCAGCAGTTATACCGTTAGCTTTGATGACAGCAATAAGTGGCTTGCTGTCCCCTGTAAACTTCTAAGAAAAAAAATCTATTAATGGATCACACCAGGCCTAGAGAATCATTATCTAAATTCTCAAAACTTGGTTTCTAGCTCAACTCTTAACTCCCAAAAAGCTAAAAAGAACCAACAGCATCCTACAAACACCTCTTCAGAGTTGTCACTTATCTACTCAAAAGGGAATATTTCAGAGCTGAATGAATTCAAGAACACACTTCCCATATCTCAAACTACCACTCAAGTTCCTATAAATTAATCAGAAACAAACAAAATGATAGTCTATAACTTAACAGCAATATCACCCCAAAAGCAGAAAAATAATATGCTCTATCTTTAGAATAAGACATTCTAAACTGATCAGTTGTTTTGAAATTTAGAAGGCAAGAAAGTTCATCTTTCATTTCTAGTCTCTGAATAAACATGAAAAGGAAGACGAGAATTGAGTTAGCTGCATGGATGAACATTCTTTCACTTATTTATGTTAAATTGACTGAAAAAAAATCAATTTTGTTTTTCTTTAGAAAACATTTCATATTTTCAGCCATAAGCACTTTTAAAATATGTGTTTTACAAAAAGTTCTTTAAATATGATATGGTCCAAGAAAATATCTGAATTTTTTTAGCTGTTACCTTCCAAAAAACACCTCTCCTTAAAAACAAAAACAAACAAACATACCCATATCTGACATATCCCAAGAATTCAGTTCATGCTTAGAAACTGAAAACTGAAACAACAATAATATCTAAGACAGGCCTCCCAGGTGGTGCTGGTGGTAAAGAATCCCCTTGCCAACGCAGGAGACGTGAGGGACACGGGTTTAATCCCTGGGTCAGGAAGATTTGCTGGAGGAGGGTACGGCAACCCACCCCTGTATTCCTGCCTGGAGAATCCCGTGGACAGAGGAGCCTGGAGGGCTACAGTCCATAGGGTCGCAAAGAGTTGGACATGACTGATGTGACTTAGCATGCATGCACAGTATCAGAATTAATATCAGTAATTAATTAACAACTGTAAAATATATCAACAATCTAAAAAGGAAAAACATCTACCCCTAAGGTATGACAAATATGAATTTTATATAGCATATAACAAAAGCGAAGTTTTCTCAAAAATTCTTCATCTTTTTAACATTTATTGACTAGTCATTAAATGAGTATTTAGTCATTTATGAATAAAATAGCATCTTCCTGACTATTGGTTGAGATATTTGAACTGACTGAAATCAATTCACAATGGATCAGTGGCATGAAACTCATGAACTCAGAGCAGACCTCAAGTTTGCATACCAACTACATGTACTATATAACATGCCACTCTGATATTTCAGACTTCATTAGCTTATTTGTTCAAATGATTTTAAATTAATATTATATATAATGCACTTGAGTATTCATTATCATCCTAAGCTATTTCCATGTTCCTGTGAGTTCTTAAAAAGTATGTGATTGAATAACATGATTTATCATGTTATATTAATATCAATTTTGACCTCTTAAAAGCTTCATTATTACGGAAATTTTCAAGGATAAACAAAAGTAATGAGAACAACATAATGAATCCTCTTATCCTATAACCCACCTCAATCATCTATATTTTGCCATTTTTGTTTCCTTTATTGGCCTATCCACTTTTTTATTTTTTATCTGCTCTATGATATTTTGATACAAACCCCTAATGCTATATCATTCCAACAGTAAATAACTCAAGTAGGTATCTCGCTCCTCTGTCCATGGGATTCTCCAAGGCAAGAATACTGGAGTGGGTAGTCATTCCCTTCTCCATGGGATCTCCCTGACCCAGGGATCAAACCTAGGTCTCTTGGGTTGCAGGCAGATTCTTCACCGTCTGAGCTACCAGGGACGTCGGGAAAAGTTTTGAAATGTAACAAGTATTTGGTAGAATTCAACAGGGAAGCACTCTGGGCAGGGAGATGACTGAGGGAAGGCTTCTTAACAACAAAATTAATTGCTTTAAGGAAGAGAGGTATCCAGGTTATCTACTGAATCTTTCTTCTTGAGCGAGCTTCGGAAATTCACGACACTCAGATACACTGTCCATTTCGTCTAACCTGTCGACTACAGCGGCGTAAGGGTGCTCGTGATGCGCCCGTTGCCCTTTCAACATCTGGAGGCTCTGCAGGCATGCTGCTCCTCTGAGCCATGGCCCTGGTGACTTCGCCTCTCTTTTACAGATTTACCTAGCTCATCAGAGAACCAGCTTTGCGCTTTCATTAATGTTTCTTTTTGTTTTCCATTCCACTAGTATCCGCTGTGATGTTCATCATTTCCTTCACTCTGCTTACTTTAAGTTACTCTTCTCTTTGCAAGTTTCATGAGACAGAAGCTAAGGCCATTGATCTGAGACCTTTCCTTTTTCCGTATGTAGGTGTTTGGTGCTGTTTAACCAAAGTGAGCACTTTAGCAGCATCCCGCTAAATCTGGTGTGTTGTGTCTTTATTTTCCTTCAGTTTAAAATATTACTACACTACTTCCTTGTTTCTCTTGGGATTTCTTTACTCGTGGGTTATTAGGACCAGATAAGCACGGGAGAGCATACACTCATCTCCAGGGTTTTCTCTGCAGCTCTCTCCACCTGGCCACCCCGGTCTCCCTGGACTTCCTGCTCTGTGTTTACTCAGGTCGCCTGCTATGCTTTGCCTGGGCTACCCTTCCCTGTGCTATGAGCTGGAAACACTTCCAACACCTGAGATAAGTCCTGGGTTGGAGGAGACACAATTCTGCCGGACACTGCACGTCATTAACATTCTCAACTTCGGAGGCAAAACAGAGACCTCAGAAGCTCTCGTCCCTGCTTCCGAACCCACTCCAGGAAAGCTGACTTTACCTTCTCAATCTGTGTGCATTCGCTGTCAGCTATTTCTAGACTCTCATTTGCATAGCTTAGAAGGAAGGCCTCTTACTCCATTATTGCTTGATATTAACAGAATGTATCTGAAGATTAAGGGTGCGTCATCAATGGAGTTCAGACAAGACAGAGAGCATCAAAGTAAAATTAAGTCCACGAGACCACGGTAATAGAATATGAACATTCTTTCTCTTGTTCCCAATCTTCTGTCTTCTTGCCCTTGATTTAACAATCTAAGATGTCACAAATCCCCAATTTTCCCTTCTAATTTAGTAAGGACTTGACATTCCTTGCATTCAAGGACAGCCACTTACAGTCCCTTCCAGGCCAATGCCTCTTAAATTCAGAGATTTGTCTGGCTGTAAGAAACTCTAGAGATAGATCCTCTATTACAGACATGTCTCTTCACAGGAAGAAACCAAGGCACAGAGATTTCATGGCATTTGCCTCTATTAGTAAATTTAGAGTCCCAGACTGCAAAGTAGGAAGTTGGAGAGATTTTCTCAATCATATTAAATTAATATATTTATACTGATAACACTCTGTATTTCACATCCTCTAATCATTTATTTTAAAATTACATAAAATATTGAGAAAAAAAGTACTGAAAACTATCCACCATGAGGACCACAAGGGTAACACAACTTTCTAGGAACATTTATATATTTACAAGGATTGTGTGAATGTAAATTACATTTTGTATAATGTCTTAGTATAAAAACACTGTCAGAACGCAATTTAACAAAAAGTTTTATTTTGAGTTCTACCCTTGGTTTTCAAAAGAGTTTTGAAACAACTAACTAGCTTAGCCAGAGGAATGTACGTTTAAAAGGCTATCTTGCCTTTACCTGAATCCATGAAACTAAGCAGTATCATGCCACAGACCGGTCTTCTCACCAAAACACTGTGCTGAGCACAGGGATGAGTCTAAACCGCTGCGGATCAGCTTTGATGTGAATCCAGTAGATTCCGAGTACTGACAGGCCAAACCCCCAATCCTGGTACACAATCTTCAGAATAATCTTTGCGGCAAATTAAGCCTTCCAAAGCTGACATTTGCTGTCGCTGCTACTTTGTTACAGAGAATAATTCTGATCTTTCAAGCACCAGTGTACCATAATTTTTGGCCATCTCAGAATGTTCAGGGAAGCACTTACTGATCTAATACGTCTTGTTTTGTCTTTAATGAGTACAATTTCAAGTGATCGTAAAAAGCCCACATATGGTCATTACAACATTTGTTGTGCACAATCTGTTCATCCAAGGCATTTCTACTCTGCACTATAAACAGCAGTATATGATGTGATGGGAAAAACACTCATCTATGAAAATGTTCAGGCCAAGGTTATAGAAGATGAATGTCGCTCAGTCATGTCCAACTCTTTGCGACCCCATGAATTGCAGCACTCCAGGCCTCCCTGTCCATCACACTTCAGTTGTGTCCAGCTCTGCAACCCTATGGACTGTAGCCCATCAGGCTCCCCTGTCCATGGGATTCTCTAGGCAAGAATACTGGAGTGGGCTGCTCTCCTCCAGGGGGTCTTCCTGAGTAAGGGATCGAACCTGAGTCTTTTACATCTCCTGCATTGGCGGTCCAGTTCTTTACCATTAGTGCCACCTGCTTTGGTCAAAATTCAGTGCTATGTTGCTAGCTTTGCTGGGTGTTTTTAGCTTTTACTGATCCTTAATAAGCCACTTATCCTTAATAAGCAGTGGTTCTCATCTCAGTTGTACAACAAAATCACCCACCAAGTTTTGACAACTACTGAGAGCCAAGCACTAAATTTCAGGGATTCTGAATAAAGTAAGGTAGGGTCTAGTCTTGAATATCCTACAGAAACAGAGTTAGTGACCTTCTGCCCTCCTGCTCCAAATGTTGGCTGAAACATCTATTCAATCTGAAGGCATTCCAGTAACACATATATAGATCAAATTAAGCTAATTAATATATTATCAATGAATAAAAATAAAATCTTTGGCCTTATGAAAATATTTAATAGCATGAGATAAATTACCTAAATGAAAGCGCTCAGAAGAAAATGTTTCTCCTAATACAAAGATTTACTGCAAAGAAGGCAGCATGTTTGAAAAATGGTCTACACTCAATGAGATAATAGGCCAAGACTGAAAAAAAGAGGCATACAAAGGAAAATTTAACAAAACATCCACTTAACAGAAACCTTATTGGAAGAAGGAAAAGCAGAGATGACTCAGAAGAAGGTTGTATCAATGCAGCTGAAGAGGAACTTGGGAAAGGTAGAGGAAATAGGTCAAGAAGTGAAAAAATAACAGTGGAGCTTCTGAATTCAGTGCAGTGGAAAAGAACTGGCTGGGAATCTTAACACTAAGAGTGATGATGTAACACAGCAGTGGTTCAGTCCCCAGAAGCATTATCACAGGGAGGAGGAGAAAATGGAAGAAGCTACCCAAATTGCCTCGAAGGTGCACGTTACAGATGCTGAAAATCTGGTTGAGGACCATCACATCAGACCTGAATGAGTCTCTCCCAAGGAGTAAATTCTACAGATTACAAATAAGTTTTATTGACAGCCACATTTTGCAAAACGTACCTGTTTTCTAAATGCAGATAGTGTTTGAACATGTATTAATAAAATGAAATGGGAGGTCACACATGATAAAAACAAAACAGCTGTTTAGATATGATTGTTTGGAAAGCAAGTGGACAAGAAAATCCCCAGTGGCAAGTTAGTTCTCAGATTTCCCAGCCCTGGGCATCTCTTCTCAATAGAAGGTTGATTCAGGTCAAATGTTAATGTTCTTAAATGGTCTACCTTTTCTTTCCAACTTGTGATTCAAAAGTGAAATAGTATCAAATGATTTGATGGGTCCTCAAACAGCAGGGTGCCAGTTTTCTTGGGTGGGATTAGTAATTTGGGACTAGTTCGAAGTTTTCTTGGGTGGGATTAGTAATTTGGNTCAGGTCAAATGTTAATGTTCTTAAATGGTCTACCTTTTCTTTCCAACTTGTGATTCAAAAGTGAAATAGTATCAAATGATTTGATGGGTCCTCAAACAGCAGGGTGCCAGTTTTCTTGGGTGGGATTAGTAATTTGGGACTAGTTCGAAGTTTTCTTGGGTGGGATTAGTAATTTGGGACTAGTTAGAAAAGTAAACGTCATAGTGTTAGTCGCTCAGTCATGTCTGACTCTTTGCAACCCCATGGACTGTACCCCGCCAGGCTCCTCTGTCCTTGGAATTCTCCAGGCAAGAATACTCGAGTGGGTAGCCATTCCTTCTTCCAGGGGATCTTCCCCACCCAGGGATCAAACCCAGGTCTCCTGCATCGCAGGCAGATTCTTTACCGTGTGAGCCAGCAGGAGCCCAATTAGAAAGAGACTTGGCAAGCAACAGAGTCTGGATTGCAGGTGAAGGCAGGGACATCCTTTCTTCTCCACTGCAACAGAGTGACACATAAAAGCAGACAAATTGTTCAGTATCGTGACAGAAGGATACACATGCAAAGGAAGCTTTTTACCCACTATTTATCTTAAAACACCTCTCATGCCACCCAACACACATACACACACACATATACAGTTTGGTTAAAGTCTGAAGAATTATGTGAAGTAAANGCCTATCCACTTTTTTATTTTTTATCTGCTCTATGATATTTTGATACAAACCCCTAATGCTATATCATTCCAACAGTAAATAACTCAAGTAGGTATCTCGCTCCTCTGTCCATGGGATTCTCCAAGGCAAGAATACTGGAGTGGGTAGTCATTCCCTTCTCCATGGGATCTCCCTGACCCAGGGATCAAACCTAGGTCTCTTGGGTTGCAGGCAGATTCTTCACCGTCTGAGCTACCAGGGACGTCGGGAAAAGTTTTGAAATGTAACAAGTATTTGGTAGAATTCAACAGGGAAGCACTCTGGGCAGGGAGATGACTGAGGGAAGGCTTCTTAACAACAAAATTAATTGCTTTAAGGAAGAGAGGTATCCAGGTTATCTACCGAATCTTTCTTCTTGAGCGAGCTTCGGAAATTCACGACACTCAGATACACTGTCCATTTCGTCTAACCTGTCGACTACAGCGGCGTAAGGGTGCTCGTGATGCGCCCGTTGCCCTTTCAACATCTGGAGGCTCTGCAGGCATGCTGCTCCTCTGAGCCATGGCCCTGGTGACTTCGCCTCTCTTTTACAGATTTACCTAGCTCATCAGAGAACCAGCTTTGCGCTTTCATTAATGTTTCTTTTTGTTTTCCATTCCACTAGTATCCGCTGTGATGTTCATCATTTCCTTCACTCTGCTTACTTTAAGTTACTCTTCTCTTTGCAAGTTTCATGAGACAGAAGCTAAGGCCATTGATCTGAGACCTTTCCTTTTTCCGTATGTAGGTGTTTGGTGCTGTTTAACCAAAGTGAGCACTTTAGCAGCATCCCGCTAAATCTGGTGTGTTGTGTCTTTATTTTCCTTCAGTTTAAAATATTACTACACTACTTCCTTGTTTCTCTTGGGATTTCTTTACTCGTGGGTTATTAGGACCAGATAAGCACGGGAGAGCATACACTCATCTCCAGGGTTTTCTCTGCAGCTCTCTCCACCTGGCCACCCCGGTCTCCCTGGACTTCCTGCTCTGTGTTTACTCAGGTCGCCTGCTATGCTTTGCCTGGGCTACCCTTCCCTGTGCTATGAGCTGGAAACACTTCCAACACCTGAGATAAGTCCTGGGTTGGAGGAGACACAATTCTGCCGGACACTGCACGTCATTAACATTCTCAACTTCGGAGGCAAAACAGAGACCTCAGAAGCTCTCGTCCCTGCTTCCGAACCCACTCCAGGAAAGCTGACTTTACCTTCTCAATCTGTGTGCATTCGCTGTCAGCTATTTCTAGACTCTCATTTGCATAGCTTAGAAGGAAGGCCTCTTACTCCATTATTGCTTGATATTAACAGAATGTATCTGAAGATTAAGGGTGCGTCATCAATGGAGTTCAGACAAGACAGAGAGCATCAAAGTAAAATTAAGTCCACGAGACCACGGTAATAGAATATGAACATTCTTTCTCTTGTTCCCAATCTTCTGTCTTCTTGCCCTTGATTTAACAATCTAAGATGTCACAAATCCCCAATTTTCCCTTCTAATTTAGTAAGGACTTGACATTCCTTGCATTCAAGGACAGCCACTTACAGTCCCTTCCAGGCCAATGCCTCTTAAATTCAGAGATTTGTCTGGCTGTAAGAAACTCTAGAGATAGATCCTCTATTACAGACATGTCTCTTCACAGGAAGAAACCAAGGCACAGAGATTTCATGGCATTTGCCTCTATTAGTAAATTTAGAGTCCCAGACTGCAAAGTAAGAAGTTGGAGAGATTTTCTCAATCATATTAAATTAATATATTTATACTGATAACACTCTGTATTTCACATCCTCTAATCATTTATTTTAAAATTACATAAAATATTGAGAAAAAAAGTACTGAAAACTATCCACCATGAGGACCACAAGGGTAACACAACTTTCTAGGAACATTTATATATTTACAAGGATTGTGTGAATGTAAATTACATTTTGTATAATGTCTTAGTATAAAAACACTGTCAGAACGCAATTTAACAAAAAGTTTTATTTTGAGTTCTACCCTTGGTTTTCAAAAGAGTTTTGAAACAACTAACTAGCTTAGCCAGAGGAATGTACGTTTAAAAGGCTATCTTGCCTTTACCTGAATCCATGAAACTAAGCAGTATCATGCCACAGACCGGTCTTCTCACCAAAACACTGTGCTGAGCACAGGGATGAGTCTAAACCGCTGCGGATCAGCTTTGATGTGAATCCAGTAGATTCCGAGTACTGACAGGCCAAACCCCCAATCCTGGTACACAATCTTCAGAATAATCTTTGCGGCAAATTAAGCCTTCCAAAGCTGACATTTGCTGTCGCTGCTACTTTGTTACAGAGAATAATTCTGATCTTTCAAGCACCAGTGTACCATAATTTTTGGCCATCTCAGAATGTTCAGGGAAGCACTTACTGATCTAATACGTCTTGTTTTGTCTTTAATGAGTACAATTTCAAGTGATCGTAAAAAGCCCACATATGGTCATTACAACATTTGTTGTGCACAATCTGTTCATCCAAGGCATTTCTACTCTGCACTATAAACAGCAGTATATGATGTGATGGGAAAAACACTCATCTATGAAAATGTTCAGGCCAAGGTTATAGAAGATGAACAAAAAATTACAGTTACATATGGTCTTGGTTACATGAAGATGTTCTGATAGAGCTGTAATAGAGAATAACGTGCCTGTGCTCTCTGCTAGTTTTAGGTTCTAATCCTCAAAATGTAATTAAAGCCCATCAGTCATGGAAGACACAGAATAATCACAGGCACTGTTTCAAATACACTAGAATAAAACAGTGATTTGATTTTTTTCCCTCAAAGTTTGCTCTAAACTTCTGGCAATTTAGCTATGGTAGCATTCTTTGGGGTTCCCAGATGGCACAGTGGTAAATGATTTGCTGACCGGTGCAGGACACACAGCAGACGTCGGTTCGATCCCTGGGTCGGGAAGACGCCCTGGAGAGGAGAACAGCTAGCCACTCCGGTATTCTTCCTGGAGAAGCCCTGGGCCGGGGAGCCTGGCGGGCTGCAGCAGGCTGGGCGGCACCCACCCAGACCCAGCCGGGCATGCACGCAAACACCGATTCTTTCAGGGAGAGTGAAAGCGCTGGTCGCTCAGCTGTCAACTCTGTGCAGCCCCAGGGACTGCAGCCCGCCAGGCTCCTCTGTCCACGAAGTTCTCCAGGGAAGAACACTGGAGAGGGTTGCCATTCCCTACTCCAGGGGACCTTCCCAGCCCAGGGGTCAAACCTGGGTCTCCTGCAGGGTAGGCACATTCCTTACCATCTGGGCCACCACTAATTCTAAGAATAGTAGCTAACGCTTACCTAGCTCTCACCATGGTCCTGATACTGAGAACTACTTCAGTTAATTCCTTCACTCAGCTGCTTAAGGGCAGAGCCAAGATTCAAACCCAAGCTGAAAACAGAGCCCGGGTTCCTACCTCTGGGCCTTACTGCCACAGTCCTAGGTAATTTATAAACATTTGCTCGTTTCCTAGGAGGAAAGAGGGCTTCCCCGATAGCTCAGTTGGTAAAGAATCCGTCTGCAGTGCAGGAGACCCCCATTCGCTTCCTGGGTCAGGAAGATCCACTGGAGAAGGGATAGGCTGCCCACTCCAGGATTCTTGGGCTCCCCTGCAATGCAGGAGACCCCCATTCGCTTCCTGGGTCAGGAAGATCCACTGGAGAAGGGAAAGGCTACCCACTCCAGTATTCTTGGGCTCCCCTGCAATGCAGGAGACCCCCATTTGCTTCCTGGGTCAGGAAGATCCGCTGGAGAAGGGAGAGGCTGCCCACTCCAGGATTCTTGGGCTCCCCTGGTGGCTCAACTGCCTGCAGTGCGGGAGACTTGGGTTTGATCCCTGGGTTGGGAAGATCTGGAGGAGGGAAAGGCTACCCACTCCAGTGTTCTGGCTTGGAGAATTCCATGGACTGTATAGTCCATAGGGTCTCAAAGAGTTGGACACAACTGAGCAACTTTCACTTTTACTAGGAGGAAAGAAAGAGCAAACTCTTTTCCCTCAACTGTAAGCTTGAAGAGACATGACAAATTTCGAATAAGACACAAGTAAATTTTATAGTAGCCAGTCTCCTAAAACATGTATGTAAGAATTAGTTCCTAATTATTATAGAACTCTGAAAAACAGCACAGATGATGCATGACAAGTGAGAGATTACAAAGGAACTGATGTTTTCATTAGTGCCAAAATACGAGGTTTCGTGTATTTGGTATGTAAGTAAACTATGAAGTTAATTTTTGGCATACATTCACTTCTCTTTTCACCATATATGTTCAGCTTAATCATATGAACTGACCATATTTACTTCTGAAAAGCCAAATACTCAGAAAATCTAATGATACGTGACCAGTGAAAACTTTCATTAAAGTATCTTCTAACACAATACATAACATTAAAATCTAAGTAATTCTTGTCATATATATCAGTTTCTTTACTGTATACATTCACAGTTATTAGCAAATGAAAAAAGCCAGAAAGCAAGCTTCTTGTTTAAATGAATGTCCCATTTCAGAAAGGACAGGTTTTGTATTGCTGAGTTAAACTGATTTTAATTTTACCTAACACTACTCACGCCTCTGTAATGGTCTGGCCAGTGCTCACTCAAGTGTGTGGGGCACCGCGAGGGCAGTGGTGCGAACGCTGCTGGGAAACGTCGAGGCAAGCAGCCGCGCGCCCTACCTTGCTCAGATGGATGGCGCCTTTAGAAGTGACCGAGCAACCCATGAAGCCGACGTGCTGCAGCTCAGGACAGTGCTCGGCGAATGCTTCCACCGACTGGTCCGTTACCTGGGGAGCGCGGGGGAGAGAGAGTCAGGACGGCACTGCAGGGTTCGCCACCGCCAGCTCCCCCGGCCTCGCCCTGCGTCACCAGCGTTTCCTTTCCCAGTGGACTGTCTGAATGCATAGGCACGCCGCAAGATGTCCTACGCTTTTTAAATCCGCCCTCAACCCCACGTTCCCTTCGGCCAGCCCATGTTTCTTCACGTCTTCATGTCTCAGAGCCGTCAGCACTATCCACCTCCACTTCTTCATGCCTCCCTCCACAGGCATGGATGCATTCTGACATTTACTCCACGTGCTATGAAATTCACCATTTCAAAGCAGCAGTCCAGTGGTTTTTAGCAGATTCACAAGTCGTGCCACCATCACCAACATCTAACTCCAGAACATGCTTCTCACCCCAAAAAGAAGCCCCATGCCCAGCAGCAGCCGTTCCCCAATTCCAACCCCTGCCTCCAAGTCCTGGCAGCTTTCTGTCGCTATGGCTTTGCTCAGTCCTGACATATTTGATAACTGAAATTGTACAATTGTTTCCTAAAGGGCAACAACAGTCTCTTTATAAGGTTTCTCCCTACAAGTGTTTCTTCTAAGAAATCTGGTTTTGCCCTCACTGCTTCTAACTTCTCAGATTTGGAGGGTATGATGGTTAAATTTATGTGTCATCTTGACTACACCATGAGATGCCCAAATATTTGATAATAATTATTCTGGGTGTGTTCATGAAGGTTTCTGGGTGAGATTAACATTCGAAACAGCAGACTAAATGAAGCAGATTGCCTCCCCGAGGCGACCACTCAACCTCAGTCACATCCAGTCCACTGAAGGAATGGAACAAAAAGGGGAGTAAAGGAGGATCTGCCCTCTCCCTGTCTCTCTCCCTCCTCTCGTTCTCTGCCTACCTTCACATTCAGACACCAGTTTCCCACCTTTAGACTCAACTTTGGACTGGAACTTACATCATCAGCTCTCCTGGTTCCTATGCGCTTAGACTCTGCCTAGAACTACACCATCTGCTCTCCTTGGTCTCCAGATCGCCGATTTGGGGATTTCTCAGCCTCCAGAGTTACAGGAACCAATTCCTTACAATAATCTCTTTTACACACACACACACACCCCTCATACTAGTTCTGACTCTTTGAAGAACCCTAACTAATGTGATACATATTAGAATCCCCTGAGGAATTTATTAAAACCTCAGAGTCAAAAGAGGTATAACCCAAGAATCTGTATTTTTAACAAGCCCCTAAGTGACTCTTAGGGATGTGAAAACTTGAGGCCCCACAGCTGCAAAGAGGTTGCATTGACAGCTTTTGGCATTTCTGCATGGCCCTGCTTTAAACAAAGGGCAGACTGAAATTCCTCTTTTGTCTCCTCCAGCCCCCAAAAGCTTTCCATATATAAAATTATCTTCTTATAATTGTGCTAACATTTTCTCCACTGTTCTACAAGCTGTACCATATAGAAGAAGGTCCAGACAGTCCCTAAGACAGGGGTGATTTCCGGTTCCCTTTCCTCACCGTCAAGATGGAATCAACAAGTCAAGCACCACCGTTACTTTTTCGAACAGCAGTGACTTACGTCTGCTTTGCATTGACGTTAATATGGGCGACTCTTACTTTATATCTCCCTTATCTGTTCTGAACAGATATTGGAAAAAAAGCGATGTGGGTAGCATTAGTTCTGAAACAACACAAGAACGTTTTCCTAAAATAATCAAACCAACAGCATCCATGGTACATCTGATAAAAGATTAATTCTGCCCTCAAAAGTAAAGTGTGCTTCAGCATATTAAGACTAAGGGTGCCACTGATAAATTAAAAATGGGCCTTCCTGACTCTCAGCTTTCTAAAAACATTATGTCAAGAAAGAATATTTAAGGCACTGAAATTGCCTGAAGCTTCAGTGAAAACCAATTTCTATTTAAAAAAAAAAAAAACCTCAGGGGGTGGCAGGAAGGAGAGGGAAACAGGTTCAACACCTATAGCCATTTGGTTCAACATCCTGCCTAATCTGACATTAGGCTTCTCCCAGATCCATCTTCAAAAGGGGGAAGAGGAGTTCAGATAAGGATGAAGGACACAGGAAAGCTCAGGTCCAAGGTGTTAGAGCTTCAGAGACCAAGTACTAAAACTGGCTCCGTGGGTCCTCCCCTTTTAGCTCAAGCAGTCAAATAAGAGGCTGGAGGCGCCCCCTGCAGCAACGGAGCCCTAAGGGCCGGATAAGCCTAGAGCGAGTGCCTGGGGACAGGGGCGCCCTGCGAACTTCACACAGTTGTGCAACCAACACCGCGTTCCAGTTACAGAACACCGCCCTCACACCGCCCTAAAAGCTCCCTTTCTCCCGATGCCCACATGCAGTCAGTCACCGCTCCTGCCCCGAGACGCCCGTTGATCTGTTATAAAACACCTACAGCTGCCTTTTCTAGAAACTTCATGTAAATAGGGTTCTATAATAAAGTCTTTTGTGTCTAGCTTCTTTCGCTAGTAATTCTGTTTGTTTGTCTGAGGTTCCCCCTTGCTATCACCTGTATCAGTAGTTAGCTCATTTTACTGCTGGGTAGATTTGCATGGTATGACTGTATTACATTTTGTTTACCCACTCACCAGTTATAAACATTTTGTTTACAGTGTGGGGCTTTGATAAATAATGCTTCTGTGATCATTCACACACAAGTCTTTCTATGGACATATGTTTCATTCCTCTTGCATAAATATCTAGGATTGAGATTACTCAGTCATATGATAAGCTTATTTTTTTAGACATTTTAAAATGTGAGTTGTTTTCTTACTAAGTTGCAAGCGTTCTTTATATAACTTGAATACACGTCCTTTATCAGGTATTTGTTTCACAAATCTTTTTCTTCCATTCTGTATTCTGTCTTTTCATTTCCTTGATGGTGGTCTTAGAACTAACATTTAGGCCTATGGTGCTCCTGGAGTTAATTTTCATCAACAGTGTGAAGTAAGGTGAAAGGTTCATTTTGTTTGCATATGAATTGCCCTATTTGTTGAAAAGACCATCTGGAATGGTTTGATTTTGAGGGATCATACTTACTCACAGACTGTGATAAAACCAGCCAGTAAATAAGAATTCATATGCAAAGAGAAATGTGGCTCAGGATTTGGAAAGTGGTATTGGAAAATTAGGGGGGAATGAGACCAGCTGGCAAAGCAGATTTTGACCTTTTAGTCAAAGCTGTGGTGGAGAAAAAGAGAAGACGAACCTCAGATTCAGCAGTGTCATCTCTTCACATGACAGGGACAGAGAAGGCCATCCCCTTAAGCTGGCACTCTAAACGCCAACTGACATTCTGATGCCAGCATGGAGAGGACTCACGTGCATTTAGTGTCACGGTGAGGAAACGCATCGGTGATAAGGAACGTCCTGTGCCTTCAGAGTCACAAGGGCCATGAAAAGCCTCAATAATACAAACACACACAAGATTCCAGTAGAGCCTCCACTGGGAATCCTAAGGGGCCCTCTCTAGCTGCTGAAGCCCAAACAAATGTTAAGCCAGAAACACAGAGGGCGAAGGCAGAAGGAAGATATGGGCTCTCAAAAGCTCTTGAGAGCAGCACTCAACCGGACATCCTTTGAGGGTGGCTTCTCATGAGAGCAAATGTGGGCACAAGAAGAACTCTCCCCAGGAGGTAGAAAAAAAAGGCCTAGAAAATTCAAAGACAGGGGTCAAATGTAATAGCCACTATGGAAGAAACGTTCATATCTGACTAAAATATCCTTAACTAGAAGGAGAAAAAGCAGGTGAGCAGCACAGGGTCACTGACTCTGCCTCAAGAGTTACTGTTATTAAATTATTTATATTCTTGTTATATAATATTTTTGAATTGTGAATCTAGAGATTCAGTCTTTGGACACAGCTCAACGTTTGGGGCGGGGAAGGCAATGGCACCCCACCCCGGTACTCTTGCCTGGAAAATCCAATGGACGGAGTAGCCTGGTGGGCTGCAGTCCATGGGGTCGCTAACAGTCGGACAGACTGAGCGACTTCACTTTCACTTTTCTCTTTCATGCATTGGAGAAGGAAATGGCAACCCACTCCAGTGTTCTTGCCTGGAGAATCCCAGGGATGGGGGAGCCTGGTGGGCTGCTGTCTATGGGGTCACACAGAGTCGGACACAACTGAAGTGACTTAGCAGCAGCAGCAGCAACGTTTGGGGTACCAGTAGCCAAAGAGCTTAAGAGGGAATAGAAAATCCCATGGATGGAGGAGCCTGGTAGGCTATAGTCCATGGAGTCGGAAAGAGCTGGACATAACTGAGCAACTTGACTTTACTTACTGTGGGCCAAGCTAAGTCCTCTCTGTAACAGGGAATCCCTCTAATAGCCTTGACAGGCAATATTAGCCCCATTTTAGTGCTGAGACACTTCAGTCATGCCTGACTCTTTGCAAGCCCATGGACTACAGCCCACCAGGCTCCTCTGTCTGTGGGATTCTCTAGGCAAGAGTACTGGAGCAGGTTGCCATGCCCTCCTCCAGGGTAACTAAAACAAGCCGATCAGAGACTTACTTCTCCCAAATCAAACCACTAACAGATGGCCAAGTAGCCTTTAAACTTCAGTCTTTTAGATTTGGTTGGTAATCCATGTTCTTAACTTATATATACTAGGTTGTGATTCGTTTCATGGTGCTAATTTCCAGTCAAATGCAAAAGCAAATTTAAGGCCCTCCCTTTGGCCCCAGAGAGGTAAAGTGGCAGGGATCAAGGCATAATGGGTCTATTTTTTAAAGAATTTTCTAGAGAGAAGCACTACCCTTGACTACTTTTTTCACCTCCTAAGGATACAATAGAGGTGCTGAAATGCTGTAATAGTTTCCTGTATATCCTAAGAATCCTCCCCAAACAAGAAAGCGTAAAAGTGGGTTGTGTGTGTGTGTGCGTGCGCTCAGTTGAGTCCAACTCTTTGCGACCCCATGGACTATAGCCCTCAGGCTCCTCTGTCCATGATGTCCTCCAGGCAAGAATGCTGGAGTGGGTCACCATCGCCTCCTCCAGGGGATCTTCCTGACCCAGGCACTGAGCCCGGGTCTCCTGTGTTTCCTGCCTTGCACGTGGATTCTTTACCTGCTGAGCCTTTGGGGAAGCTCAAAAGTGGGTTGACGTTATCTAATTCAGAGGTGATGAAGAAGCTGGGTTAATGGTAGTAAATTATAAAACCACATAAGTAGAAATTGATAATCCATCTAAAAAGGATTAAAATTAAAGACTAAGAAAATATGGATGGGAAAAGCTTTTATATAAATTTCAGGACTCTAAATAAAGAGATGCAGCTTCTTCTTATTTTAAGACAAAGTTTCCTTAGAACATGGGTAGAGAGATCTATCTTTATCAGAATAAGATTAAGTCAATGAAAAAGGATTTGTAATCTATGCTGAAAGATTAAATTTGGGGAATGATGTTAGCGTATCAATAGAAGAAAGAAATTTATATCAATTCTAAAAAGGTCAAGAAATCTTTGTACATTTTTTTTACTCTTGTGACATTAAAGAATTATTCCGCATAATCCTACATGAATGTATTAAATAATATAAAGTATTTCACAACTTTGCTCAGAAAAAAGTTTTCCCTAGAGTTCACCCCAAACCTACAAATTCAGGACTTGGAAATACATACTTCTAATAAGTTCTCTTAAAGATTCTTATGGAGTCAATCCATAAACAACTCATAACTAATCTAACCACTAACCAGCCCTTCCAGTTATTAGCACTGAAGATGGTCCTGGGCATGCATGGCATCACGGGGTTGTCTCTTTGCTTACCTGTACTGACACCACACATCACCATGGTCCAGGACATGCCATCCTTCTGGGCATTTTCAGCAGCCTGCACACTGAACATCTTTCTGCCACTCTTGATTCCACAAATCTATCCTCCACCCATCGAGCCATAGCAATCTTTCAACATGTACAAATCACACCATGTCAGTCTGCCATCCACAGTCCTCCAGTGATACCAATGACTTGAAGTATAAAATCCAATCTCCTATAAGCTACAGGGCCCTGCACCGTCTGCCTCCTCCCTAGTTCTTCCATCTCGTTCATCACCCCACCATCTTCTACCCAGGTCTGAAACCAAGTCTGAAGAAGCAACCAGGTTATGGAGGGTTGAATGTCTGGCAGGATGGTTGTGACTTGGTATGGAAACAGTCTATTTTATTGATAACATGAGATATACAGGGGTTAAAGAACTATAAGGTCCCTTTGAGTTCCACTCTCCTGCAGGCACCTAACGCGTGGTGCCATTCTTTCTTTAAAGGCTCTAAGGGAAGGGTGATAAAGGGAAGCTGGCCTTCAAGGCCCATCAGGAGAACTGAGGACCAACTAAAGGGATATTCTGGCCTCAGGGAGGCTGCCAGTGGGTCACACCTACAGCAGGGTCCTGCCCTGTGTGAACAGCAGCATACCACAGCAAGGGGCACCTCCAGCAGCTAGGCTGAGCCAGTCAGTAAGCACCCACATCTGACAGTGGACGAAGAAGTACTGCCTGAAGCGCTATAACGATAAAAGTCCAAGCGAAGAATCTGATTCAGATATCGAGCAAATATACATGGGCTTCCCTGCGGCTCAGCTGGAAAAGAAGCCGCCTGCAATGCAGGGGACCTGGGTTCGATCCCTGAGTTGGGAAGATCCCCTGGAGAAGGGAAAGGCTACCCACTCCAGTATTCTGGCCTGGAGAATTCCATGGACTGTGTAGTCCATGGGGTCACAAAGAGTCAGACACGACTGCGTGACTTTCACTTTCAAATATACCTGATACTTCAGGAGTTTTAAAATGAAATAAAATAAAATTTCTCCATTTATTTAGTTTAGTCTTCAAACTCTATGAAAACTTCTTTTTCATTTTCATCTTTGCTTTTCTGTATTCTATTTTTCCACGGGTTATAAAACACTTACAATTAATGCACCCCCCTTTTGAGACAGTGTAACAAAAACACAAAAGAGATTCATCCTGACCATATAAAAGGAAATAGCTAAATACGGAGACAAAGTACTTGGTATGGATTCGCCTTATGAATCATTTCAGTAAGACCTTTTCACTATGCTCTTACTGTAATAAAAATTTCATGTTTTTACTGAATTTTAAAAAGAAATCTAAAAGAACATTGTTTAAACATAGTATTCTTTTAAACTACGGTCAGACACCATTTAGTGAGTAAATACTATATGCCAAGCGCTGCGCAACACACCATGACCAAGACAAACCAAGACAAACGGAGCTTACAATCTAGTGAGAAAAGTGAAAGAGAAACAGTTATTACAAGTGTGATCACTCCTTTAATCACCTGCACTGGCCTACCAACTATTCCTTTCTATATATGTGCAATAATCACATGGTACACAAAGAAAGTTGGGTTAGTTATTAAGAATCCACCTGGCAATGTGGGAGATGTAGGTTCGATCCCTGGGTCAGGAAGATGCCCTGAAGAAGGAAATGGCAGCCCACTCCAGTATCCTTGCCCAGGAAATCCTATGGACAGAGGGGCGTGGCGGGCTGCAGTCCATGGGGTCACAAAAGAGACGTATACAACTTAGCAACTAATCAACAACAACACATAGAAAGAAGTGAAAACTATGGCTAAAAATTATATTCAATTATACAAATAAGATTCTTCTCAAATATTTCAAGTTATTGTATGCCTGATATCATTATATGCCCAATATCATTTCAGTAGAGAGCCAGAATAGGTACTGCTTTTATAAATCATGAAAAAAAAAAACAAGGATTATTTAAGAACTCATGCTTACTAATTCAACTTTGGCTTTTAATTAGCACGATTCAACTATTTCATTAGGTAAATCAGAAGCACAAGACAGTAAAATCTTTTAACATTTTATGATGAAAAATTTCAAAAACATAAAAAAATAGAAAAAAACAATAAAATAAACCTCCATTTACCAATCATCTACCTTCAATAATTACTAGCTCATTGTCAACTTTGTTTTATTAATGGCCCTATCCACCTCTAAAACATCACATTCACCAGTAAATATTTCAGTATATCTCTAGAAGATAGGATCTTTTAAAAATCAGAGCCATAATACCTTTATCATTCCAGCAAAAATGTTCATATGAGACTTAATATGAAAAATGAACCATGTATAGTTTTATACAGAGATAATAATCCAACATGGTAATTTTAAAATCTCATTAAAAATTTACAACAATTTTATAAAAACTGACCCTTTGTCAACAAGGGCACTGAGATTCATAACTAATCATTGTCTAAAAGTCTAAAATTCCATTAGCGGCCAATAAGAATCTGATCATTTGATTGCTTGTTTGACCTTGCCTGATTTTTGTTCATTCTGTCTTGCTTAATGTTAGTCTGCGTTTAGAGAAGTCAGATTGGCTGATAAAAAGAGATTTATAAGTTATGCATTAAAGTATTGTGAAAGGGAAAGACACTGGTCCAGAATTAACGGCACAGATACGTGTCCCTATTAAAAAGATCTATACTAAGTCAGCTATGACTCAACCATTTCCCTCTACTTTGCTGACCAAGTTTCTTTAACTAATACTTTATTTTATTGAAATCCAATACTTGGGTAATATAAATGAAACAGAACAATTAGTCTATTGTGCATCAGCTCACCCTTTAATTAATGAAAGGAATAAATCTAAAGAGAAATCTCCAAACCTAACAATCATAGTTGTATTTAGCAACGATATTTACAAGACATTTTCTAGTATACATACACATCTGTTCACTCACCCAGTGGGACAAGCAGGCGGGTGCAAATTTCATTTCACAAATGAAGAAACACAGAAGTTAAAGTAACCTGTCCCACCTTATATGTGAGCCCAGTGTCCTTTGCATTACAATATACTCAATAATATACTTAAAATACAATCAAAGAATCTACATGAGTGCTAAATTTGAGACCCATTAAGTAATAAATAAACATAGCTGATAATAAAGTCCTTGTTTCATAAACATACAACTAATTTAATTCTTTGGTAATATCATAGAAAAAATGTTTCAATTCTCTGAAATTGATGGGAATACCAGACCACCTAACCTGCCTCTTGAGAAATCTGTATGCAGGCCAGGAAGCAACAGTTAGAACTGGACATGGAACAACAGACTGGCTCCAAATAGGAAAAGGAGTACGTCAAGGCTGTATATTGTCACCCTACTTATTTAACTTATATGCAGAGCACATCATGAGAAACTGGGCTGGAAGAAGCACAAGCTGGAATCAAGATTGCCAGGATAACCTCAGATATGCAGATGACACCACCCTTATGGCAGAAAGTGAAGAGGAACTAAAAAGCCTCTTGATGAAAGTGAAAGAGGGGAGTGAAAAAGTTGGCTTAAAGCTCAACATTCAGAAAACAAAGATCATGGCATCTGGTCTCATCACTCCATGGGAAATAGACGGAGAAACCGTGGAAACAGTGTCAGAGTTTATTTTGGGGGGCTCCAAAATTACTGCAGATGGTGACTGCAGCCATGAAATTAAAAGACGCTTACTCCTTGGAAGAAAAGTTATGAGCAGCCTAGATAGCATATTCAAAAGCAGAGACATTACTTTGCCAACTAAGGTCCGTCTAGTCAAGGCTATTGTTTTTCCTGTGGTCATGTATGGATGTGAGAGTTGGACTGTGAAGAAGGCTGAGCGTGGAAGAATTGATGCTTTTGAACTGTGGTGTTGGAGAAGGCTCTTGAGAGTCCCTTGGACTGCAANGGAAGAAGCACAAGCTGGAATCAAGATTGCCAGGATAACCTCAGATATGCAGATGACACCACCCTTATGGCAGAAAGTGAAGAGGAACTAAAAAGCCTCTTGATGAAAGTGAAAGAGGGGAGTGAAAAAGTTGGCTTAAAGCTCAACATTCAGAAAACAAAGATCATGGCATCTGGTCTCATCACTCCATGGGAAATAGACGGAGAAACAGTGGAAACAGTGTCAGACTTTATTTTGGGGGGCTCCAAAATTACTGCAGATGGTGACTGCAGCCATGAAATTAAAAGACGCTTACTCCTTGGAAGAAAAGTTATGAGCAGCCTAGATAGCATATTCAAAAGCAGAGACATTACTTTGCCAACTAAGGTCCGTCTAGTCAAGGCTATTGTTTTTCCTGTGGTCATGTATGGATGTGAGAGTTGGACTGTGAAGAAGGCTGAGCGTGGAAGAATTGATGCTTTTGAACTGTGGTGTTGGAGAAGGCTCTTGAGAGTCCCTTGGACTGCAAAGAGATCCAACCAGTCCATTCTGAAGGAGATCAGCCCTGGGATTTCTTTGGAAGGAATGCTGCTGAAGCTGGAACTCCAGTACTTTGGCCACCTCATGCAAAGAGTTGATTCATTGGAAAAGACTTTGATGCTGGGAGGTATTGGGGGCAGGAGAAGAAGGGGATGACAGAGGATGAGATGGCTGGATGGCATCACTAACTCGTTGAACGCGAGTCTGAGTGAACTCCGGGAGTTGGTGATGGACAGGGAGGCCTCGCATGCTGTAATTCATGGGGTCGCAAAGAGTCAGACACGACTGAGCGACTGAACTGAACTGAACTGAACTGAACACGTCTTCCATTCTGCCAAGCTTTATTTCATTTCTAAACACAACTTTTAAATTAACAGATATGGTTAGTTTGAGGATTCATTTCAAAGAGTATAAAGTGAAATTTATAAGAATATGACTGAGGGCTAAATTAAATCCACCAGACAGATCACTTACCAAAATCTGTGTGGATGCATCATGTGTTATGCAAGAAAACAGGGGAAAATAGAAGTAGTATCACAACTTGAATTCTGACTCATCTAACTTTGAATGGGTTTCATCACAAAGGGTAAAATGAACTGAAAGTCCCAGAAGGCTCACACAGAAAGAACAGTGCTCAGAATAGCAGAGGAGCCAGTTAGTATTTGAAAAGGCTGCTGAAAGTCACGGAGGAAGAGCAAAGCCACCAGACATAGGTAATTTCCTTAGACTCCCACACCACCCACACCACCGAGGCCTCTCTGTCTGCAAAACCGGTCCCCAGCCTCTGCCCGAACAACCCCTCCCCTCCCTGACGCGTGCGGCCCTCTCCTCCATGTCCACCCATTGCCTTACCCCTCCCTGGTGCCTCTCCTTCCTTTCCCTCGTGTTTCTTCTGAACCCTTTATGCCCACTATTACACCTTTTCTTAACTGGCTGCTCATAATATGAGCAATTTACGAAGGATTTTAAATATAATCACTGTATTAATTTCAAACCAGTGACATTAAACTTTTCCTTTATCTCAGAAATGTAAGATTATCTGAAGTCACTGGACTCAGCCTGAATTGCAGTCCAGCCCCTCGTCTTCCTAGCTGTCTGACTTTAAAGAATTTATCTGCTTTCCAAAAGTATGAAAATGAGATAGAAACCTAACAGGCTTCTTGTGAGCATTAAAAGAAAATCCGCATGTGCTGGACACAGTCCATACAGTGTACTTAGCAAAGAGGAGCCCCTACGCATCCTCTCCCCCATTCCATGGGGCTGGCGTGCTGAACGTTATTGTATAAAATTAACTTTTTTTCCTATCATTGTACTTGATAAAATATATAAAGCAGCATTTAGTGATAGTCTCTGTTATGGTATGTCCCACCTACCACCAAGTCGTTAGAAACAGAAATGACAATACATGAATGGTTCTACACTTGTTCACCAGGTTGAAGTCACACATTGGGAGAAAAATGTAAGGTAAATGAGACTTTCAGTTGGTAAAATATCAGTAGCAAGTTTAATTGTACACAGGTTTACCTATACTTTGTAATACATCTAAAACTGTCGATAATAAAAGGAAGCAATCCAAACAACTCTCTATTTCCTAAGGGTACATTGACTCTTTTTAATGTTCTGACCTGCAAACTATTTTAGTCTAACAGCACTTGGATATGACAGTACATTACAACTATTCTTTCAGCTTTCGGAAAGCACAACAAAGTATATACACCAAAATTGGGCTTTGTAATGCTCCTAAATATACAGTGTGTCAGATAATAAGTAGAATAGCGAAGTTTCTTTCTTGTGATTTTAAGGAACTCATCAATATATGAGATTTCATTTATAAGTATAATATTCTGTAACAAGAAAGAACTACCTCCTCCCTAGGAGGGTGATATATAATATGCAAAAAGAAAATATATGGAATCAAGAGAACAACCTTCAAAAAGTCACTCGTGTTTGTGAAAATATTTCAGATTAAGTTTTAATATTTTAACAACAGAAAACGCTTTCCAGGATGAATAAAATCTAACCAAGGTATAAAGTCCTAACAATTTGTGTTTTAATCATAAATGAAAGCCAATAATCTCCTGTTTTTAAAAGAAAACATATGGAATCAAGAGAACAACCTTCAAAAAGTCACTCGTGTTTGTGAAAATATTTCAGATTAAGTTTTAATATTTTAACAACAGAAAACGCTTCCCAGGATGAATAAAATCTAACCAAGGTATAAAGTCCTAACAATTTGTGTTTTAATCATAAATGAAAGCCAATAATCTCCTGTTTTAAAAAAAAATGTACCAACACCCTAATGTGTGAATATAGAACATTTCTTACATATTCATGTTTAACATTCTTTAAACAAGAAAACCTATTATCAGAAAACAAAACCTAAAATTAGGTTATACATTTTTCATCATGTCAAATACATTCATAGCTCACTAAATGTTCTTTCTTACATTTTAAACAGCTCACAAAACCCCACCTCCTTTAATAAGGTTCCCACCATAATCGGAAGCAAGACAGCAAGTCCACCAGCCGCCCTGAGCTAGTCCACTTGGTCTGCACATGTAGCCTTCACGAGAGCAGCCACGCTAAGCAACCAGAACGCGAAGGAGGCGTTTCCTTGTCAATTTCGCCGAGGGTGGGGGGGGAGAAGTGTGTATAAATATGTTTAATTTCATTTTTCAAATTAGAAGCTCAGAAAGAGCAGAGCTCATGAGCAATGTCAAGACCCAGATCCATGTCTCTAGGAAAAGGGGTCAAAGGAAGTCTTTCAGTATTTTCAAAACATCCTCTCTAAGTCCAAGTCAACAGACACCTTACCTTCTCCGGGCCTTGTAGGTAGTGGCTGCTCCCTATACATTTATTGAATACGTGAAGGAATGAATCAAACTGGGAAAGATGGGTACTGGAAACACCAGTTCACTGAGGATGAAATAACGATACTGCAGAATTTCTACTGCTAAGAAAAAGTCGGTAGCTGAATGCCTATTTGCCAGGCACTATACTAGCTGATTTTTATCTACATTTATGCAAACTACAGTGTAAAGGTCTTAAAGGTGTTTACCCACTTTTACCCAGAAGGAGCACGTCTAGGGACGTCTGGGCAACGGGCCCAGCAGAGAGGCGGGCAGATTTGTGGACCAGGACACTCACCGCAGCTGCATTTCCAGCAACGGAAGAACAGAATCCTCTCAGATGTGTTAAAATAGGATAATGGCTAAGTTATGGTGTATATTTTTGATAGACTGCCATGTAGCCATGAAAGATCGTATCTTTTTAAACATTTGATGAAGTCAGAAAAATACAGTGTGATAAAACAGGATTATATAATTATTAGTTTAAACATCATTCTGCTAAGTACATAAGCAGAATGAAAAAACTCACATGATAAAATGTTAACTGCCTCTTGCTAGTGGGATTATGTAAGTGTGAATTTAATTTTCTTTATGTTCCTCTTATTTTCCAGAGTTCTACATCAATATTTTTATATTCTTATGATAGCAGAAAACAAATGCTTAAAAAAGGAAAAAACTATGGGATAAGGCTTTTGAAAGTTTACTGTCTTCATGAACTTGAGGCATTTTTCCCAACAAGAAACTAGAAGATGAATTTTAGGTACATTAAAGAAATAGACACAGACAGCTTGTACAATCTCTAAAAAATAATAATAGAAATAAAATACAATTTACTCTTATAAATAAGAGTAAAACCTAAATAATCTTCTTGCAACTTTAGAAATTTTAAGAAACAAAATGAAAATTTTTTAGAATTTAGAAAAAGCAAACTTATTTTAACCTATAAAATATTTTTATTTATGAATCATTACCATATTTCTACCTAGTCATTATGCTTCCATTCAATAAGAAGAAAACATACTATAAAACAATAAGCAATATATACCTAAGTACACTTTGCTTGGGTAAGCCAAAAAACAAGTTTTTGGAAATCTGTTTATATATTTCCCCTATATAGCAAAAGATATTAAGAAACAAAAAGTACTATATAGTCAGTTCACTAGTTTAGAATGGAAATATAGAGCAAAAAATTGGTAAACACCATATCCCTGTTCCAACATATAACTGGATAACAAACAACGCTGTACTAAAAAATACTTTAAATGAACACAAATATGAGATGCTTAGTGAAGAGATGCAACCCAGGAATTCTCAAAATCAACTGCTTTAGCGACATGGTGATAATGTGCTTGCATTACACAGCTTCTCATCTGTATTTTATCTGAAAATAATAATCAAATACATCCCAGACCTCACTTGCATGGAATCATAAAGCGGGGTTTCCTTTGCTTTCAGTGACCTAACGAGGGAAGCAGAGTTCCCCACCAGCCTGACTGGTGGGCACCGGCCTCTCCCAATGCTCTCCGGGCTTCTGAGATGCCCACAGCAGGACCTCGTTCCTGCTCAGACGCTTGACTACTAGCTGCGCCTGCCCAGGGTGCTGTCCTGCTCCGGCCGCCACCGCTGGTTCCCGTGGCCTCCACGCCATTCGGCAGAGCTCCCGCCTGTTCCTGCTCTCGTGACCACTCCGGCGTGATTCCCTCCAAGGGCCGAAGCTTCTGGTCCTGCACCCATCCTCACCGCCTGAGCCCCAAAGCCTTCCGCTTGGGGCGCACCACCTCACAATGCCTGTTTCTCCGTACATCGTTCCTTCCGGTGCTGGTCCTCGCCTCTAACCACAGGAATCAAAACCAAGCAACAAGGCCTGGGGGCTTCCCAGGCGGCGCCAGAGGTAAGGGACCCGCCTGCCAGTGCAGCAGTCAGAGGAGATGGGGGTTCCACCCCGGGGTCGGGGAGATCCCCTGGAGGGGGGCATGGGAGCCTGGTATTCCTAACGGGAGAATCCCGTGGACAGAGGAGCCTGGCTGGACACGACCGAAACGACGTAGCACGTGCGCACCAAGGGCGGGTGAGGAACGGACGCCATGCAGCCTGCAGCTTTGCTTACTGCCCTCCCACGGACCTCTCCCTCTTCCTCGTGTTTTCAAGACATCACGATCAGCGAATCTGACGTGCACGAGCAAGTACCTAAACAGACGAATGGGCAGGCGGTGTCTCTAGAGCTTCACGCGGTCTAGGCTTGCAGTCCCGAGGACTAGACCTGAGTCACTCATTTCACCTCCTGCCAGCTGCATACTTAACCTCTCCAGATCCCAATATTCTCATCGCAGGTGCTTCAGTACCCAACCCCACTGAGCTGTATGAGGATTAAAAAAGACAACGCATGTAAGGAATTTATATACTACAAACTCAATACAACTGCTTTCAAATGAATTCATTAATTTGGCAAAAGAGGGAAAAGATCATATCTTAATGTGGGTGAAAACCAAGTTCTTGGAATCTCATTAAAAAAAAAAGAAAGAAACACTAGAGCATCAAAAGAAATATATCTTTGTTCAATGAGATTTTTGGTTCACTTGGTTGAAGAGGCTTGGTCTTTCGAAATCTTAAGCAATCTGTCCTTGCCTAACATTGCAGAGTTCGTTACATTTAGAGGAGGCACCGAAACATGACAAAGGAAGTGCCTAACTGGGAGCCAGATTTTCATTTTAACTCAGTTTACAAATGTTGATCGTCACGTGTGTGAAAGCTCTGTATGGTATCTATGTATATGCACTGGTGGTGGAGAGTAGTCTACAGTAGTCTATGCCCATAATAACATGACATAAATGCTGAAACAGCCACGTAAAACTTGCTCTTGTGCACTTGTGTGGGGACCAAATGGGGTCCTGAAAGTCACAAAGGAGAGACCTTTAAAAGACCATTTCAGGCACAGGAGACATGAACTAGGACCACTTAGAACCACAGTACAAAGGCCCAGACATGTCAATGTGCAAAATACATGGTAAGAATGAAAACATCCAAGCATCAAAATCTGGTTCTGCCCTAGGCAGCACTTGTAGCCACCCTGGAACTCTTACTATTTCTTAATCTTCTCTATCCCAGCTTTATATTCTGTAAAAATGGAGATAAGACTATCAGATTAGAGTTTTGTCATATATAGGGTCATTCTCCTAAAAGTATAAATGATTACAGTTAACTGTTTTATTCTGCTATCTTATTTCTTCTAACATCAGGTCTGAAATTTTTAACAAAATTTCCTTAAAAGTTAATATATCTAAACTTTTGATATTCAAAGTTGGTTTTTTTTTTTTTACAGTTCTGAACACATTTTACTTTTCACTCTTGGCATTTAACGTGGACTGCCTTCTGAACATCTTCAAGGCATTCATGGCTTCTGGGGGCTTACATCGTCATCTACATTAAGCTAGGAAGGGACATGATTCACATTTCCCACATGTCAGGGATTAACATTCACACAGCGTTTCTCTTCTAATTCCAGAACAGAATGGATTAGCCGACAATTCCTGAGAAGTACAGCCAAAAAAAAAAAAAAAAAAAAAGTGGGCATTATATATAAAAACAAATGCATGGAAGACTCTGACACTTTGGCCAGAAAAAGCCCAACAGTGGGGCTTTCCTGAGTTTTGCTTTTTTTTGTTTTTTGGCTTTTCGCCTGTGCTCACCAATGCTTCCAGACTGCTAGCTTCTCCAGCACTAATCAGGGATGTGTGAGGCAAGAAACTAAAACAGGGAATTCACCACTATGTTGTCTTTAGGTTTCCAGGGAAAGATCAAGAGATGCTGGAATTACCCAACAAAGACATAAAACCACACATCCTAATAAGGTTCCAATACACAAGTACAGACATTCTTGAAGCAAAATTTTTTAAATGTCTCAGAAAGATATAGAAAATATATCTTTTAGTTTTAGAACTGAAAACTAAAAATATATATATATATAGAAAATATATCTTTTAGTTTTAGAACTGAAAACTAAAATAATCCAAAAGAAAAAATGTCGCTGGATGCTATCAACAGTAAATTGAAGATAAGAGAGCTAGTAAATGGAAGACAGAAAAATACAAAGTACCCAATATGAAAACAGAGAGAAAACAGACTGAGAAAAACATAACATTCACGTTATGAGTATTCCAGAAAAAAAAAAAAAGGGGGGGGAATGTGGAACTAAAACAGTACTCAAAGAAATAATGGTGGAAATTTCCCCAAACTTGCTTAAAAAAAATAAACCTACAAATTCAAATAGATGAGTGAACTCCAAAAAGGATTAACACAAAGAATCACATGCTCTAACATATCATAATCAAATTTCTAAAACTAAAGACAAATCTTGAAAGCAGCAAGGTCTCTTTAAAGTTGGAATTTGAAAAACAATTCAATATTATAGCAGATTTCTCCTCAGAAACCAAGGACATCGGATGAAAATGGGACAATATTTTTCAAGTGCTAAAAGAAAAGAACCGTCAAGCCTGAATTCTATATCCAGCAAAAATATCCTTCAGAAATGACTAGGAGACCAAAACATTCATTCAAAGATGAAGAAAAACTTACAAAATTTGTTGTCGGCAGAACTACCCTAAAAAAATAGCAAGTAGTTCTTGAAAAGGAAAATAAACAATAAAAGAACTACTCCTGGAACACTGGGAAGTAAGAAAGAGGAAGAGAAAAAAGTAAAAAACTGGATTAATACAATAAACTTCACTCTTCCTCTTGAGTTTTCTAAATTATATTTGATATTGAAACATTTGAGCAAGGATGGACTGAGAAAAATCCAAAGCCAGGTTTCAACCCATCCTAATCCTCCCCACAACCTATTCTTTCCTTATCTCCAACAGGCAAATGGACACAGTATCTTCATCATTCGGCCTAGAGACCTAAGTCCTTCCTGTCTGCTGCTGCTGCTGCTGCTAAGTCACTTCAGTTGTGTCCGACTCTGTGTGACCCCACAGACGGCAGCCCACCAGGCTCCCCCATCCCTGGGATTCTCCAGGCAAGAATACTGGAGTGGGTTGCCACTTCCTTCTCCAATGCATGAAAGAGAAAAGTGAAAGTGAAGTCGCTCGTCTGTCCGACTGTTAGCGACCCCATGGACTGCAGCCCACCCGGCTACTCCGTCCGTTGGATTTTCCAGGCAAGAGTACTGGGGTGGGGTGCCATTGCCTTCCCCGGCACTACATGTCTAGAGGTGCTTTATCCCGGTTGCTGCATTAAGAAAGGAGGATTTCGTCTCTTTCCCTGCTAGGGATGCTGTGAGACAAGCAGGAACGCATCTCACATAAGACCTCTGAACACTATTTTAACTATGATTTTTAAAAAGTGATTGACAGCAAAGGCTGATTCCTACTTATAATCTGGCCAAACACTAGTAAAAATACTGCTCTATTCTGTACCAACATGCTAATTTACAGAAACAGAGTGAATCCATATTATAAAAGTTATCGTGCATATTTTATTACTGGAAGGATTCTATATTTAACTTACTGAAATAGTGAAGCTGGTTGTCTGGTAACATCTTTGTAAAGCCATGAACTTGCCTAAGAGTGCAACTTACAGACAGCAATGTGCCCTGCGTTCAGAAATGCCACCCATCCCTGTGGCCTCAGTCCACAGTCCACCACCCCAAGCAAGATGTCTTGAGAAGCAGCGCAAAGGTGAGAAAAACAGAACATGGGTGACCGAGGCTTTCTGAAACACGCCCTTAGAGGTCACCTGCCCACTATCAGACATATTCCTATACTAATAAAACATGAGCGCAGCGAAAGGCCCCACTGGAGGCTGCCAGATTAAGGCAGGGAAACCAACTTCTCTTTCCTTTACCCAAAAGCAAACCCCAATGAATGACCATACTGTAAAACTAGTTAGAAAAGCCTGACATCTCTCTTCTGCAACTGGGAAACACATTTTTTGCATGCAAGAAAAAAGTGACCTTATTATTTTTTAAGAACTGTTACATATCCAAGAAGCCATATAAATCTTTTCAAATGTTTTTAAAAGGTTTAAAAGCCAGGAAATTTAGATGCTTTAGCACCATTAATGCTAACCTTGGCACTGTGACTGCTCCCAATCAATTTTTTCCTTTTAGAAAGAATGAATAATTTTGATGAATGCCATTGCAAATTACACACTAAAAACATAATTTTTCATATGAATGGGGCCAATTCTTTTGGCATGCTTGTCACCATCACGATATAACTGCTAATCTTCAAATATAGTTATTAACTTCAGAAAATCATTTAGAAGACCAATTCGTTTTAAGGTCAATGATTACCACAGTTAATGACCAACTGGCTTCAGACGTTACTGTCTTGCCCTTTACAGCATGTTTTAAACTAACAAGACAATAAATAACTACTAATACCAACCTATTCTGAAGGGTATTTTTCAGTGACCATCTATATTCACTGAAAACATAACTGTTTTTGTGTTTTATATAATCACTCTGTTGATTTTTGCTTGTTTCTTTGCTGTAGCTGTGTGTTTTATCATAAAAGCAGAAATAAGGGTGGTGGGTGAAGGGACAGAAAATCAGAAATGAATTCTATTAGCATTTTTTAAAAAACATTAGTTAGATGTGCGTTCGGAGAAGGCAATGGCATCCCACTCCAGTACTCTTGCCTGGAAACTCCCATGGACGGAGGAGCCTGGTAGGCTGCAGTCCATGGGGTCGCTGAGTCGGACACGACTGAGCGACTTCACTTTCACTTTTCACTTTCATGTACTGGAGAAGGAAATGGCAACCCACTCCAGTGTTCTTGCCTGGAGAATCCCAGGGATGGCGGAGCCCAATGGGCTGCCGTCTATGGGGTCGCACAGAGTCGGACATGACTGAAGCGACTTAGCAGCAGCACCAGCAGACATGTGTTAGTTTAGAAAATATAAAGGGTACTGAAAACTACCAAATGAAAAATAAAATCCATCTTCTCCTCACTTTCATTTCCCGAAGTAATCACTCAAGTTTCTTACCAAAATAATTTTAACCTATATGCTCATGTATATGTTCCTGTGTATCTTTCTTTCTAATTTCCTCCAACAGTTTCAAGCTTGATACATTGTTTTGCAGCTTTCCTGTTTTCAGTTACAATATCTTGGAGACCTTCCATATCAACATGCATAGGCTTATTTCAATTACATAACTGCAAAGTATTCTATCATATGAAAATGCAAACTTATTTAACCAATTTTATATTTATGTTATTTATTGTTGTCTATTTTGTTTTGTTATTGCAAACAGTACTTCAATGAATATCCTTGTATATATATATTTTGAAAAACATGTGCAAGTTATCTGCAGTATTTCTGGGTAAAGAACATTTCTTTTTAATTTTGAGAGATTTTGCTACAGTATCTTCCAGAAACACTATGACTCATATGCACCCACCAGGTATTATCACACCTCTTGTTTTCACCAACCTGCAAGATACAAAAGATCTCAAAGTATTCTCTCTTAGAATTCTTTACGTATTAATAAGGAAGAAATAAATCTTCTCGTTTATTCAGAGATAGCTGTTTTTAGCTATTATTATCTCTTTAGTTAGTTAGAACAGGAAAATCAAGTCTGACCCCTTTAGTTTAGGGTCTGATAATAGCTACTCAGTAAATGCCTGATCCCTTATCAGTTGAATCAAATGACCCTTTAAAAGAAATCCTTCTACAACCACACTTTATTGCCCTGATAAAATCCAATATCTGGTTTTCAGAATTCACAGGGTTTCTTGACATCGAGTAAAAAGAAGCTGGCAAGACTACAAGACAAGTAGGTTACAAACAAAAAGACATACAATGGTAAACACATCATATAGGTGCTTTCCTACAGCTACATCATAGATGACTATCTACCCTGTTATACACAACACACATTTCTCCATACTAAATAAACCCTCTAAAAAGCTAAATAATATTACACCAATCCTATAAAGTAGTATTTTACAGGTTTTATTCTTTCTATTAAGAAGTATACTTTATATATCCTTCTACAGTTTGCTTTTCATTCAACATTATGTTGCTGAGATGTAGACATATTGATACATATAAATCTACTCCATTAATTTAACCACTTTCAATTCTTTAATAAACAGTGATATATTTATGAATTATATTATCAATGTATATTTAAATTCTTACAAACAATGTTACAATGGACATTCTTGCATATCTCTTTGAAATATGTACAAAAGCTTCTGCAAGATACACATATATGTGTACCCAGAAGTGAAACTGCTGAATCCTTTTGCACAAGTGTTGGAGATAATATTAAAAAGAAAGAAAACCTTTCCATTATTGTTTAGAATATAAATTGGCATAAGCATTTTGGAAGGCAATTTGGACATATCTTTAAAGTTTCTAAATCTGCACCTATTAGTTTACTACTTAGATTTCTTCCACTCATAATTTCACAACTGAGAGATTTTCTTGTTCAGTTCAGTTCAGTGGCTCAGTTGTGTCTGACTCTTTGCGACCCCATGAATCGCAGCACGCCAGGCCTCCCTGTCCATCACCAACTCCTGGAGTTCACTCAGATTCACGTCCATCGAGTCAGCGATGCGATCCAGCCATCTCACCCTCTGCCGTCCCCTTCTCCTCCTGCCCCCAATCCCTCCCAGCATCAGAGTCTTTTCCAATGAGTCAACTCTTCGCATGAGGTGGCCAAACTATTGGAGTTTCAGCTTTAGCATCAGTCCTTCCAAAGAACACTCAAGACTGATCTCCTAAAAAAAAAAAAAAAAAAGAAAAAAAAAAAAAAAAGACTGATCTCCTTCAGAATGGACTGGTTGGATCTCCTTGCCATCCAAGGGGCTCTCAAGTCTTCTCCAACACCACAGTTCAAAAGCATCAATTTTTCGGCACTCAGCCTTCTTCACAGTCCAACTCTCACATCCATACATGACTACTGGAAAAACCATAGCCTTGACTAGACGGACCTTTGTTGGCAAAGTAATGTCTCTGCTTTTGAATATGCTATCTAGGTTGGTCATAACTTTCCTTCCAAGGAATAAGCGTCTTTTAATTTCATGGCTGCAGTCACCGTCTGCAGTGATTTTGGAGCCAAAAAAATGAAGTCTGACACTATTTCCACTGTTTCCCCATCTATTTCCCATGAAGTGATGGGGCCGGATGCCATGTTCTTTGTTTTCTGAATGTTGAGCTTTAAGCCAACTTTTTCACTCTCCTCTTTCACTTCCATCAAGAGGCTTTTGAGTTCCTCTTCACTTTCTGCCATAAGGGTGGTGTCATCTGCATATCTGAGGTTATTGATATTTCTCCCGCCAATCTTGATTCCAGCTTGTGCTTCTTCCAGCCCAGTGTTCCTCATGATGTACTCTGCATAGAAGTTAAATAAGTAGGGTGACAGTATACAGCCTTGACGTACTCCTTTTCCTATTTGGAGCCAGTCTGTTGTTCCATGTCCGTTCTAAATGTTGCTTCCCGACCTGCATCTAAGTTTCTCAAGAGGCAGGTCAGGTGATCTGGTATTCCCATCTCTTGCAGAATTTTCCACAGTTTATTGTGATCCACACAGTCAAAGGCTTTGGATTTTTTTGTTACCATATATAAAACTGGCTTACGTTGTACAGCATCCAGAGCAATTAAGCAAAAATGGGAAACATACTAATACATGATTGAAGAATAGTGCTTGACAGATTTAAAAATATCATAAGTACAAAGTCAACTCAGCAAGAAGTGTTTTGCTAAATCAGAAAATCAGTGATGATAACAAATTTTGGTAAAACAATATTCTTTAAAAAACACTATTTTCAAACTGTTTCCAGAAATTCTGGAGCAAGTGAAACTACAAAAACTAGGGCAAGCACAGTAATATGTTTGGTGTGGATTCCAGCAATCATTTCTTTTCTGAAAGTTGGCAGTGCACATGTCTGAGAATTTAAATACCATTTAAGTATACTATGCTACATACAGAAAGATACATGAAACGCATCAGACAATGCCTTGACTTGATATGAGGTAAAAGTCACAGAAATAATTCCAGGCCTTCAAGAGAGCTTTCCTGATTCCAGATTCCATGACAGAGGGCAAACAGTATTCTATCCAGGGACTGCTGCTGTTCCTTACGTTCCAACTGGGAAATTCTCAAATTTGCTTATGCATAATGAACCTGGGCCGCCATCAGATGAACCTGTTACTCTTGCATTCACGGGGGACTTCCCTGGAAGTCCAGTGGTTAAGACTCTGCGTTCCCAACGCAGGGCACAGGGGTTGGATCCCTGGTTGGGGAACTAAGATCCACATGCCGAGCAGCATATCCAAAGAACACAGAAAGCAAGCAAACAAAAACCTATATTCATAAATCAGCTCAGCAAGTAAAAGCAAACCAAGTCAATAAAACATTCTCAGAAAACAACATTCAAAGTGGTTACTGCATGTTCAAAGCAATGTTGATGCTAACGTAGAAAAGCAAAGTTTTCCTAACCTGTCTGTGAAATTTCTCTTTAAAGACAACTGACATGAATTACAGGAAGAACATTCTACTCTAAGAAAACAAGTTTCCTTAATCTTCATTTCTGTGCCTCAGCAGGTTGCTTCTAATGGTAATCCTTGCATTTAAGCACGTGGATGGTTCTTCTGAGACTGCTTTCAAACCATTCATACCTGCTGAATTTATTACTTTAGATCTTTACTAATATTTTTGCATTTATGACCAACCTAGATAGCATATTGAAAAGCAGAGACAATACTTTGCCAACTAAGATCCAACTAGTCAAGGCTATGGTTTTTCCTGTGGTCATGTATGGATGTGAGAGTTGGACTGTGAAGAAGGCTGAGCGCCGAAGAATTGATGCTTTTGAACTGTGGTGCTGGAGAAGACTCTTGAGAGTCCCTTGGAGTGCAAGGAGATCCAACCAGTCCATTCTGAAGGAGATGAGCTCTGGGATTTCTTTGGAAGGAATGATGCTAAAGCTGAAACTCCAGTACTTTGGCCACCTCGTGAGAAGAGTTGACTCATTGGAAAAGGCTCTGATGCTGCGAGGGATTGGGGGCAGGAGGAGAAGGGGACGACCGAGATGAGATGACTGGATGGCATCACGGACGCGATGGACGTGAGTCTGAGTGAACTCCGGGAGATGGTGATGGACAGGGAGGCCTGGCGTGCTGCGATTCATGGGGTCGCAAAGAGTCGGACATGACTGAGCGACTGAACTGAACTGAACTGAAAGCATAAGAGGCCACCTCTCCACTCACAGTCCTTTGGATGTGCAGAAGCACGATTTCACCATTCAATGGCTTCTTTTGTGTCATATGGCTTACCAGTATCACTTCTGAAACTCTATTCCCCTCTCCCTCTCCTTTCTGGCTCCCTCTCCCAGTAGGTCAGATTTTGCTACCAGCTGATACGCATCTTCCTCACTTCTAACATCCAGCATTAACTACTGAGGATAGTTAGAAGGAGCAATAATTTAAGAAATATTTAGGCAAATAATAAATCTATAAGCAAGTATCTACATGAAAGTAATAATAAATATGAAATCACCATTTCCTACAATATTGGTATCTTAGGTAAATTTTTGTTTTGAATTCAAGCAAAAAACTAATTAAGATATGAATACAATTTATAGAATCTAGAACTTCCAATGTAAAGAATTTTCAAGGTTCATTACAACAAATAATTGCTGAATCAGTTCTTAAATGCCAAACTCTGCTTCTAAGAAATAGAGAAGAATAGTTGTAAAAAATTGCAACATATTCAAGCAGATTCCCTCAAATGAGCTTGAATCGGCTAAATTATATAGTTGGTTGTATTTCAGAGGAGACATCAATTACCAATTTTCAAAACTCTCTGACTATACACAGTTTCTTTCTGAATCCAATACCAACCTAAAGAGAAAACCGGCCCTCATGCTTTCCTTCTCTCCACTATTTAAATCACCGATGTGACTAAGTATGATGACCCAATATGAATTTTAAGTAATCATTAAGACATCCTAAAGACACCACTTATTCCCAAGGGATGTACAGAATACTAAGAGAAAATGGAAATCATAAATGCCTCTAATTATTTCTCCACCATTAATTCTGTAATGTTAAAGAGAAATGAATTCCTACTTAAGTGTATTCCAAGGAAACACAACATGCTAACTTGTAGAATACTCAATCAGTTAACAGAAGCCATAATTTCACAAAAATATGTTTCTATCCCCAAAGGTGAGTTAAGC
This sequence comes from Oreotragus oreotragus, assembly GCA_006410675.1. Taxonomy (NCBI): domain Eukaryota; kingdom Metazoa; phylum Chordata; class Mammalia; order Artiodactyla; family Bovidae; genus Oreotragus; species Oreotragus oreotragus. Next base: position 130,494 of record SJYX01022578.1, on the reverse strand, counting down.
TAGAATGGTAAAAACAAAGGGCAAAAGTCAAGCCTACTCTCTGTTCTCCCCTACACAGGGCTGTCAGAGGTACTGAATTATGCCCTTCCGAAAATCAAGCAGAACGCATGGATGGGCCTAGGGAGTATTATACCAAGTGAAATAAGTCAGACAGAGAAAGACGGATGCCGTATGACCTCACTTACATGTGGAATCTAAAAACATAAAACAAGATGAAACACAAAACCAGTTTCACAGATTCAGAGAAGAAACTGGTGGTTGCCAGAGGGGAGGTGGGTGAAATAGGCAAGGGATTGAGAGGCACAAACCAAGTCTCAGAAATGTAAGTTACAGCACAGGGAATATAATCAACAACCCCAAAATTGTGTATGCTGACAGTAACTAGACTTAGTCGTGGTGACGATTTTGTAACATATAAAAATATTATTTATCACTATATTATAAACCTGAAAATAACATAATCTTGTAAAATCAATTACACTTCAATTTTTTTAAAAAAGAACATTATTCAGAATCAATGCTTATGTTAATATCCTCCTCAAATTGGCTCATTACAAGTTACTGGTTCACAGATTTATCAAAGTTGGATACTATGCAGCCTGCATACTACATTACTTTACACACATATCTATGATATTAGAAATAATTTAGTGTAGCTTCAGTGAGTGCACAATAAATTCATACAACACAATGGAACAGTGTTGAGTAGCATCTCTGTCAAAGAGATTAATCAATCTGGAAGGAAATTTATATACATGTATCTCAACACACATTTGTTGTTTATTCTCTAACATACTGAAATATATTTTTCCATAATCCTGAAAAACCTTAAGACAGAGGATAATTGTGGCAGAAGATAATTGTTTTATCAATAAAAAAAGTTATGTTCTGGGGTCCTGAAGGCTTACTATGCAGCATATGTTAATACATATTCACTGTAAACTTGATCTTAACTTTTTCATTTGGCTGTTACTCCCTTTTTTGTAGTATTTCATAAAATCATAAATTTAGAAAATGATACACTTTTCAATATATGCTCATTGATCCCTACACTTGGGCAGATTCAAAGGTAAATTCATAAAGGAGAAAGAACAGATTTCACAATATTTTTAAGTAATCCAATAACAGACTTTTAATTCAGTAGCAACAGGTTTCCCTGGTTCTTGGGGATGTAACAGAACTGTGTTGGGTTCATACTGCGGCTCAGCCCCAGAGAATTCTGAGCTTGAGTCCATGGAAAGACTGACCAAATGACTAACATGTTTCGGTTCTACCTCCCAGGATGTCATTTCTTACACGTGAGACATGTCAATTTAGTTCACACTTTGTTATTTTCACATATTACATTGTTTTGAATTGGTTGAAAATCAAATGATGGAGTTCTTAAAATCCAAAAAAATGCAGTTTTTCCCAACAACATTATCACTTTTTTTCCTAAAGCCTCTTTATAGCTTGGCAATCCTAGATAAGCAACTTAGAAAAACTCATATTTAAAGATGTTACTAAAAGCAGATCTCAGACTTTTTATCTGGCTATCAGGGAGGGGCAGGAAGTAATGCCTAAAGCACAAAGCAGTAATGAAGTGAGAACCTCTGTAAAAGTGCTTAGCAAAAAAACAGGCACAGGGGAACCATGGAAAAACTTTCAACCACAACTCTGAATCCTGACTGCTCTGTTGACTCTAAAAATAGACAACTCTCTGCCCTGAGACAAGCCACTACACCTCTCTACGCCTGTTTTTTCACATGTAAACCATGCTCCTGGATTCCAATCCTTACAGTCATAAGTCTCCGACTCAAAGGAGCAGTCTGGAAGGAAATCAGAGAGGACATCTGGCTCCGATCTCATATAAATATTATAAACAACCTCCAGAATATTTGCTTCTGCTGTACCGTAGATACACAAACATCTGTTCTTATATAAGTAAAATTAGAACTAAAAGTAGAGCTGATAAGAAGATATTCTGTTCCTGCCTACTGGCTTTCTCCAACCCGCCAAGTATATTCCTAGGTGAAGCCCACTCAAAAAAGTCCTGAGAAACTGTGAGAAAAGGATCAAGACCATCAAGAGTGGAAACAGATTAAAGTCTAGAACAAAGTCAACTCTGCAAATCCATAAATGAGGTCAAGATCACCAGAAACATGAGCTGCATGATTAACCCAAGGCCTGAGGCGAAGCTCAGATTCAGGAGGAAAGACTGCTCTCCCAGCAGGTTTTCTGTACCATCCTCCAAGCAGGTGATTTGCATATATCTCATCTCGTGACTAGATCACAACTTCCTTGGAATCAAGGATTACTGTCTACATTTACATTCCCTGCCATGCCTAGTACCTTGCAGATATTAAATTAATATTAGGCAAATTAATTGTGATGCCTTGTAAAGAAAATCAATGCTCATCTTGACATTCAGACAAAGCATCCACTAAGTTAAAGTCAAAATACTTATCATTAGGCTGAAGTTTGCTTTTTCTGCTTTCTTATTTTTAGCTTTCATTTTATTAAAATTATATATGCATCTGGCTTGAATTAGCAAATAACTTCAGAAGGTTTATTTTCTTAAAAAACAGCAGAGTCTTCTCCTCCATCCTAATTTCCCCCTTCCAAGAAATAATAAGCATTTCCAATTCTTTCACAAGATGATTTTGGAATTAACACCATGCTTATGTTTCTATTTGTTGATTTCAAGTTTTAGGCCATTCTCTGTTGACTTTTCAGTATGAGACATGGGTTGAGTTCTATTTCCTCCACTCGGATCCAATATACACATAATCTTTCCTACCTAGATATATTATAATTTTGGTTAGATTCATATTAGCGTTTGTATAATTATGACTAACAAACAATATCCGAGGCCAAACCATTTCGTGAGATAGTATTACTTCTGTGAGGTTAATCAATGTCTTGGAGCTTCTTGTGGTGGTTGTTTTGTATCTTCCTTGCTTAGTCATCAAAGTGTGTATTGTGACTTCAACACCAACTTCTTTGCCAGAGAAAATGTTTAGAAGTTTTGATGCTCACTACGACTATTGCAGCACTTCGGTATTTTCAGGAACAGCACAAACATTTAAACTATTTTTCACACTGTTTCAGTTACTAACATGCTGCTTCAGCCAACAGGATTACACGAGGCCTGTGTCACAGACTGCCTGGGCTCTATATGGGCCACAGATATTTCAGATGTTAGAAAACTTGATGCTAATCAGATCATCACTCAAAAGTGCTAAATTGTTTTTAATATGGCATCGTGGAAACAGCTTCCTTGGTGGCCCAGCAGTAAAGAACCCTCCAGCTAATGCAGGAGATACAAGTTTGATCCCTGGATCAGGAAGATACCCAGGAGAAGGCAATGGCACCCCACTCCAGTACTCTTGCCTGGAAAATCCCATGGATGGAGGAGCCTGGTGGACTGCAGTTCATGGGTCGCTAAGAGTTGGACACGACTGAGCGACTTCACTTTCACTTTTCACTTTCATGCATTGGAGAAGGAAATGGCACCCCACTTCAGTGTTCTTGCCTGGAGAATCCCAGGGATGGCGGAGCCTGGTGGGCCGCCGTCTATGTGGTCGCACAGAGTCGGACACGACTGAAGCGACGCAGCAGCAGCAGCAGTATGATCCCCTGGAACAGGACATGGCAACTCACTCCAGTGTCCTTGCCTGGGAATCCCACGGCCAGGGTAGCCTGACGGGCTACAGTTGATGGGGTCACAAGACATGACTTAGCAACTAAAAAACAACCAACAGAAAGAGCACAGATGTGAAGGCAGACCAGGGAGAGAACTCTGGCTCGCTCCAACTGAACAAGTATTAACTCCTCTGAGCCTCGGTTTCTTTATCCACAAAATAGATATTATTGGAATATCCTAAGTTGATTTCTGACTTTTCCACCTACAGGAATAATTCAGTTCAGTTCAGTTCAGTCGCTCAGTCGTGTCCGACTCTTTGCGACCCCAGGAATTGCAGCACGCCAGGCCTCCCTGTCCATCACCAACTCCCGGAGTTCACTCAGACTCGCGTCCATCGAATCAGTGTTGCCATCCAGCCATCTCATCCTCGGTCGTCCCCTTCTCCTCCTGCCCGCAATTCCTCCCACCATCAGAGTCTTTTCCATTGAGTCAACTCTTCGCATGAGGTGGCCAAAGTACTGGAGTTTCAGCTTTAGCATCAGTCCTTCCAAAGAAATCCCAGGGCTGATCTCCTTCAGAATGGACTGGTTGGATCTCCTTGCAGTCCAAGGGACTCTCAAGAGTCTTCTCCAACACCACAGTTCAAAAGCATCAATTCTTCGGTGCTCAGCCTTCTTCACAGTCCAACTCTCACATCCATACATGACCACAGGAAAAACCATACCCTTGACTAGACGGACCTTTGTTGGCAAAGTAATGTCTCTACAGGAATAACTAGATAACAACAACAACAACAAAAAAAAACCTGGATGCTGATGCTTGCTTTGTCATTTCTGTCTGGATTAAAATGCCCATAAGCACTGACCCTGTCAAGATAGGACACGGAATTAACTGAACCTTATCAAGGCCTTCAGTGACAAAGGGAGGACTAAAGAGAGTAAGTTCAAGTAATTTGGGCCCCGATGGTCAGGAAGAATAGCGAATGCAGATGATGATAATCACTATTATTCACTGAATACTCACCATTTAGCAGATACTGTTCTCCTTTAACCCTCACTGCCAGCAGCTGTGAGGGACTTTTGTCCAGTTTACAGACGAGATGCTGAGGCAGTGAAGAACACCCTGCCCAGGTTCATGGCCGCTTGTTGGCAGAGCCAGGGTCCAGACGTAAGAGGTGTTCTGATACGAAAGTACAAGGATGTGTGCCTTCAATCATGATCTCGTAATGCCTCCCAGGAAGGTTTAAACAGCAATGTAAACAATGAAATAATATTAAACTCATCAGAGATTAAAAAGAAAAAAAACATTGGCCTATTTGTGCCTGAACTGGAGACTTAGGAACAATCCTATAAGAGCACGTGAGTTCGTTTTCCCAAAGGTTGCAGGAGAAATCGTGCTCGAATCCATCTGCTTCTTCTCAGACCAGTGACACCCTGACCTTGAAGACAGATCACGTTAAGGCCCCTGAGGTAGGCCTGTCAGCAGCTCTAAGGCGTGCTAGCTACTTCACAGGGTTATGATAATAGAGAATACTATGGACTGAACTGTGCACCACCAAAATTTGTATGTTGAAACCTTGACCTCCTGTGATTACATCTGGAGATAGTCTTTAGGAAGCAATTCAAGTTAAATGAAATCACAAGGGTAGGGGCCCTTATGGGATAGGTCTGTGCCCTTATAAAGAAAGGGGAAAAAAAAAAAAGGACGGAGACCTCTTACTCTTTTCCTGCCCTATGCCATGTAAAGACACAGCAAGAGTGGCAAGAACATGGCTTTCACCAGAAGAGGCACTTGACTGGATCTTGATCTTAGGTTTTCCAGCCCCCAGAATTATGAGAAAATAAATTTCTGTTGTTTAAGCCACCTGGTCTATAGTATAGCCTAAACAGACTAATAGCAGAGCATGACTTTAGAAGAAATTTAATAATATTCGCTCTCTCTTCTTGCTCTACCTTTTCCTATGTTGGAGCTAAAAACAGGCAGCAAGAAGCAGTCAAGTGTTGAAAAGAAAACCTAAGTGTGATTCCCACAAGAAGAACAGATTCAAGTAAAAACACAAAGTTTCTGTTTACCATTCATTAAGGAGATTACGAGGAACAGTGTGAAGAAGGAGAGTTGGGATCAGAAAACCCGGCTTTTAAGGAGGCTTGGGGCCTTATTTGCAAGCTGGCTTTGGCCAAGTCATTTAATCTCTCCGTTTGCCCAGACATGATCACAGAAGTCAGGTGAGATGATCTCTAAGTTTTTTCTGCTAAAACACCCTAGGTCCCTACAGTGTAGGTGGTAGAAAACTAGTCAACAGACGACTCTGCTCAGGATAGACACTTAAAGCAGTAACACACTGAGGATTTAAAAGAAATTCCAGTGACACAAATTAGATCCCAGTAACCAAGAGAAAAAGTGAACACAACAAAAACCTATGACATGCTACATCTAGAGTACACATATTTCCAAGGCAGTCTATAGATCATAATGAAAGCAATTACCTAATTTCCATTTAAATAACAAGTTTCTGTGATTTAAAAGTGGCAGGTTTTTCCTCCCAACAATAAGTCCTTGGCTGCTATCAGCTATTTTCATAGCATAATCTGAATCAGAGAAAAGGAAAGCACAAATAACACTTTTTCAAGCTGTGAGATTCAGGAATTGAAGAGATCTGATATAGGAGGGAGTCAGGAACAAAGCAAGTATGTTGGTTTAAAGAAAATACACTCTATCAGAAATGCATATCAACATTTAATACATGGGTTTGTGGCAATCCTTGGCTTAGAAGTTTCCAAATAGCAAAAACTGTGAAACTCATTTTACTATTAAAAAAACAGAATTAGGAATGAGTGAAGTCGCTCAGTCATGTCTGACTCTTTGCGACCCCATGGACTGTAGCCTATCAGGCTCCTCCGTCCATGGGATTTTCCAGGCAAGAGTGCTGGAGTGGGGTGCCATTTCCTTTTCCAGGGGATCTTCCTGACCCAGGAATTGAAACCGGGTCTCCCACCTTGCAGGCAGACGCTTTACTGTCTAAGCCACCAGGGAAGCTCAGAATTAGGACTAGTTATTAAAAAGTCCAGAGAATTCTAATGTAAAGTAATTCTTTGCCACACGGTTGGAGCACATCAGACAGAGCCCTGGAACTGAACCTGACCGTGACACTGTGGCCAGCAAGGCCACCTCTCTGGGCCTTATGGCTTTCTCCACACGGCACCAGTTAGAAAGTAATGTGACTAACAGGCGGTAAAGGGCTGCATAAAGATGCTGTAAAAAAATGGCAGAGCTTTTAGGAAGTCCAAACTGAAATTGCTCAGTTGTGTCCGACTCTTTGTGACCCCATGGACTGTAGCCTACCAGGCTCCTCGGTCCATGGAATTTTCCAGGCAAGAGTACTAGAGTGGGTTGCCATTTCCTTCTTCAGGGGATCTTCCCAACCCAGGGATTGAACCCAGGTCTCCCGCATTGCAGGCAGCCGCTTTACAGTCTGAGCCGAAAGCCATGCTCAATTTCCCCATGTCAAAGATGTGACAATATGAAATGTAAAAAGTACAAAGAAAAACAAAAGGTAAAAAAGAATTCCCAAAGCAAAAGAATCACATGAGGATACCAACAGTACCCTAAAGAAAAAAAAAAAAAATTATTTCAATATCTGGTAAAAGTAAAATCTGAATACCAGAGGTGGTGGAATAAAATACCATTTTTAAACTTTCTAACTTGAGACTACGCATCTTTTAACCTCGGTGAAGATGCAACTTGCTCTGTAGCTACTTATAAGGTAGTATATTTCCTACCAAGGTGGATAAACTCCCTACAGCACTAGCTGTCTCCACAAACATCAGTTCAGGAGAAACCAGTTTAGTAAGGGAAGCAGTGCAAGGAACTTAAAAAAGAAGGAAAAAGAAAGCTGCACTGGAGTCAGTGTGCTGCAGGCAGGCTGGGGAGCCAGCTCTCCGCAGGGCCGCTCCTGCGCCTCCTGGGAGATGAGCGAAACAGACACACTATCACCTTGTCACGGAGACAGGGCAACAGAGGCCCGGCTGTTGATGTCAACAGGGCAAAGCTGAAACTCCAATGCTTTGGCCACCTGATGCGAAGAGCTGACTCATTTGAAAAGACCCTGATGCTGNGCGCCTCCTGGGAGATGAGCGAAACAGACACACTATCACCTTGTCACGGAGACAGGGCAACAGAGGCCCGGCTGTTGATGTCAACAGGGCAAAGCTGAAACTCCAATGCTTTGGCCACCTGATGCGAAGAGCTGACTCATTTGAAAAGACCCTGATGCTGGGAAAGATTGAAGGCACGAGGAGAAGGGGACGGCAGAGGATAAGATGGTTGGATGGCACCACCCACTCAGTGGACATGAGTCTGAGTAAACTCAGGGAGATGGTGACGGACAAGGGGGCCTGGCATGCTGAAGTCCATGGGGTCGCAAAGAGTCGGACACAACTGAGCAACTGAACTGAACTGGGTAAAGGGGTGCAGCTTAAAGGCTTTCACGAGGTGAAAGCAAAACCATTAGCTAGTGAAGACACAAAGAGTGATCCACAGGAGGTCAGCAGGGCCTGGAGTTCACTGTGCAAGGTTAACCATGACCAGAGGCTGGTCTTCAGCCTTCTCAGTTCACATTAAGAGACAGAGAGGCTATGTCCTGGGAAGGAGGAAAGATCGAGAAACCTAGAGGCTCAGACGACTATGAAAGACACCCACAGTCAGACACACACAGGACCCTAAGCACACTGGCTTTCCCTTCTGATAGGGGTGAAGAAAGGACGGGCGATGGGAAGTGGAGCAAGGGCAAGTCACGCCAGGCAACCAGCTCCACAAGCAGGCAGGGAGGAAGTGGGCTCCCGGGTCTCTCCCAAGGGTTACAGTCAGGCCACAGAGAAGCGCCTGGGCGGCTGTCCTGCAGTTAACGGAGCCGCGCCGGGGAAAGGAGCCAGGGCTAGGTGGCCACTAGGGGGCGCGGTCCGCACCCAGCCCTAGACCCGATTTGGCGCCACCAGCGCCCTGACCTTCAGACCCTCCACCACTAGGGTACCGCACGTTCTGGCACTTCCGCCACTAGAAACTCGGACCCCCTTAACTGGCCTTTGGAAGGCTTTCTATATGTGCTGAGGCAGAATGATGAGAAATGATGTATCAATGATTTGGAAGTGGTCAAACAGGACATGGTAAGAGTGAACATCAGCATTTTAGGAATCAGTGAACTAAAATGGATGGGGATGGGCAAATTTAACTCAGATGACCATTATATCTACTACTGTGGGCAAGAATCCCTTAGAAGAATCCACCTGCCAATGCAAGAGACACAGCTGGACCCCTGGGCCGGGAAGACTCCCTGGAGAAGGAATCGGCACCCACTCCAGTGTTCTTGCCTGGGAAAGCCGGTGGACAGAGGAGCCTGGAGAGCTACAGTCCATGGGGCCGCGGAGAGTCGGACACGACTGAGGGACTAAACATCTGGGAAATAACTTTCAATAATATTAATGACAGAGGAATTTATATTTATTCTATAGCATAAGTTGCAAATATTTTAAATTTCCTACAAAAATTATTTTAAAATCCATTTTTCCACCATTAAAAGTACTTAACATTTAGATATTAGTGAAAATTTTAAAAGACTAGCATAATGTTTTCAGGATTTTTCAATAACAGATATCATTAGAAATTTTTTAGAGAATCATTAAAAATCTAGCTGTCATTACAGAACCAGTTTCCCTAAATAAAATAAAGAAAACCTGAAGGAAAACAAATACTATTATCAATAGTATTATATTTTATATTTGCCATTATGTTATATAATCTAGCAAACATCTAGCAATGTTTGCATCTAGATATTCAGATTTTTCTATTAAATTCTTCATAATGTGTTTACCTAATTTTACTTTTTTGGATTGATATGAGCTCTAAGTTTGTTAAACAAAAGTTACAAATACCACCTTGAAAAAATTAAGTTTGGAAATGTTAATATATTCTAGAGCATGTACTCTTTTGTTATTGAAATGCTTCTCAATTTATACACATGGATCTAAATGTTGAAGATGATTTTTTTCCAATAGACTCTTCAGTTACTGTATAACAGAATATTTCTGAAATGGCTATGCACAGAATCCTACATAGTGGAGACAATATTTCCAAGACATACTTCACAACACCTTAATGAATTAGACCAAATTTTTTACTACTAGACTGAAAATCAAAAAGCTCCACTATGAAACGATATATAACGACAAAATATTCAACTTTTACTTTATATAGAGACTAACAAATTTAAGTGGTTGGAAACTCTTAATTATGTGAATTGTCAATATTCAGGACATTCATTATAAGATTCACAATGTTACTTAATCCTACCCCTACTAGTAGTAATGTAACCTTGGTAAAATTATTATATTTTAGTATTAACTTCCATTTCTATAAAATGGAGAAAGTTCCTTCCCTTGCTGACTGTTCAACAAATATTTTGTGCCTAGTCTGGGGCTGCAGTGTGCTACAGTGGACAACCACCTGCCACAATAAACACGGGACACGGGTCATTCAGCCAGTCCTAATAAACACGGGACACGGGTCAGCCAGCCAGTCCTAATAAACACGGGACACGGGTCAGTCAGCCAGTCCTAATAAACATGGGACACGGGACACGGGTCAGTCAGCCAGTCCTAATAAACATGGGACACAGGTAAGTCAGTCCGATGAAGACAAACTTAGGTGAAAAGATAAAGAAAGACTTGGGTTGCTCTCTTAGGGTTAGACTAAAGAAGATCCCTGGAGAAGGAAACGGCAGCCCACTCCAGAATACGTGCCTGGAGAATTCCGTGGACAGAGGCGCCTGCAGGCTATGGTACGTCGGGTCGCAAGAGTCAGACACGACTTGGTGACTAGACCACCACCGCCACCAGGAAGATCCATCTGAGAAAGCTACGTTTGTGCGGAGACCTATTCCTAGAATGCGTGATCATGTCCTTTTCATTTCAAATATATTTCCTAAATGTTATTATTGAAAAATTAACTTTCACCTATCCATTATAAACAGAGATGGCAAAAACAACTGTATGCCAAAAACAGTCCCCACCAAGGTCTGGCTCTCAGTTCAGCAGCTGCTAACAAGGCACAAAGCTGGCTAGTTTAACTTACCGTGTGTCCCTTGCACATTCCACCCTCTGGTAGGTAGAGAGTCAGTAATGAGAAAGAAAAGCTAGACGTTTACTGGCAGGAAGTTAGAGGTGAGAGACAGGGGAGAGGGGAAGAATAAAGAGAAACACAGGATCTGAACGACCAATAAGCTGGATAAGCTGTCCATGAATAAATCATGAGTAAGTGACATTTCTGTTCTCACTTCACTCCAAAGAGACAAGAATTTTAGTGGAGTGGGGTGTGTGTCTCTGCACACAGGCGTGCATGTGCCGCGGCTTTTATACCAAACTTCACCCGGTACTTTCCCCTTTTTACTTTCAAACCATTTTATCTCAAAGTGTAAGGTTTAAAGGCGAATCTGTAACTATGAAACGGCTCTGGTTCAACGTTATCAGAAAAGGACCAGAACTTTAGATTATATAAATTCTCGTGTTTTTCTTCAGAGATGCATCAGCCACTTGGCACAATACTTCAGTCACTGCAGAAAGCCTGATTCCTCACTCCTTCCCTGATAAACTGTTCAATCAGAACTATGTTCAATTTACTTTTAAGTGTCAAACTAGAAAGTTAGAATTCAACCTTTGGGGGGAAAAATGACTTTAGGGGGAGAAATTCAACTTCTTTAAAGATATACAAACACTACTAACAAGAGTTGATATAAACTGTTGCTTGTTATAACTCTTTCTGTAGGTTTTTAACTTAAGGACTTTGCAATTGACTGTATAAATTATCTTGGAACGTACACTTAACTTATAATGATATGAAAGCTTTCAGTCCTTAACTTATATGAGTACTGACAGCATTATCTAGAGATAATTCAAGACAGGAACAATCTGAAGAATTTAATAGGAAAAATATACACAGAAAGACTAACTTCATCAAACTTAATTATATTGGACACAAATGAAGAACTATGTGAATTCCTTTATTTTTTGATGAGACTTTATTTATTTATTTATTTTTTTACTTTATTTTACTTTACAGTACTGTGTTGGTTTAAGAATAGCTTTGGGTTCAGAGAAAACCTGACGGGGAAGTATAGCTGTTTCCCATATATTTCCTGCCCTCGCATGTATGCATAGTCTTCGCCATTATCAACACCCCACCAGAGTGTTTTGATCTATATGTATTTGTTACAGCTGATGAACCTACTCTGACACATCACAATCACCCAAAGTTCTTGTTTTAATTATGATTCACTCTTAGGACTGTAGCACATTCCATGTGTTTAGACAATGTATAATGACATCTCCAGCGTTATGGCATCACAGAGAGTATTTTACTGCTCTAAAAACTCCACTGTGCCCTGCCTATTCATCCCCTCTAAATCCTTTCACTTATAAGTATTTTTTGTATCATCATAAAGCTGGGCACAAAAGAAGAATCTTGACTCTCCATCCTGTAGCAATCTGGGGTGAGGCAAGAATATAAAAATGGGGGTACTGTATCTCTCCTCTCTTTCCCTGCCCCTCTTCCACCACCCAGACTCATATCTCCCCAAAAATACAAAGACAGGACCATGTACTATTCACCGCTGAATCTCCAGCACCAAAGACAAAACTACCACAAAAACAGATACTCAAAGAGAATAATGTTCCTGAAATCTTTTAGATGAGCTTTTTTCTCAACAAATTATTACTAGAAATACCAAGTAAAACTTTGGTACTGCCCTAAAACACAATTCCTCCTTCTGCTACTACAAATCTCAGTGCAAACTGGTATGGCTACAGCCCCCTCAGGAAGATACTAATCAGGTCCCCGCAAAAAAAAAAAACAAAAGCAGCACCAGCAAATACCCAAAGCTGAAAGGTTTCCTTGACGACCCTGAAATAAGAGTTTTCAAACACACAGATTAAAAAACGTAAACAATCTCCAGGAACCTAGAAGACATGTGAGGAGAGGTAGAAAGAAGGGCTGCCAGGCATGTTGCCATATAAACGGTAAGATTCCAAAGAAACAGCAGGAGCTCGTAAGAACAAAAAGGGCACCTGGAATACTGAAAAACTCTAAGTGTCTGCAGACATCCCACCAAGAAGTGATAACTTCTTTACACTCCATTCCACCGGCAGATCTAAAGAAGGGTACCCGCTTCGCACATTTACAAATGCAGCTAAATTGTACATTGAACAACCATTATAATAAAATGAAAAGGAGTCATACTTTAGATTATTTAAAAAACCTCATGTCCCCAAGGAAATTCACCTATTAAAACTAAAGAAACAGAGCATTCATTAGTCATTAATCTTGAGAATGAATGCCACTTAAAATTTCCTATTAACTTTATATAAAGTTCTGTTAACAATATTTTACTAAATTATGTCCTCCACATCCCGTTTAATATTATCAGTGGGGGGGGCGGGGATCACATAAAAACAAGGCATAATAGATTGCTCAAATTCTGTCCCGAAGTCTATTTATTCTCAGTACACACCCTCTACCCCTCTCCTTCCCCTTCCCCTCTCACCTCATACCCTGGCATGCACAGGAACTCATCTCCTTTCCACATAATTACATAAAACAGAAATGATTTAGTAAGTAAAACAGTATAAAAACAGTAAAAACAGTATAAAAAAAGAAAAAATGGCACAGGAAAGAAAATGGTTAATGAAAATCAGTACCTATACCTAAGCAAATCATGGTAAAAATGCCACCTGGTACTCTAAACTACTGAAATAAACTGTTAAACCCGGAGCCTTCTTCCCTTTCTATTAAAAGATTTTTCTTCCCTATTAATCCCACAAACGTCCAAGTCGCGTTCACGTGTGGGAGAGGCCTCTCCTCCCTTCACTTTACATCCAGTATTTGTCTGCAACGAGAAAAGAAAACTTCAGCTAGAGAAAGGGAATGGTCATCTTATCCGTGCATTCAAATGTATTCATCACAAGCACCTTCTGAGTTTCAGACCCTAAACCTGGGCTAGAAAGGATCACTGCTGGGTAAGGAGGGCTGAAATTAGGGAGAAAGTTTGCTCCAAACCCAAGACTTAACTCCATGATATAAAGGGGCTCTCTGGCTTTTTCTGTTCTCTCTCTTCTCATTCAGAAATCTAGTAACTACAACAGAGGGGAGTACACACACACACACACACACACACACACACACGGAAGAACAAAGGAAGTTAAGATAGTTGGTGAGCCTTTGATACCTGGTCACAAGAGTTCTCTTTATTCATTACAACACAGATTCAAACTATGGAGGAAACAATTGGAAGGTGCACCGACCCACACTATGAAAGACGGGCTTCTAATACAAATAAAACTCTTTTTATAGCCTATTTCTTAAGAACACATTTGTGTTCTGGTACGTGGTTTATGACTTGGGGATATACCTATCAATAAATTAGGCACTATAAAACAACAACTATAAAATAACATGCTGAGAGAGAGTTATAAATGCAAGCTTGCACCATGTATCTTTCCGTGAAATCTTAATATTTCATGTAGATCCTTTCATTCAGTTGGAAAAATCCTTCTAAAATACTTAGGAGAAAAAACCAATATTCTCTTTGTCAAAAACCTATTACATATATCATGAGCTTCCTAACTGTAAAAAGTCATGTTATGAATATTTTTATACATGTGTGTATGTGTATATAAAAATAATCTATACAGTATGGAAACATAATTATAATTAATAAATACGAAGCACTTTCTGTGTCTAGACTTTTGCATATCTTTCTTATTAATACTTGAGATATCCTCTGTCCATTTTTAGCTGGATTTTTTTGATACCGAGTTGAATGAGCTCTTCATATATTTTGGATATTAACCCCTTATCAGATAGGAGATTTGCAAATATTCTTCTCCCACGAGATCGGTTGTCTTTTCGTTCTGCTGACGGTTTCCTCTGCTGTGAAGCTTTTTAGTTTGATCTTCTCCCGTCTGTTTATGTTCGCTTTGGTTGCCCTGGTTTTTAGTGTCGAATCCAAAGAATCAGTATCAAGGAGCTCACTGCCTATGCCTTCCAAGCCTTTAACCCACTTCGAGTTGTCTTTGTGCACTGTGTGAGATGAGGGGTCCGGTTTCCAAATGCCGTTTACTCAGGTGGCTGCCCTCGTCCCACTTCATGCTCTTGGCTCCCCCGCCGTAGATTAGCGGGCCACACCTTGCTGTGTCGCTGAGTCACGAAGTCATGCCCTACTCTTTTGCAGCTGCAGCCTGCCAGGCTCAGCCCATGGGATTTCCAGCAAGAATTCTAGAGTGGGCTGCCGTTTTCTTCGCCAGGAGGCCCTGCTGACCCAGGACCCCAGAGTCCGTCTCCCGCCTTAGCGGGCGGCTTCTTCACCGCTGAGCCAGCAGGGAGGCCAGCGGGCCACAGACACGCGGGTTGATTTCTGGGTTCTCTCAGTTCCACTCCATTAAATCTGTGCCTGTGTTTATGCCGACATCGTACTGACCTGGCTGCTACTGCTTTGTAATCTAGCTTGAAATCAGGAGGCATGAGGACTCCAGCTTTGTTCTCCTGTCTCAAGATACCTGAGTCATCTAAAACTGACGCCACAAACACGGGCACTATTCATTATTCTCATTAAGGACACAAGGGAAGAGCAGAAAGGTTAGGTAGCTGCCCAAATCCACACAAGGGAAGTGACTAAATCACAGTTCAAGCCCAGGTTGTGCAACCCCAAGTCGGAGCTGCTCATCAGAATGAACACTGCCTCCACAACCATCAGTTCACTCGGAATTTATACATAAAGTATACACGGACAGAGACAGACAGACAGACCTTTAAGATTACCTATCAAGAATGCTAAATGAAATGCAAACATGCACCTCACAAAGTAGATGACAAGCGTATGTCCTTCCCCATTAACTACAACGAGAGTTCTGGTTGACAGAGGTGGTGCCTATGACCCCAAAATTCCAACAAACCATCTGATCTAAGGAGATAGGAGGGAGGCTCAGGAGGGAGGGGACATAGGTATACCTATGGCTGATTCATGCTGAGGTTTGACAGAAAACAACAAAATTCTGTAAAGCAATCATCCTTCAATTAAAAAATCATTTGTTAAAAAGTCAAGTTTTTGTTTAGGTGAAGGTGGGGGGTATAATTTAAATCCAAACAGTTATATGAAATCATTATTAAAAAAAAAAAGAAAAACTTTAAAAATGCATCACAATTTTCACCTTCTAGGCGGCATGGCCTATGATATACCTGCTGTGACTCACCCTTATTTTCCTGAAACGTAGACTAGTAACAATGCGTCCCTTGTACCCGCCTCTGCAACCTAGGTGGGGGGTATAATTTAAATCCAAACAGTTATATGAAATCATTATTAAAAAAAAAAGAAAAACTTTAAAAATGCATCACAATTTTCACCTTCTAGGCGGCATGGCCTATGGTATACCTGCTGTGACTCACCCTTATTTTCCTGAAATGTAGACTAGTAACAATGCGTCCCTTGTACCCACCTCTGCAACCGTTAAAGAGATCGGTGCTTTGCTATCTCTGCTCCCCGACAGAGGGAGGAAGGTGTGAACTAGCATCTTCACAGCACTACTCTGCGTCCAGAACCACGCTGTTGCCGCTCAGGTGCTCAGTCACGTCCCACTCTTTGCAACCCCCTACAAAAGTCGTGAGATTAACCTCCACAACCACCACCTGGACAAGGTATTATTCCCATTCTGAACAAACAGAAATGAGGACAAAGAAGATTTATGGCTCTGGATTAGATCGCCCATACATTAAGGACAGAGCCTAGATTTCAACCCCAAACTAACTAGATAGCCTCGGCAACCAGGGATTCCGGAAGCAGCCCCGGATGCACGCTGGAAACACCTCCTCTGACTTCCCTCTCTGAGCCAATCTGCGCCCGAAGTCAGCACTCCTTCCCATTTACAATCCCAGAACTACTGTGGATGAGGACTCCAAACAAAAGAGGACTGATACTGACCATCTGAATGCAGATTATCCCTTCAAAGTAAGCAAGGGAAATTAATTTGAAGATATTAAAATGCAAACTTTAACACAGCATTAAAACTTGAAAACAAAAATACAAGAAAGTAAATGTGATCCAATATAAAATTATCTTTTATGTGTATGTATATTCTTCAGCCAAAGACTTGAGTAAACTATCACTTGGAGAGAAAACATGTCTATTTTCAAGGATGAAATGAAATGCTTAATGAATTAATTGGATTTTTTTCCCTATTTCCCAACTTTTTAATCCTTTCTATTTCATCACTTCATTGTGTCACAAAACTTTATAAAGTGGACATAGTAGCTTATTTTAAATATTTGAATTGCTTTGTTAGAGTATGAAAACATTACTTTCAGAGATGCTACCAAATGACCTTGATGATCTACACAACATTCATTATAGACTGGTAAACATTTGTGAAAATCCTTGCTGTGATGATTGATTGCTTTTTTCCCTGCTTCAGTTACCTCAAACTAAATTGCCTGTCATTAAAATGATGACTTCTGTCAATGTAGTTTCTTAATCCTTCCTCAAGCCTTTCTAGCAATGACAATCTTAGAATAATATATTGTAAGTCTTTATGGATCAATAATGCTCAGTATAAAACACTGCAATCTACCACCAAGATTTTTATCCCCCTATTTACAATGATGTCTGACAAACTAACTAACAGTAAAATTTCTTTCTAAGGAAAAAAAGACATCTAACAAACAAGCCAAATACAATACTATAAACAGCACATGCCAGTCTAAACAAGTTAAGAATTTTGAGTGAAGTTCAATGTTAGCAAAATGCTTTCATCCTAAAGTAGTTAATGACTGAGATGTCATTTGCAGACTACTCAAGAAAAAAATTATTCAGGCCCTTACTCAGACATTTTGAAATGATTTATGGGAGGTTATTTATGTGAAAAGGCTTCTCCACAATGTCAGAAACAGAAAGCTTCCACTTAAAAACCATAAAAGACAAGCCTACATGCATACTCTGGTTAAATTTTTTCCACAGGAAATTAGAAAAGACATTTTTTAATTTATCTATATTTAGACTGTACCTTGAACATCTTCATATGGAAATTAGCGTCTAACTGCCTCTAAACGCTACAATTTAAATGTTTTCATTTAAGCCAAGAATTACTTAAATGCCACTGTATCAATGAAAACAGAGGCATGACACTGCTTTGTAACTAACAGTACCTTTTCTATATAATGAGTTATATTAACTACGTCTTCTCTAAATCTCCATGTATTTTATCACTTATTAAACTCAAATAACTGAAATCTTTGACAGTGCTTAACTAGAGGGGCAAAGTTTCAACAAGCTAGCAGTTCATATTTTTCCTCCTGAGCTATTTAACCACAGGATAAGAATAAACAACTTTTATTTACTATTGGGAAATTAGAAAAAATATCAGATTTCACTGGATTTAGAGAATTAACTCTACATAAAATATCACCTTAAACTTTCAGGGTGGGGGAAGTAGGGAAATATAAACTCCACGCATGCTTTCTCAAGAAACCACTGTTGGAATTAAAATTGAGGAAGTAAAAAAGGTAAAAGGAAAACACAGAAATCAGGAAACAGGGGTCTAACGCAGAAAAGAGACAGAAGTCTGCACTGAAGCAGGGCGCACGGCTCCAGGAGCAACGTCTCCAATCAGAGCACACAGACACACTCGCGCATCACGTTACCAGCTTCACCATACTGAAAAGGGTCCATGGTTCTGTCAGAGCGCAGGGTACGAACTGGTAACTGGCACAAGGAAAATCAAGCTAATGGGGGGGGAGCTAGTAACTGAAAAAAATTTACACAAGGGAAAAAAGTGAGCATAGTACATTATATAGCTTTGTTGTAAATGTTCACAGTCATAATGGTATGATATAACTATAATGGAAGAGAAGAGGAGAAAAAAAGGAAAGCAGAATGTAGTCAGAGGAAAGGAGGGAAATATGCTAAATAATTACAATATGCTAAATATTTTAAATAATTTCCATAGCAGAAAGACACTGTGTAATTAAAACTGCAAAGACAGAAAATGGTAGTATGAATTTCAGGATAGAGAGGTAAATAAAAAGGAGAAACAAAAACAAAATATTGAAAGCAGTTATCTCTGCATCTAAGGAATGAAAAGGGAGCTGCCCGTTTTCCATTCTAAACCTATTTTGACTTTTTAAACTATGTACACTGAGTTTTCTGAAATTTTTTAAATTATTGAATGAAGGGGAACCACATGAATCAACACTGACAAAATAAAAAGGATATTAGGGGGAGAAAAGATAATTGCAAACTACTGATAATCATTTATACCAAGTTTAAAAACACAAATCCAAAACAGAGAGGGTTAGGGTTAGGGTATGACTACTGGAAAAACCATAGCTTTGACTAGGTGACCCCATGGACAATACAGTCCATGGAATTCTCCAGGCCAGAATACTGGAGTGGGTAACCTTTCCCTTCTCCATGGGATCTTCCCAACCCAGGGATCAAACCCAGGTCTCCCACATGGCAGGCAGATTCTTTACCAGCTGAGCCATCAGGGAAGCCCAAGAATACTGGAGTGGGTAGCCTCTCCCTTCTCCAGTGGATCTTCTCAACCCAGGAATCGAACTGGGGTCTCCAGCACTGCAGGTGGATTCTTTACCAACTGAGCTATGGGGGAATCTCTCAAAGAATTTACTACAGGAACTCAGTCACAGATTTGAGCAAGCATAAACAGATCTGTGTAACTCCATAAAACATACTGAAATATACTGGAACTCCTCTATTAACTAGCAATGACACCACATACAAATGACTTACCAGCTCTTCACCTCCATTTTTTCATGTGAAAAACATGGGTAACAACAGTATCTAGCTGATTATGTCATTTTGTGAATTAAGTGAGATACTGCGGGTGAAGTGGTTGGTACATGTGTGTACTGAGCTGCTTGAGACCTGTTCGACTGTGTGTGACCCCATGGACTGTAGCCCGCCAAGCTCCTCTGCCCGTGGGATTCTCCAGGCAAGAACACTGGAATGAGTTGCCATACACTCCTCCAGGGGATCTTCTCAACCCAGGGATAGAACCCAGGTCTCCCACACTGCAGGTAGATTCTTTACCATCTGAGCCACTAGGGAAGCCCATTTCTCTTACCTGCAAGTAAATTCCTAAGAATTTGTACATCATTTACTTATATCTTTTTTGTGAACATTCTACAGAATGACAGATACGTCTGAAGGCTTTTCCACTGAATTTTCCATTTCTGAAAGTATGTGTTTTCTACAATTCTAGTACGAACAAGAGTTACCAAATATTGAGCAGTACAGTGCATCATGTGATAAGCTTTACGAATATTATCTTGACCCTTTAGCAACTCTGTAAAGCAATTTCTGTTATCTAGATTTTTACATAGGAGACTGGAGCTTGGGGTTTAAGACTGCAGAACCAGTATTCTGACCTGGAGAATTCCATGCACAGACGAGCCTGAGAGGCTACAGTCCATGGGGTTACAAAGAGTCAGACAGGACTAACTGACTTTCACTTCACTCAAGAGAAATGAAGGATTAAGTTATGCGGAGACACTGGCATTTTAAATATTCTCTGAAACAACGTATCCCGCAATGATGATGTATCAGTTTAACAGACAACGTTTTTTCTTAGTGCTGCATAAAATAACAATGCTCTTAGATTCAGTGAAGCACAGTAGACAAGGGTGAAGGGAATTCTGTACAGAATGGCAACCCAAGGCACAGAACTGAAATTCTTAAGGCATGAATGTTGGCATGTATAATTCAGGTAGGCTGGCAGGTGCTTGTGTACAAAGAGGAGTTAGGAAACAAGGGTGGAAAGGCAAACCATCCCGCTAGTTTGTTTACGTGGGTCATCAGCATCCTAGTTAATTAACTACTGTTTTGTGGGACAGAGCATAAATCTTAGTATGTGATGGGCAAGTTCACTCACACTGTTCTTCAAAATTATCTGGCTCTTCTTGCCCCTTACACTTCCATATCAATTTTAAAGTTAGACTATTTAATGCTGTAAAAAAAAAAAATACTAGATGAGATTTTGATCAGACTTTTATTATTGAACTTAATACATTTATTTGGGAGGAATTTTCTATTCTTATACTTTCCCATTCAAAAGCATAGTATCCCTCTCCATTTATTTAGCTCTTAGGTTTTTCAATGAAGTTATATAATTTCTCCCATAAAGGTCATACACATCTTTTGTTGGATTCAGTCCCTGGTATTTATTGTTGGGGATTTTTTAAATTGCAAATGGCATTTAAATTATGTTCTGTAAATTGATAGACTATTTAGTAATCTCAAGCATATATAATAATAAGATTAATGTTAATATGTTTAATCTTGCTGGTGGCTCAGACGGTAAAGCGTCTGCCCACAATGCAGGAGACCCCGGTTCGATTCTTGGGTTGGGAAGATCCCCTGGAGAAGGAAATGGCAATCCACTCCAGCACTCTTGCCTGGAAAATACCATGGACAGAAAGCCTGATAGGCTACAGTCCATGGGGTCGCAAAGAGTTGGACACGACTGAGCGACTTCACTTTCACTTTCATGTATCATAATTCAAAATCTAATAAAACACTTCCAAGATATACAGACTATTAAGACTTCAAAAGTCCAAATAAGGATGGTAACACAGGTAATTTCATTTAAAACAACTGAAGCACAGACTTAAACTGTCCTGGAAAGAACTCAGCATCCAAAAGACCCATATTCATATATAATATTATACAATGCCTATAAAATGTTGGGCTATTAAATACTGGATGAGATTCATTTCTGCAACCTTGAAATAAATGACAGGAGTGGTAGTGTGATATCAAAACAAATTATTCTTACTCACTTCAGTGATTTTATTGGAGTCAACTCTCAACTGCCCACACCAGAGAGATACCCTGATGCATGCAACAGAAAACTACAGATAACCAACCCAAGGGAGTTCAAAGTATACTCAACAATCAGGCCTCCCCCTAAATTTATCAGTATCCAGAAAGCTGGGTCATCATCTGCTCTCCTTTCCCTCAAGACAACTTCACTGACTACAGAAGACAGCTGGTGGCAGAGAAGAGGCAGCAGAAACAATTCCAGACAGTCTCCTTAAGATCTGAAATGGACTATGCACAGACGTCTGTTCTCCCCAGATTTCTCTAATTCAAGTTCTGAAATGTCTTTATTCACTGTGCTTATGAGTCATTAGCAGAAAAACAAAAACAGCTGAGGAAACGAGTCTGGAACCAGCATGCGAACTCCCAAACCTCTGTCTCTCCGGCTCCAAATCTCAGGCGGCCGACTGCCCACCTGCACGCTCCCTATGCGAGCCCTCGGACGTCCCAGCCGTGGCCTGTCACTAGGGCAGTGCCCCCCAGCTCGGGAAACCGGGTCCCCTCTCCACGCCCCTGCGCCACCTGGCAGCTAGCCGGCAGCTGCCCTCGGCACTCCCGGAACGCCGTGGACCACAACAGCCCGTTAACCGTCGGGCGCGCTGACCGGCGGCGTCAGGCCTCCCCCTTTCTGCTCGCGCCCCAGCCTGCCATCTGCCCTCCAACTACTGCAGAAGTGAGTGCTCCTTCCACCTTCACTCTCCACCAGAAAACCTTTTATGTTACTCTCCCACTCAAAAATTCTTTAACGCCCAACCAATGCTTGCAGGATAAAACCCAACATGCTTAGCGCAACATCCGAAGAGCTTTCATAGCCCACGTTTCCAGTCGGCCTCACAGGTCCACAACCTCCTCTTCCTCGCCCTGCTCTCTAAATGCCTCCACACCTCTGCACATAATGCTCCCTTAACCTAAATCCCTTCTTTACTTTCTATTACCAGCTAGAAATATTCTTCAGATAAAACAAAGCATCATCATCTCACAAAGACCTTCTCTGAACCCTGAAGAAGACAAGCGCTGCTCTGAAGTTTCCTTTGTCATGACATGTTATAGGGCACATATAACACTGTTTTAACTCTCTATTACTGTCTCTCTCCTCCTAAATAGCATTTAACCCAGACTTACAGCACAGTGTCAGTACTCATCAGACACCAAAAAACATCAAACAGACACTATGCATTTCTACTAGCTTCTTATTAATTCGAAAATATAATTATCACTGATACTTTGAAATTAAAATATTTCTGGGTAGGAGTCATTACATCTTACAATAAGGAATTTGCATTATAAAATGAAATACTGCCTACTAATATGATTTATATATAAAGTTGAAATATTTTGTACTAATTTTAAGTGGCTTATTCATTTAAAAAGGATTAAAAATTTTCTAATCTTTAAGTGTGAAAATTATAAACCCAATAATTAAAAGCTATTTTCAAATATGAAGATGAGCATAATTTTGTTCCCAACAAATAATTCTGGAATATTAATGTTTCCTCTAAGTTTTAATGTCCCTACTTGATTCTTAATATACAACCTGGAGGGAATAATTTTCAATTTACTAAACAAAAAAATATGACTTTAAAACTCTGTAGTTAAACTAATTTCACACACAAATATTTAATTAAATCCTCCAAATAAATTATATTTACTAAATCATCTTATATTTTATAACAATATGATGAAACAACATACAAAAATAAGCAGAAATCCATCTGCAGTTAAATTATTCATTTTAAACTGTACACATTACTTAGAAACACTATCGACAGGATCTCACTCAGAAGTAATGTATAGCAATCATTAAGAAAAATAATTCAATGCAGACACACATATTAAGCAAACACAGGAAGTCAATTTTATACTTATTTCTAATAAAAGCATTCAACCATAGGAAAAAATGATACATATCAATAATATTTTTTAAAACTTATGCAGTATGTATACTCAGTGGTACCAGATTGCAAAATATACAATTCAATCAAAAATAAGATCAAGTTTGTTTATTCTATTGTCTGAAATACATACATTTTATAATTCCAAGAAGTTGTAAGCTCATTTAAAATACTTTGCATTTACAATCTAAGTTAATATTAACACTACTCAGTGATTCTCATTCATTATGAATGTTTTTATGAATTTTTGAGGAGAAGTGTCTGATTCAGAAGCACAGATCCCAATGGATGCTTTTAACCTTCATCTTACCAATGCCAAATGGTGAATAAAAATCAGTAACTGAAGAAATCTGATTTAACTATAACACTGCATGTGTGTGTGAAAAATAGTTCGTCGACATTTCCTTACATCCCCACCTGTCTTCCCTCCCCCAGGAACAAAGGAAAGAAAACAGGAAAATCTTTACTTTCAACTTGGTTGGAAGTGATGAAAAAAATTCATCACACCAACAAGGATAGAAAAGTTATAAGAACAAAACATTAAACTGAAGACACTGACCGTACTCACCCTATGATAAAAAAATGAAAAAGCCTATGCTACATCTTCATTTTTTAATTTAAAAATCTACCTAAAAAGACCGAGTGCCAATTTCATCTTGTATTTCCAAACAATAGTTCTCTGTATCTCCATTACGGCTCATAGTCAGCGTGTTTTATGATAACATAATGCAGCAACAACTCTACCAAAAGATCAGAAAGTTATTTACACACATGTGCATATTCTCCAAAGTCTGAAGTATAAGGTTACTACACTTAGCACAATTCAATTCTCCATTAAGAAACTTTCAAACAAGATCACTTACATGCATTCAAAGAAAGATTTTAAATTAGTTATGAAATGGGGCATTTTATTGCAAAAAAAAAGATCTTTAAGAACTATGCTTCAAATTTGTGTACTTTCTCAAGTTAAAATATATTGTCTAACTAGCTTATTTCATTTTTAAAGTAAGAACTGTCCGCATTTAGTAAGTTTACTATGTATCAGGTGCTGTTCTAACCATATTACATATACAAACACATTTACTTAGTGGTTGAGAAAATAAATTTCTCCAGGGTACAAAGCAGAAGAGCTGGGATTTGAACACAGGTAGTCTTGCTCCAGAATTCATACTCTTTACTATAAATTTACAGCCTCTTCTGTGCCAAGGGCTATACCTGGGACTTGCAACTCAAGTTCACACAAACAAACAAAAACACACAGTCATTGCTTTCAAAGAGTTCATAACTATACACACATAAACCAGTAACTTTTCTAGTCATGAGAGACTTCTAGTAATGTGATCTAATTGCTCAAAGAGCTATTAATTCTTAAAGTGGCTCAGGTCATGAGCTCCTTATTGCAAAATTCAAGTTTAAATTGAAGAAAGTAGGAAAAACCACTAGGCTACTCAGGTATGACCTAAGTCAAACCCCATATGATTACACAGTGGAAGTGACAAATAGATTCAAGGGATTAGATCTGGTAGACAGAGCGCCTGAAGAACTACGGACGGAGGTTCCTAACTGTGCAGGAGGCGGTGACCAAACCATCCCCAAGAAAAAGAAATGCAGGAATGCAAAGTGGATGCCTGAAGAGGCCTTACAAATAACTGAGAAAAGAAGAGAAGAAAAAAAACAAGAGAGAAAGGGAAAGATGTACCCAACCAAATACAGAGTTTGAAGAATAGGAAGGAGAGAGAAGAGAGCCTTCTTAAGTGAACAATACAAAGAAATAGGAAAAAAAAGTTTATAACTAGAGGGAAAGAAAATTGGAGATGACATGAGAACATTTCATCCAAAGATGGCACAACAAAGGAGAGAAACAGCAAGCTCCTAACAGCAGTAGAAGAGACTGAGAGGACGTGGAAGAACAGAGAAGAACTGTACCAAAAAGATCTTAACAACCCAGATGACGATGATGGAGTGATCACTCTCCTAGAGCCAGCCATCTTGGAGTGAGAAGTCAAGTGTGCCTTAGGAAGCATCACTACGAACAAAGCTAGTGCAGGTGATGGAACTCCATCTGAGCTATTTCAAATCCCAAAAGAGGACGCTGGTGTGGAAGAACAGAGAAGAACTGTACCAAAAAGATCTTAACAACCCAGATGACGATGATGGAGTGATCACTCTCCTAGAGCCAGCCATCTTGGAGTGAGAAGTCAAGTGTGCCTTAGGAAGCATCACTACGAACAAAGCTAGTGCAGGTGATGGAACTCCATCTGAGCTATTTCAAATCCCAAAAGAGGACACTGGGAAAGTGCTGTACTCAATATGCCAGCAAATTTGGAAAACTGAGCAGTGGCCACAGGACTGGAAAAGGTCAATCCTCATCCAAATTCATAAGAAGGGCAGTACTAAGGAAGGAAAGTTATGACCAACCTCGATAGCATATTCAAAAGCAGAGACATTACTCTGCCAACAAAGGTCTGTCTAGTCAAGGCTATGGTTTTTCCAGTGGTCATGTATGGATGTAAGAGTTGGACTATAAAGAAAGCTGAGCATCGAAGAATTGATGCTTTTGAACTGTGGTGCTGGAGGAGACTCTTGAGAGTCCCCTGGACTGCAAGAAACTCAACCCTAAAGGAAATCAGCCCTGAATATTCATTGGAATATTCATTCATTCAAAGGACTGATGCTGAAGCTCCAATACTTTGGCCACCTGATGTGAAGAGCTGACTCACTGGAAAAGACCCTGATGCTAGGAAAGATTGAGTGCAGGAGGAGAAGGGGGCAACAGAGGATGAGATGGTTGGATGGCATCACTGACTCAATGGACATGAATCTGAGCAAACTCCAGGAGATAGTGGGGGACACGAAAGCCTGGCGTGCTGCAGTCCACGGGGTCGCAAAGAGTTTGACACAACTTGGTGACTGAACAACAAAAGCAACAAAGTGGCTCTTCACAAAGCAGGTGACACCTGGTTTCAAAGGGTGGGAATGCGAAGGGGAGCTCTAGAAAGGTGCACTGGGAGCAAATGCTGAGGTCCCAGTGACTGCTGTTCTCAGGCCGTTCGATTCAACTGTGCGAGCCACTGAGCGTGAAAGGCTGTTTCCTCCGTCCAGCCAAAACCGAAGTGTTTCAGTTTCAAAAGAAAAATGCAGAAATACTCCTTCGATGTTACTGAAGACAGGTGGAAAAGAAAAGCGGTTGAAGACAATAACATTAGTTAGAAACCTTCTAGAGTAGTCAGAAAGAAAATATAGAGAGAAGAAAGAAGAGTCATTTTCAAAGTAGAGAAACTGAGTTTGATGGGAAAGATGAGAGACGGGATCAAATCTGAAATTTCTGCACTGAAAGACTTACAAGTGACAACATTAAATGGATACAGAAAAAAAGCAACATAAATTGAGGGGAATTGGGGTATATCATGATTTCAAACAATATAGCTGACACTACAAATCTTGATTTTCATATTTTAAAAAATGAGCTGCTTTCTGTCACCATATATGAAATACTAATGTAAGTTCCTGAAACTTATTTTCTTTGACCCTTATTTATACCATTTTCTTGTTATGAATACATCTAATACTAAGTATGGAATGATTTCTTCTTAGAAAGTATGACCTAAAATAAAAAGATAACCTCTAAAACCCAAAAGCACTGATTTATTTACTGTACATTATTAATGTATGAAGGTTAAGACTTTGATACAGCTGTAGCACTCACTTTGATGTCAGTAGTAGTAGAAGTACCCCAGCTGCCTTCTATACTTAGTCTAAATGAAAATATATTTTTAATACCTTGGCGTATCAAATGTCACTTTTGACATTTTCTGCTTTGCTCTAATACTTTATTTTCTTAATTTTTCATTAATATATATTAAAATTAACATTAAGAACTATTAAAATCAATTTGCTTTATTAATGTATAGTAGTTATAAGCATCCATGTCAAATGAAATAAAACATTCAATCATCTAAATTTATAAAACTGTAATAAAATTAGTAACTGCTGTTTTCAATACAAGAATTCATCATTTTTAAACTTTAACTTGTTATTAAATAAGAAAAACAGATAAATGATTTCATTTTCTTAAAAATTAACACACAGGTGCATGCTTAGTCGTGTCTGACTTTCTGCCAGGCTCCTCTTTCGAGGGGATTTTTCAGGCAAGAACACTGGAGTGGGCTGCCATTTCCTCCTCCTGGGGATCTTCCCCACCCAAGGATCAAACCCACGTCTCCTGTAGATTCTTTACCACTGAACCACCTGGGAAGCCAAGACATAAGCAATAACACAGGAATTGTCTAACTGACTTTCTCATTATAATTTCCACATGAGGCACACAAAATAATCATCTTCTTTAAATAACTTCATAAATAAACCCAGCCTTGAGACCACTCACTTCCTTAAAAAAGGGTAACTTTCTAATTCAGTGGCAAAGAGCAAAGTGATGAAAACTTAAATAATGAAGGCGGTAAAGGTGCATTATTTTATCATCTATAATAAGCCATTCTGGTGAATTTCATGAACATAACTTTTAGACATAAATCTATACTACGACAGCATTATATAATATATAAGACATCAGCAGTTAAGGAATGCAATCATTCAATTAAAACAAAAACATTTTTGCTGAATTCACAAATTAAAATACATTAGTTTGACCAACAGGTGGTGCTCAACCTCCATTTATAAAGAGAATAAATATTTCCCCAAAGCATTTCCAAATGGGCTTCCCTGGTGGCTCAAACAGTAAAGAACCCAACACAATGAAATCAGTTTAAGACTACGTGGCCATTTTAAAACTCAAACATCAAAAAATCCAATGCATAAACTTTATTTTAAATGTTGTACTGTGCATAAGAAAATTACTTTGGTTACACTGCAAAAGGATTTTAAAATTGATACTGATTGCCATTCATCCACAGAAGACTTTGTTAAAAGTTTTTAAAATGCTGCTGAAACATTTCTTTTAAAAAGCAACTTTCAGTACCGTAAAATTTTACACAACACAGAAATAAACTTTTAAAATTTAGCCAGTATTCATGATAAATTAAGAAATAACTGAAGTCATTTTATACCAGCTTAAATCATGCTTTAGAATTCTTATTAAGTATAATACTTAACATTCTATACTTTTCTAGAAACTTTTTAAAACTAACAAAAAACTAAGATATTTGGCTAAAATACAATCAGCCTATTTTTTAAAATTCAGGTTTCTATACGGCATTATATTCTTTATTTGTAAAAACAGCTTAAGACTCCATTTTCTGGCAGATTCTAAATGTAAGCTATTCTCACCAAAAGCAATTATGTAACTTCTTATTTGAACCATGATGAAACAATTTCATTTTTGCAATACCACAAATGCCCAAGTGGGGTTTATAAAAATTTATGTTACATAACTAAATTTCTTTTCTTCTTTGGGAGAAAGAACACAAGTACTACAGAAATTTTGCAATAATACAGCATATATGATAGAAAATGCCCTGCTGCTGCTAAGTCGCTTCAGTCGTGTCCAACTCTGTGCGACCCCATAGACGGCAGCTCACCAGGCTCCCCCGTCCCTGGGATTCTCCAGGCAAGAACACTTGAGTGGGAGTGGGTTGCCATTTCCTTCTCCAAATTTAATCTATTCATGAAATAGTCTTCTTGCTACTTAATACAAAGGTAGGAAAAAGGCATATGGTATTTGGTTTCTAAATGTTAAAAAAAAAAAAAAGAACTTATGACACTAAGAAAAACTACTTTTTGTATAAACTGCATTTTAAAAAAGGAGGGGTTGTGGCTACTCTACTAGTGAAAGGGAGTGCAATAAAGCAGGATAAAAATGGGTTAAAACGAAAATCTAAACAAAACAATTTCAAGAGGCTTATATAAAAGTTTTATTGGGAACACCTAAAGCATTAAGTTTTGCATTACAAAAATTAAATGCCACTGGTTACTAACCCACTCATGTTAACAAGTCATCAACTCAAATTCAGTCCAAGGTATGAGAAACAATGTAATCGTAGAACATATACATTTTTAAAACAGCAATGACCAATACAAAATACACTATGTTCCTTGACAACATACTATCTTCCTCACATAGAAGTTTAAAGTGTCAGAAATCTTATTCCACATTCATTCTTTAATTTTTAGACAGGTTTACTTACCCACTTCGATTAACCACTAATTAAAAGTCTAATTTAGTTCTTACATGTTTTCAAAATGAAGCAAAAAATTTAAAACTGAATACTTCAGTATTTAAAACACATATATTTATTCTTGCAGTTTATAAAATGACAATCTCTTTTTCCATATCCACACTGAAATTCTGGCTCACTGATTTATAGTGCCATATTTCATTAAAATATAAATATATTATATTTTCCTTTGTTACCCAAGTAACTGAATACTGAAACCTAGTTTTTACATGAATACACATCAGAAACAGCAACCCCAACTTTATGTTGCTATTCTAAAACAGTCTGATTATAACAGTTTTTTAAACTGTCTAATGGTGTTAATCTTAGACAAGATTTCACCAAAATCTTATTTTTCTTTTAAACTGATGGCAGAAGTGGCTGTATCTTTCTGACATACAGACTAAATTCCCAATTTACAGCTACATAATTTAAAGCTCCGGAAGCAAATCCACCATTTTTACTTTCCTTGTAAAGGTGAAATTCTTACCCTCTGCCCAAGATACCATTAAGGTATACTTTGTGCATAAACAGAAATGTTTCAAATTGGTTTTCTTCATACGTATACAAGCAGGTTTACATGACAGAAATATGCACAAGAAAACAAAGACATACGTAATTTGTAGAGCCAGAAAAATGTTTAAGTTATAATATAAACATTACTGGAAAAGGAAAGTAAAGCCAGCAGGTGGGCTCATTTCTACATAACCCTTCCTTTGTAAGATAAATATTCCCTACAGTACACTTACTGGGCTTTACTTTTAATAGATAAAATGAATATCTACACTTTGAAATGCAAAAAAATATAAGGATTAAAATTTAAGGCCAAGTCTGCCCCTGTTCATGATTGGCTGCTTGTCCAGTAAGACCTGGGTCCCTAGGTATGTTATCCGCTCTGCAGGAGCTGATTGAAGCAGTGCATGTGAAATTCGGAAGAATCCAGGAGGAACTAAATAGCGTGGAACACAATAACACGATAAAATGTCAGTCGAGAATCTGAAAAAAAGGGTAGATGTCATGGAAAAATCATTAGATATTTCTTCCCAGAACATCTGAAGTGATGGGTAAATGAACCTAAACGTCCAAATTTATCCCCTATATTTAAAGTTTCAGAAAATGAATTTCTCAAAGCTCAAAAGGAATGTGTCCATTCTCACAAAGAATTCTGATTATAGTTTTGAGTTAGTATAATTTTTAAAGTAGAATTTACAATTTTTAAAGCCACAAAGCCATCATTTTTCATTTTTAAAACACATTTTAAATGACTCATTGGTTGTGCTACTGTTTAAATTAACTGATTTAGTGTTTAGATGTCTTATTCAAAAAACTTTTAGGGACTTAAGTTTCAAAAGTTTCACTCAACTGATACAATTCTATTTGATGAAAAAAATTACAGCAAATTAAATTTCAATTCATTTGAAAATTAAAACATATTCCAATCTAAAATGAAGAATTTTTATAAAGAGACACACTCTCTTTACACTGCTTGTTCAATGCCCCATTTATAGACAAGTAGATTCATGATTTTGTTTTCATTAACAATTTTGGAACTGTATAATAAATGCTTCCAAAAAGAAAGATAATGGTTTTAATTAAATGTGTGGACCAAATTATCTACTGTATTACAGGGCAGTTGTTTAAAAATTAATAACTATAAAAGAGCTGTTTCTTTTATACTACTTAATTATCTCCATATGGAGTTCTTTTTTTTCCCTGTAAAATATGTTTAACAGTGCTCTATATACAGAAGAGATGTATTAATTCTATGAAGTTTTGTTTAGTTTTATTTTGCTATGGTAGCAATTTGAGAAAACCTAGAGGGCAGCTCCTAAACCTAAAAATGATTCATTAGTATAAAATGACTCACTTAGCCTCTGTTACACAGAAACAGGCAACAAAGAGAAAAGGGAAAATAAAGATCTGTAGTTCTGGCTACATTTTCATTACCTCAAATTTTTATAAAGAAAGTCTATATGCAATTGCTTTACATATATAAGGGTAAAATTACCCTAATTCCAAAAAACTGATGACTCAAAATGACTTACAAAAAAGATGGTAGTTATTAAAATGAGTATTAAAGAATATGTATATCTGCTTAAATGTTCATAGTTTAAAATATACTCTATAGCCAGATTATAGAAAATAAATTGTAGTATACATATACATGAACATAATAAAAAGTAATCAACCTACTAAGGTTTCTTTTCTTTGAAATGAAATTGATTCCTGGAATAACCACTACAGCATTTTAATTTTAGCTCTTTACTGGATTTTTGTCTCCTGATTTTAAGAAAAGAATCAGATGAAACTCGGGGATCTGTGGACTCTGTGACTCCCACCATTTATCAATTCTTCACCTTTGGCTTTGTTGCTCAGCTTTCTGTTACCCTGTCTTAAAATGGAGGGGGCACAGAATTATACAGAAAATTTAAGCACTAACAATCTATGAAGAGTTTAAGAGCTTTAAAAATTCATATTAATACAGGAAAATTTAAGAACAAAACAGTTCTTTTCATGGAAAACTGTTAGCATCACTTGAATTGCAAAACAAGTCTAAGCCAGCAATTTTACTAAATTTCTTTTAGCACACAATTACTATAGCTTGTCCATGCTGCAAAATTCTTATATCTTTCATATGCAGCACTTTAAAGTTACAGTTCCAACAGGCAGAAATGTAAACACTGTATTAACTAACTACTATGTGAATGCAATGGAAATTAGTTGCAGTAAGTTTTGTATTTTTAATTGCATTACCATAAATCCAACCCCAAGAAAACAGACAAACACTGGAGAAATAACACTTATTCTCGCATGAATTATAAGCAACAAAACTGCATTATTCCTGGAAAATATGTATTAGGTATCAATATAAATGGAGTGTGTTAATAACTAAAAGACACTATATTTCTATTTAGGAGAACCATAAAAAATTTGGGATCCAAAAATCTTTGGCACATCAGTTCTAGAAAGATTATTTCTATGGATCTAAAATTATCTATCATGTTTTTAAGTCTGCTAATAACAAAATCCAGGTATTTCTCATTCTTAGTGGTAGATACAATAACAGGATAACTAACTTTAAGAATACCTCCTAATAGGACAGGGAATCCAACCATTTCTCATGTCGTGATTGGAATATGACATTTCTTTGCACCAACCCATCATAAGTCTTTCTGAAAAACATGCCACAAATTTGGACCAATCAATAAAGCAGCTGGTCAAGGCTAACTTAGCTGAAAATACAGATGTCAATTTAACTAAACAAGCACATCCCAGGAAAAACAAAAGTTTACACTAAAATAGAGACAAAGATAGGGTAATGATTATCCCTATATGACTCTAAAGTCATCAACAGTCAAAAATACTTTCATGAACACATCAATCCATTGTTAACTGAAGAGCAATTTTTCTCAAAAAGGTGGATGGAGGATTCACCTATGGTTTATGGAATAACCATTTCAAACAAAACTCCAAATTTAAAGTTGGAAACACATACTGCTTCCTGACCTTAATCAGGCTTCTAATCTTAGAAGCCTCCCAAAGTGAGTTAGACCAAGGAAATAATCACTTTCAAATTAACCCTTCTTAAAAAGTAAATTAGCTTATCATTGCTTAGGATGAGAGAAGTGTTGAAAAAACTAAGATACTTGCAAAATATAATTCCTACATACAAAGTCTGAAAATTTTCTTCTAACTAAACAACTGCAATTAAGATAATAATTTACCTCATCAAACCCTTAAACCCAACTGAACCATTAAGAAATATTTTAATTTAAATGTTCTACTATGTTTAAATAATACTTTAAGGAATAAAATGCTTGTATTTTGTGGGGTATTTTAATACAAAAAAAACTGTTTTTCAGAAACTGATATGTATCTTTTACATATACACTAACAGTCTTTTTTTTCTATAAGGTAACCTATGGAATTCATAGATATGTTTCATTTTTAAGAATCAATATAAGAATCAATATAGTGAAAATGAGTATACTACCCAAAGCAATCTATAGATTCAATGCAATCCCTATCAAGCTACCAGCAGTATTTTTCAGACCTAGAACAAATAATTTCACAATTTGTATGGAAATACAATAAAACCTCGAATAGCCAAAGCAATCTTGAGAAAGAAGAATGGAACTGGAGGAATCCACCTGCCTGACTTCAGGCTCTACTACAAAGCCACAGTCATCAAGACAGTATGGTACTGGCACAAAGACAGAAATATAGATCAATGGAACAAAACAGAAAGCCCAGAGATAAATCCACGCACCTATGGACACCTTATCTTTGACAAAGGAGGCAAGAATATACAATGGAGAAAAGACAATCTCTTTAACAAGTGGTGCTGGGAAAACTGGTCAACCATTTGTAAAAGAATGAAACTAGAACACTTTCTAACACCATACACAGAAATAAACTCAAAATGGATTAAAGATCTAAATGTAAGACCAGAAACTATAAAACTCCTAGAGGAGAACATAGGCAAAACACTCTCTGACTTAAATCACAGCAGGATCCTCTATGACCCACCTCCCAGAACATTGGAAATAAAAGCAAAAATAAACAAATGGGACATAATTAAAATTAAAAGCTTCTGCACAACAAAGGAAACTATAAGCAAGGTGAAAAGATGGCCTTCAGAATGGGAGAAAATAATAGCAATGAAGCAACTGACAAAGAATTAATCTCAAAAATATAAAAGCAACTCCTGCAGCTCAATTCCAGGAAAATAAACGACCCAATCAAAAAATGGGCCGAAGAACTAAACAGACATTTCTCCAAAGAAGATATACAGATGGCTAACAAACACATGAAAAGATGCTCAACATCACTCATTATCAGAGAAATACAAATCAAAACCACAGTGAGGTTCCATTTCACACCAGTCAGAATGTCTGCTATCCAAAAGTCTACAAGCAATAAATGCTGGAGAGGGTGTGGAGAAAAGGGAACCCTCTTACACTGCTGGTGGGAATGCAAACTGGTACAGCCACTATGGAGAACAGTGTGGAGATTTCTTAAAAAACTGGAAATAGAACTGCCCTATGACCCAGCAATCCCACTCCTGGGCATACACACTAAATGCAAAGAAAGAGAAGTCAAATTGCTTTATTTCAGTGTGGAAAATAACTCTGAGAGATATGAGTTTGCTCAACATAAAATATACATTTTTACTTCAACTAAAGGCTTCTCTCATTTACAATAAAGAAATTCAAAACTGAAGTGTTTTAACTATAGAAGCAACTTCTAAAGTTTGGTCCAGGGATTCTCTGCTTCAGGTATCTGCAATGTCAGACTTTTAATAATAATATTAACACATTAATTGTTATATCCACTCATTCTCTGAATATACAGTGAAGTTCTTCAGGAACTCTATGACCTGTGATGAGGTAAGTGGATGAATGGTGGACTATATGATTGTATATTCAAATTTTCTCATTTTTTAACTTCAGAGGTCAACATAATACAAACAAAAGCTCTTTACAGTTCTAAATAATTTTAAGAGTGTAAACAAGAAGTCCATAAACCAAAGAGATTAAAAACCACTGACCAGGTACTTCCCTGGTTAAGAATTCGCCTTGCAATGCAAGGGACATGGGTTCGATCCCTCGTTGGGAAGATCCCACGTGCCGTGGACAACCCTGTGACCCACAGCTGCTGAGCCTGACACCGAGAGCCTGTGCTCCACAACAACAGAAATCACCACAACAAGAAGGCAGGGCCATCAAACGAAGCCGACCCCCCGCTCTCCACAACTTAGAGAGAACCCAGGCGCAGTAGCAAAGGCCCAGCGCAGCCAGAGAAACACGCACAGGGACCCGAGGAGGTCTGGTCCCCAGAAAGACTGCTCTCAGCAGAGGGTAGATCAGACACTGAGTTCCTTCCTCGATCTCTCTCACAGCCCCAAGACATCTGTCTCCAGCCCTTTTAATTGTACTGCGGTTTTAAACACAAAATAATTTATCAGGAACATGAAACACTCTCTCAATATAGCTATTTTAAATAAATACAAAGCAGCCACAATTTCCACCCAAATTTATATGTACTACNAACAAGTGGTGCTGGGAAAACTGGTCAACCACTTGTAAAAGAATGAAACTAGAACACTTTCTAACACCATACACAAAAATAAACTCAAAATGGATTAAAGATCTAAATGTAAGACCAGAAACTATAAAACTCCTAGAGGAGAACATAGGCAAAACACTCTCTGACTTAAATCACAGCAGGATCCTCTATGACCCACCTCCCAGAACATTGGAAATAAAAGCAAAAATAAACAAATGGGACATAATTAAAATTAAAAGCTTCTGCACAACAAAGGAAACTATAAGCAAGGTGAAAAGATGGCCTTCAGAATGGGAGAAAATAATAGCAATGAAGCAACTGACAAAGAATTAATCTCAAAAATATAAAAGCAACTCCTGCAGCTCAATTCCAGGAAAATAAACGACCCAATCAAAAAATGGGCCGAAGAACTAAACAGACATTTCTCCAAAGAAGATATACAGATGGCTAACAAACACATGAAAAGATGCTCAACATCACTCATTATCAGAGAAATACAAATCAAAACCACAGTGAGGTTCCATTTCACACCAGTCAGAATGTCTGCTATCCAAAAGTCTACAAGCAATAAATGCTGGAGAGGGTGTGGAGAAAAGGGAACCCTCTTACACTGCTGGTGGGAATGCAAACTGGTACAGCCACTATGGAGAACAGTGTGGAGATTTCTTAAAAAACTGGAAATAGAACTGCCCTATGACCCAGCAATCCCACTCCTGGGCATACACACTAAATGCAAAGAAAGAGAAGTCAAATTGCTTTATTTCAGTGTGGAAAATAACTCTGAGAGATATGAGTTTGCTCAACATAAAATATACATTTTTACTTCAACTAAAGGCTTCTCTCATTTACAATAAAGAAATTCAAAACTGAAGTGTTTTAACTATAGAAGCAACTTCTAAAGTTTGGTCCAGGGATTCTCTGCTTCAGGTATCTGCAATGTCAGACTTTTAATAATAATATTAACACATTAATTGTTATATCCACTCATTCTCTGAATATACAGTGAAGTTCTTCAGGAACTCTATGACCTGTGATGAGGTAAGTGGATGAATGGTGGACTATATGATTGTATATTCAAATTTTCTCATTTTTTAACTTCAGAGGTCAACATAATACAAACAAAAGCTCTTTACAGTTCTAAATAATTTTAAGAGTGTAAACAAGAAGTCCATAAACCAAAGAGATTAAAAACCACTGACCAGGTACTTCCCTGGTTAAGAATTCGCCTTGCAATGCAAGGGACATGGGTTCGATCCCTCGTTGGGAAGATCCCACGTGCCGTGGACAACCCTGTGACCCACAGCTGCTGAGCCTGACACCGAGAGCCTGTGCTCCACAACAACAGAAATCACCACAACAAGAAGGCAGGGCCATCAAACGAAGCCGACCCCCCGCTCTCCACAACTTAGAGAGAACCCAGGCGCAGTAGCAAAGGCCCAGCGCAGCCAGAGAAACACGCACAGGGACCCGAGGAGGTCTGGTCCCCAGAAAGACTGCTCTCAGCAGAGGGTAGATCAGACACTGAGTTCCTTCCTCGATCTCTCTCACAGCCCCAAGACATCTATCTCCAGCCCTTTTAATTGTACTGCGGTTTTAAACACAAAATAATTTATCAGGAACATGAAACACTCTCTCAATATAGCTATTTTAAATAAATACAAAGCAGCCACAATTTCCACCCAAATTTATATGTACTACTTTATGCTTCTTTAATTAAATCTGTTTTTCTTCAAGTACCAGCATTCAAGAAAAACTATTTTAGTTTTAATTTGAATTATTGATTCTGCTTTAGTGACTATATTTCAGTAGTGTTATCTATTTTTATTTCATTATAACTTTTAGTAGTTAAATCTAAGAGGGTAACCCCACATTTATAAAGAACATTGTTAGTACTTATAATTGTTTTCATGAGAAACCACTTTCTAGATTCCAGTCAAATTCCTAAATAAACCTATGGAATACAATCACTTTTCAGTGAAGAGCTCCTCTAATTAATTGAAACTAAACTGGCAAGTACACACAAATACACATGTTGCTTTACTTTTCCCTTTGGGTTGCCAAGAACAAGAAATCAATTCAAATGAACTCCAGAGAAAGGGGATCTCAACACTTATCAACACAAGAATGAAAGACTTGGGCACTGGAAGAGCTCGTCAACTCCTCTCTAGGTGCTGTTTCTGCCTCTCACACTCAGTGTGTATTTTCTTACCTCATATCACACCCTTTATACATGCTTGATAAAAAAACAATTTCCCTTCCCTGTGCACAGTGAGACCTCCTGAATCTGTCTCTAAAGTAAAAAAATAAAACACTGCCATTTGAAACTGATCCTCTACTGGAGGATCTACAACAGAATTTTTCTATGAAAAAAATGATCCATTTTTTCTTTTCCAATTTCTAATTCCCAAGAGGAAAACTTGATCAGTTCTTAGGCAAACTTTTTAGGCTTCAATTTCCTTCTCTGAAAAACGGGGCAATAATAACACCCA
This sequence comes from Oreotragus oreotragus, assembly GCA_006410675.1. Lineage (NCBI taxonomy): Eukaryota > Metazoa > Chordata > Mammalia > Artiodactyla > Bovidae > Oreotragus > Oreotragus oreotragus. Next base: position 92,320 of record SJYX01022578.1, on the reverse strand, counting down.
CCTCAAAAAGCTGTCATAAATCAACAAGTCTTACAAGATGACCCTGGAGAGAAACAGGGGAATGAGAATTTTGAGCAGGAAGAAGTGAGTGTGAATGGCATGTTCTGCAAACCACAGGTGGACTCAGCTAAGGCAGAGTGGGTTTGCGAGGACACAGCAGGAACAAGGCTTGCCTAGCAGAAACCAAGCCAAGAGAGGTTTTGATGACCATTTTAGAGAGTGTGGGGTTTCTGCCCCATGTGAGAGGAAAAAACACTTCGGGATTTTACCCCAAAGTGAGAACACAACACAAAAATAGCCTGAGAAGAAGGAGGTAGGTAAGATAATGAGTTTAGTCCCACTGAGTTTTGGCATGCTTAATTTGAACTGAAAATAATAGTTTATCAAGAGAAGAAGACTAAGAGAATTATTAGCAGTTTTAGCATACAAGGAGCAGCTCATGTCAGAACTCAGTTGTTAAATGGTCCTTTTCGAACTGTTTGGACCAACCTCCACGGAAACATCCATACATTTCTCTATCAACTTCTAAAGACTCAAGTTTCTTAAAACAATATTGACCTTTACTATGTCATAAATCTGATAGCTTACATTTTTATTTCAAAAAACTGTCAAATTGGGTCCAGTAAATTTATATCAAAACCCACTCGTAGAGGCTTCACTGACAGAATAATGACTTAAGGAACTCTTGCAGTACTCAGAGCAGACTCCTATATCCAGGAGCTACTAGACTTGGATTTTTAAGTCTTATTCACAGCTATGTACATAGAAGAATATGTGACTTTGTGTATTGTTAGAGGATCCTTTTGAGGGTTAAGTCTTTATGTATTTTCATGAAAAAATGTATACACAGTATATATTTATCACTGTTTTTATTCTGTGAGCACTTAAATATTCAGAGAGAATAGGCCTTCCAGTGTCTCAAGTAGACCTAAAGATTTCATGTGTGATGCTGTGAAATGAATGAGACAGATACACTGGTGGTTAGTTGTCTGACCCACATTACTCATAAAGGTCTCAAAGAGGTATTTTCACTAAGTTCAGCAATTTGCTATAATAGAGGTAGCAGAGAGCATTGGATTTTTAGGGTCACACTGCCCAGATTCCAGCCTCGGCCCTGAAATTTACTAGCTATCATCTCTGTGCTGCAAGTTTCCTCATCTGGAAAATGGAGATAATAACACTACCTACTTCACAGGGTTGATGTGAAGATTAAAGGAATCAAAGGAATATACATACACTGCTTCACAGAGTGTTGGACTAAAATGTTAAAAATTATTATTATTTAACTTATCCAACTAGACTTTTACTTCTAAGTGAAGGGGCTTTCACTGTGTGGTTTGTCAGGTATTTTATCATCCTGTGTATAGCGAATAAAGCTGACGTCTTTCCATCACAGTGTCCACAGACTGCTGAGTCATAGTATTTTCAGTGCAATTTGAATTTCTTATATAAAAAAGAACTTGAACCTTCATACTCTTTTCTCTAATTATCACTTGTGAGTATTTAAAAAATCCAAAACACACTAGTAATTGCCCCTTACCACTTAATGACTATGCCTTTCTCAATAGCTGTCATTTTTCAGTACTTAACACTTTCCCTTTTTGATAGTACACCTAAAAAGTAATAAGTCTGGAACCACTGAGTATCAGGTCAAGTACACCATACCTTTCAATTATCCCTGCGTGTATCACTGTAGGTAACATAGTAATGTCACTGATAGTCACAGTGATGACCTCGAGCCACCAAGAAAAGGCTAATTATCTTCATATAGTCTCTTTAACATGATATTTTAGAAAGACTGCCTTTAAAAAAAAAGGTTTAAATTGTAATGAGTGACCTTCAGTTATCCAGTCTAAGATGTTAACTCCTTTGTAGTACAAGTAAAATCCTATTTTACTCTATAAATACCAACCTCTGATTCTGTTAAACATATGTATTTCCATTTGTTTATACGTGATCCTTGAATGAAAGCAACTGGCCGATATGTAGACAATAAGATTTACTGGACAAAATACTCTACCTAACAAATCACCTTTAATCTTGACCAATGGAAGTATCTTCTTTGTAATGAGTAGCTTCTACTGAGATATGCTGTTATAGAATATCGAGGAATAAAGATAAGACTGACCAATATAAGGGTTCTAAGACCTCCAGTTTGCTTTGAGTTTTGTCTGTGTGCGTATGCAGTTCACAAGAAAACTATTTAAGCAGTATGTGTTATGAAAGACATAACAAGATATCATTTCCTAAATATCAGTTGATCAGTGGATACAGCCTTAAAAATTCATGTTCTAAGTTCTGTTTGTTCCTATAAATTGACAGAAACACAACTTTGTCCCTTTGTCCCCTTTCTACTCCAAATGCTCAAGGAAATTGCTACTACAACTATTTCTCACTGTCTTGCTTTTCATTTTTTAATTAAGGATTGAGAAAGAACATTTGTACCAACAGTAAAAGTAACAACGGTGATTGTAGGAGCAGTAAAAACAACAGTAACAGGAGTAGGAACAACAAATAAGGGTGATTTTCATTTTTTGAGTACCTAGAATGTATAGGCACAATGCTAGGCATACGATACACATACACACACACAGACACACACACATACACACACATACACACACATACATACACACACATACACACACACACACACACATACACATATATATAGTCTCAATGAAACAATTCTATGAGGAAAATATTATTACCATGTTATGGTTCAGAGAGGTTTATGTAGCTTCCCCAAGATTACACGGCTAGTAAATAGTGGGACAGAAATTCAAACCAACTTGGCCTCCGTTAACACTACATATAACCCTGACTCTTGCTAGTATGTTCTCCAGTCAAAACAAATTTTGCTTTATAGAAATTTTAATAGAAATATTAATCTAATTTTGGGGGTACCTCCCTTGTGGAATATATGTAAGCAATTATTCTTTAAAACTGCTTAACCCCTAAAAGATCGAAACAAGCAAGGTGGCATCTCTTGCTGCTATTTAGCAATGACCTTTGTCCTCATTTCCTCCATCCTTTGCCCTTCATAGATGAGAAAACTATTTTGCTTTGAAAAGAAAATAAATAGGTAACATTAATTTTTAATGAACACAACTGTTCATTAACTAATTTTCAGGAATTAAAAGATGGATAACAAATGGTTTAGAAAAGACACAGGGAAATGAGCACTCAGATATACTGTAAGAGTAAAAACTGACACAACCATTCATCCTGAAGTATATTCTGCCAACAGGCAGCAAATTTTTAAAAACAAATACCCCCTAGACTCCACATTTTAACTTTCAGAATAAATTCCTAGAATATAATTACAAAATTGAAAGAAAACAGAAGAAACTGATGTAGCAGTAGCTCATTACTTCAGGGGTGTTGATAATAATGAGAAGCAAGAAACAGTCTAAACATGCAGTAATAGTGATAGCTATACAAAGCACGGCACATCAACACAATGCACTACAAAATAACTTTTAGAAATACAGCACAGTCCTGTAATCACTAACAGAGAAATACGCTTCAGATAATTTGCAAAGAGATCACAGAAAGCAACACTTAATATGAGCCATCTCTATATTAAAATAAATATTTATATCAGCTGCCCATATACACTAACAAGTCTCAAATGGAGTTGACCAAACTGTTATTGGCAGATTATGGAGTTGCAAAAACTCTGAAAACAAATACTTTAAGAAATACTTTTCTGTACTAAGTTCCAATCAACATGTACTATTTTCATATTAAGAAAAGGGGCCATTTTCAAGATATTCTTGCATTTTACATCCTTTAAAAACAAAAAACATAAGATACCTATGAAAATGCATGTGCCAAGACATCCATTGAACCACANAAACAAATACTTTAAGAAATACTTTTCTGTACTAAGTTCCAATCAACATGTACTATTTTCATATTAAGAAAAGGGGCCATTTTCAAGATATTCTTGCATTTTACATCCTTTAAAAACAAAAAACATAAGATACCTATGAAAATGCATGTGCCAAGACATCCATTGAACCACACCATAAAGAGCAAAAAACAAACAATTTAAATACCAAATAAACATACCTCCCAGCCATGAAAAACTAATGTTCTACAAGACTATTTCTTGTTGTGGCATAATGTTCAAAATATATTAATCAGTGAAGCCGTAAATTAAGTATAACTTTCTTGGAAAATATATATTCTATTTACATAAAAAAACAGAACATTCCCTCAGATATAACAGTGACTTATCTGCCTCTGTGTTAGGGATTGTGGCAATCTGTGACTCCTGCCATTTGTACTTTGTGTTTCCCAAGCTTTCTTTAGTGAGGACGAATTGACTTTGTAATTTAAAAAATAACAAAGAAATATAAGGATTCTTCGTCTCTTACCCGTTTATACTTAAGACACCAAGTTCTATATCCAACATTTCAAATGAAAACTCTTCTATTTAGAATATGTACAATAGATGGCTAAAAATCACTAAAAAGTTTTTCTAAAATTGAAAATTTCTATCAAAATGCAAAGTATCAGTCTATAAATTAAATATTTAAGGCTTTTTTTTTTAAGCAGGTGAATTTCTGTGCATTAAGGGCTACTTTTAAATAATTCTGTTTGAGGAAAATTCAAGGTCTTCCTGACCATGACCAGGATTTTCTGAGATAGAATTTCCTATAGAAAATCAGTTTTACAATCGCAAGGTTTCACAAAACAGGTAGTATGTGAGTGGGCTACCTTCTTTAATAGCTGCCAAAGGACTGTGAGGTTAAGAAAAAAGCACTTACCACATATCCACTTACCCTTACCCTTTATATTATGATCTAATCATTCCTTGACTATCCAAGTTATCTCTTCATTACAAAATGTGAAAGCTATTTTTACTCTAAGAAACCATTTTTTAAAGATTCTCTGTCCCAAATTTAACTACCTTATTTCCATTTAATGATCCCATCAGGCTATCTATATTTCTAAATGTTTAATTATGTCAGAAACTGACCACTTAAACTCTATAGCTTCAAATACATAACCTAACTGTGGTTACAATATATATAATTTGAAATATTCTAATAAAGAATAAAATATTAATTTCCATTAGAACTTTGTGATATTTTTAAACTATTTCAAAAAACCAATTTAGAAGTATCTACTCACAATTAACAATTTTGTATGACAGGACATTTCTTCAGTTTTACTGTAGGACCCTTCTGTAACTGCCATATTAAACAACCATCACAGAAGTATCATACTGTAGAATTTAAGTCTTTGGTTTTAAACAAGTTATATGTGACTTACAAGCATCCCTTACTTACACATGTGCTACACAATCCAAGGATGAAAAGTCCACAGATGATTTTCCTTCACTATCTGCTGCTGCTGGCTGAGGTTTAACCTCTGAGCTAAACTTCTTCAGGTTAACTTCAGCCATGCCATGTTGGTTTTGAATAAGGCGTAATTCCAGACCAAGTCAACATTATTTAAATTTAGGACTGAAGGCGGAAAGGGAGTGAGGGTAAGATAATGAAAGGGAAGTCGCTCAGCTGTGAAAGACTCTTTGACCCCATGGACTGTAGCCCACCAAGCTCCTCCATTCATGGAGTTTTCCAGGCAAGAGTACTGGAGTGGGTTGCCATTTCTTTCTCCAGGAGATCTTCCTGACCCAGCGATTGAACCCGGGTCTCCCGCATTGTAAGCAGATGCTTTACCGTCTGAACCTCTGGGGAAGTCGACTTCCCTGGAGGGTAAGATAAGCACTCGTCTGAGTATTCTTCCAAATATATACAGAAAATGACTTTGTTTCTGGGTACCCCCAAACCCACCATTAGTATCTTTTCTTGGACTGATCCCTTCCTGGGAGTTTTTTTATTCCTTTCCCAAATCCCTATTTGTTTGGTATCTGTATAAACTCTAGAAAGCTTTTCAGAAAGATAAAGGACTTGCTCTGATGCCAAGAAAAAATGAAGAAATGCTAATACTATTTTGTGTCTTATAAATGAAGAGGAAAGGAATCCTAGTTACAAAAAGAATAGGTGGTAACAAGGAATCCTAGTTACAAAAAGAATAGGTGGTAACAAGAGGCTAATAATGAACTGGGGAAGAGGAAAAAAAGAGATGAAGGCTCAATGCCAGGAACTGCTGAGTGTGCTACAGTATTTCCAATGGAAGAGTTCTAGTCAGACCCTTTGCTTTAAAACTCAAAGACCTGTTCTCTAGACCCCAATATCCTGCCCACCCAAATGGCACTGTGGAGCCAACAACAGAAGACAGAGGGGTGTCCTCTGAGTCACCTAAAATAAGCTAGTGCTCTGAAGATGTTTTTCCCACAGAAACAGCCTTATAAAGGTTGGCTGGATCCCATTATAATATCAACATTACAGTTCATGTAAAAGGCTACCATAGACCAGATTAGGGACCCAGTACATAAAACACTCCTAGAAAGAAAAGGTGTTCCTAGTTCAGCTCCTAAACACAACCTTAAAAAAACCAACTATTAAAACACTGCTCATTTGTATATCATGAACTACCTATATGTTTCTGATGCAATCAAAGCTAGTATAGCAACATTTCCATGTAGAAAAGCAATTTCCTTTCTTCTTACATATATGAAAAAAATGGATCTCCTTTTTCTAAACTTAAATATCCTCAGTAGCAGATTGCCTGATTGTAGCAGTCCAAGCCATTGCTGGAAGGCAATCCAACAGTAGGATGAGAGTAATTTCACACGTTATCTTCTATTTAAGCAGTCACACATGTTATGACACTGTCCAAATGCCAAAGTGTGAGCAAAGAAATTAACTTTTATAAACCTAAGTTTCAGTTGAAGAGTCCCTTAAAAGTTTAGGGAAAAAAGGCCTGGTATTCTAATTCTGCATTTGTTACTTCAAAAGTACAGGTAAAGTAGTAAATGTTTATATAGACTTTAAAATACAACCATGTAAATTTACCACTTTGTAGAAATACAAAATGACTTTTACTCCATTATTATTTGCAGATCAACTTAATTAGTCTATATAATCTACTCACAAATGTATTATTTTTTCAGAACCCTCTAATTAAAATGTTCCAAAAGTGACCATTTCTAAGCTAATGCATACTCAGTTCAGTAGTTAAAACATATTCCTAATTTCACCATAACAATGGGAGAGACTCTGTGCTTTTAAGTCAGACCCAAGTTACTCATATGAAATACAACGTGAATTTAAACTTAATTAACTACAAACTCCAACTGATGATTTCTGCCCTCTTTCCTGTCCTCTTTCCAGCCAAATCTCAGTTACTAAAGATCTGACTATCCAATGTGCATGCTGCTTTTATTTCTCCTTCCATCTTCCACTTTCAGTTCTTCTGATCCGTTGAACACACAGGAGAATTTTTAAGAAAAGATGATGCATAAAGTCGTTAGAAAAAAGAATTCATCTATTCCAGCGTTCTGCCTGATGAGCAGTCCTTCCAACGACACTGATGCACACATAGCCCGTTCCATTCAGAGAAGCACCTGAGATCACAACACCTCTGGAGTAAGTCCTGCACGCCACTTACGTTCACTTCCCGCCTTGGGCACCTGCCTGGACACACACACTTTGGGACTAGATACGACCATCTGAAAACGGTAGACCAAGCATCTTCAAAACGAAGAAACTTTAGGCCCTTTGATTTGAACTGTACCTTCCACCACATACAAGTCCATCACTGTGTTATCTGGGGAAAAACTGAAACAGAGAGACCTAATTCTGTCCGTCATTACAGCAAGGTAACAACTGCAAAATATACCCTTAGTAGCAAGAGTAAACTATTCTGCTCATTAACCTTTCAGTCAGTTGGACAGTAGCAACAGAAAGATTAAACGTAGGTCAGTATCAGGTTTAGTGACTGTCCTCAATTATTTATATTTACATATTATACATGTATGTTACTTCTCTACTCATTACTAAGATAAGTTATCATTTCACTCAACAGCCTCAATGACAGAGAAGACAACATATTCTGTAAAATATATAGGTAAATATCACCATTTGCAACTCTATACATTGCAGTTATTTAATGCCTATAAGTCTTAGTCTCAAAGCATATATGAAAACCATTTCTGAATATTCACTGTTATAGAGTTCACTTTATTTTATATAACAAAAGATTTAAATAGCAAAAGTAAAGGTACCCTAATTTAAATATCTGAAAATAAAATTCTTAGTAGTATGAACATCAAGAAAAACATATACTTTAACAATCAAAATATTAAAAATTAATAAATCTAATAAACAGATTAACAACTTACTATACATAAAACAGATAAAAACAAGAATTCACTGCTTAGCACAGGGAATTATATTCAATGTCTCATAATAAAACTATAGTGGAAAATAATCTGAAAAAACAACATATATATGTGTTAACTGTACACCAAGGTTTTGGGTGTACAACCATACTGTAAATCAAAATATATATTGTAAATTAAATACCATAAATCAAATACCAAACAAAATACCATATTGTAAATCAAAATACAACCATATTTCAAATCAATTATACTTCAATTTTTAAAATTGCTGAATCTAGGTAAAGGGTTTGTGAGATATCTGTACTACTTTTGGAACACTTTACTTTGAAATTATTTCAAAATAAAACAATTTAAACACCTAAAGTGAAGGCAAGAAACATCAGATATGAAACACTGTCTTTAGTACAACCAATATTTTAAAAGTAATCAACCAGCCTTAAATGCTACCATTCTCCATCTTCTTCAGAATATAATAGACCCTTATTTGTATTTAATCACAGATTTTGCATAGCCTGCCAAAATCAAAATGGTTTGATCAAGATTATGTTTATAAAGACTAGATTTAAAAAAGAAAAATAATTCACTGTGAAACAGCACATTCTTAAGATTTTCCACAGGTAAATTTCAAAAATTAGTGCAATAAGCAAAATAATTTATAATTTAGTATCCTATTCATACAGATGGCACATGTTGTGCTCCAAATGCCATACTGATGAAATATTTACTTTAATCCTCAATTTTATTCTTAGTTTCTTCTTCCACATTATAAACTTAATGTTCAATAGTTACAGTCTATCTATACTATCTAGAAATTAACCATACATGCATACACACACATACACACAAAAATAGTATAAATTAACATTCAGATTCTGAAATTGCTACTTACAAGAGTAGTTAAATATATTAACCTCATTTCATTATTTTAAAATCACTGCAGTTCTAAAAGATAACTACTATGTTTATGTAACTAACATTAATACTTTATAAAATACTTAAAACCTACAATCATATTTTAGTCTCATAACATTGCATGCCAAGTCAGATAGGTATATTACTAATTTAATAGAAAAGTTTTATAACCTATTATAAAATTTAAGATCATTTACTGTCTTGTTTTCATATTTTAAAAGTTTTTCCATTTTTATTTATAGCTTCATAAACAAAAAGATACTCAACAAATGCCATGTAATATATCATCATGTTCACTATGCAAACTATTTCTAAAAATCAATCAAGGGTGACAGATCAACTGATCAACTAACAAGACTGTAAAAATGGAGTTTATAGAGAGCAAGGGGAAAATAACGGAAACTTAGGAAGAAAAATAATATATCAATAAGGTTACTTTATTACTAAAGTAAACAAAAATTAATTCACAAAAAGAATTCTCATGTGTATTTTTCAGAATCTATCTGGAGTTATGAGATTAGAGAAGACGACAGAGAGAAAATCAGCTTGAGTGACTTATTCTCAGTTTTACTTTTTTTAAATTTGTTGTTAAAAATAGAAATATCTTAGTATTGAGATAGACCAGAGAAAGAGATCATGAAGAGTCTCTCATTTATAATTTAATATTTTGTTTTTCAAAAATGAGAAAATATGTAATTTATGTATGATTTTAGTAGCACTGCTATAAATTATGTTAAATATACTAAATTTCAAAATATTTTTCTTATGTCAATGAACTGAAAAAGCACAAGTTACTCCAAATGTGCATAATTGTAGCTAAATCTGGTAACAGTTCTCTTTCACTATTTTTCTTCCAATTATAATACAACTAAGAGACCTTTCATATTCTCCCCAAAATGTGAACCTTTAAGTAACTAAGTATCAACATATGCTTATTTAATTCACTAACATAGTCTCATAAAGACTCAAAGAATCCTCAAACACAATCTGAAATTATGCTTTCTAATATATATCATTTGGTAATTCAATCAGGATATAAATCTAGCATCTTTCAAATATTTTAAAATATAGACTACTTAAAAGCAAATTAACATGCTCTAAATCTATAAAATACTTTAAATTTATAATGTTAGGAAAGTCATCTTTGATACACAGAGTACGTTTAATAGGTAATCATTTTTTAAACATCCTAAAATGGGTACAAAACATAACTGGAGTCTAGTCACAATGCAAACACACACACCTTGCTGATGAGGCCATCTCAGGATATCTATTTAACAAGGGTCTTCAGCAATGTAACCTCTTTGAAAGAGGTCCACACAGATCTATCTCGAACATGATGTATTATGATCCATGAAAAATGTTATATTCTGTAGCCAATGAAATTCTATCCCTAAGAAAGAGTAAGACTCAGTGAAGTCCATCCTGCTTACCTGACCCTCTAAAAACGTAACAGGAGAAGTCTGTGAAGTGCTATTAAACGCCTGCTAGACAGATACATTTTTAAAAGATAAACAACAAGAAAGGAACCATAGGTGAAATGTAAAACATTTTTATACAGCAATATAAAATTTAAATTCTAATTTCTCATTACATAATTCTCTGTAACAATAAATTATTTGTCATAGATTACAAATTAAACCTAAGAAAGACACTTAATAGATGATTAATAAAATCCTATCATTCAAAATGCAACCACTGGTCATCATTCTGCTAGCAGACATTCAAAAGTTTATAAATGACTGCCTTTGGAAAAGAACTGCAAAATGTTTAATATGAAAATGTCAAAACAAAAAGTAACATCTTCAAATTCAGAAGACAACACCTATTTCCTGTGTTCAATGTAATCTATTTATTATTAGAGAATCAAGTAGTCATTTTTAAATAGTACAATAATAGCCTAATACAATAAACAAACAATGAACTAGGTAAAAGTACAGAAGACGAGACCAAAAATATATACATATTGGAGATCATGTTGTTGATATTTTAGAGATCAGTAGTGATTAATTCATAGCAAATTATAAAACTATTAGAGATCTTTAAGTTTTAAACCCAGCTAATTATTAGTTTTAATCTCAAGCCAACTTAATTTCCTCTTTAGCTTCTTTAAAAGCTATTTGTTAGTGTATCTATCCATCATATTTTAAAATCTTTATAATAATAATTTCAAATTATATATAATGGTCTGAACATCTAGTTCTATACTATGCTTCTGTCAAATCCCATCAAGTTTCAAGTGGAATGGTTGGGCTGGTAGATGTTAACTTTCTTCTCATTAAATTTTCCATTGTAAAGTCTTCTTCAATATACGTAAATCTGACACATTAGTTCTCCAACAATTAAACCTATGTATATTCATTTATTTGTTAAAAATCATATCCCCAAAACCTTGGACATAACTTTTTAAAAAATCTGATACAAAGAGCACCTTTAATAATGACATTAATTTTTCTGCAACCTGCTAAAGAACATACCGTAACTATTTTGGTATAAAAATTCAAATGCTATGCTGAAGGTTAACCACCTCAAGCACAGGAAGAAAACATTTCAACACATCTTAACATGACAGATTCATGAAAAAAATTATACAAGTAGGTACATACTACTTACAGTCACAATAAAAATATTATTCCAAAACAAAATGATTAAACATGTATTCCAAGATCTACTCAAAGTGTCAGTTGTCAATCAAGTGACAGTACTGTTCAGTGTAAAAGTAATAAGAATCTTATAAATATACATAAACAAATATGGATATTTGTCTATCCATAAACAAATATGGATATTTAAATGCAAAGGCATTTAATGTATGTATCTTTATCTGCAGATAATCACATATACTGTATTTGCCAAATGAAAGCAAATAAAATAAGATCACTAAGTAACTATAAAATTCAATACATGCTTCTTGCCCAAAATGACTTCTATGAAACAGTTCATAAAACAATTCAATGTCTGTACATACAATAAAAAAACAGACTAAGAGATAGATATAAAGACTGTAAACATTTTTCCTTTTTAACAAATGAATGCTAGATTCCCTAATACAGAGAAAAAAAACTCAGGCACAAAGCAAAAAGATATCCAGTATTCTTAATTATTTTAGAGCCATATCCAGTATGCTGCTGCTGCTAAGTCACTTCAGTCGTGTCCGACTCTGTGCGACCCCATAGACGGCAGCCCACCAGGCTTCTCTGTCCCTGGGATTCTCCAGGCAAGAACACTGGAGTGGGTTGCCATTTCCTTCTCCAATGCACGCATGCATGCTAAGTCACTTCAGTCGTGTCCGACTATATCATACTCAAAAATAGAACACAACATCCAGTAACTTAAGGCGTTATGAGCAGGTTTATACCCTTCCTATGGCTTTGCTAAACAGCAAGCAAGATGTACAGACATCAAGCAAAAATATTTACCAGCTTCCTGTTACTATCTTAATATATTTGCAATTATGTATTCATATACTTGTGGTATGTGCTATATGTTAATATATTTGCAATTATTTCTATTTCAATTTTTAAATACGTCCCAAATAATCCAATATTGCTAAAAGAATAAGTGCATACCAAAAAAAATGTTCTTCAATAACCAACATGCAAAAAGAGCATGAAATTTTATGCAAGAACTGGAAACTAGTTTTAAAGATGGATAGCATTTGATATCTTTTACTATTTGTATATAATTCTTAAAATATCATTTTCATTCTTCTTCACCAAAACTGTGCTTAATTAAGCTTTTCTGGCACTGGATGCAAACAGAAATAGAAAAGAGAAAACAGCAGTCTAATTTCACAGGCTTGAGAGACTTGCAGTACAAAGAATCACTAGCAACAAGATAAAGATACAGTGGGACTGCTCTCAAATAGTGAAACATGTAACATTCCCACCTATGGCATTTAAAATCATAAGCCAAACAAGGGATGGCTACAAAAACAATTGTCTAACATCCATTACATTTATGATAAAACAACTAATTAATAATTTAAAAATTCTTTTAACTTTACAGCTATAAAAATCAACAGGGGAAATTATATATTCATTTAAAAACCAAATTACAGCAAATCCCAAAATCCAGGCCAAACACAACCATGCCTCCTTTGACACAGTTGAAATATTCTGCTCTGTCTGCTCCCCCGAAAGACACAAGGTGGGGATAAGCAGAGCGGCCTTCCAGCAGTTCCATTCTGCACACACAGAGAGCAAAAGAGGTATATTTAAAGAGGCATTCACTTCATTTTCTTCCATGTAACAGTGCTAAATTTATGTAACCAATCTAATTCTAACAAGCAGAATTATCAACATAAAAAAAATTCCTATAGACATTTTTTAAAACAGAAGGTGTACAGATCTTTTTAAAATAGAAGACATTTAAATTATCATTAAAGACAGTGGAACAAAAACTAAGTATCCTATTTCCTGGATTAAAGTAGTCCTATTTTTGTCAGGACAAGCAACTACCATTAGGGGGAAGTTATATTTAATGAATGTTAGCTGTGTACTGCCATACAGAAAGTATTAACAAATGAAAAAATTTGAATTACTAAAATTTTTCAACAGAATTTACTTCATAGATGCTGACGTTTTCTTATCAGCATTATTATCTCCTAAATATTTTTAAATAAATGCAAACTAATACTGAAAATAATGTTGCTACTCCTAAAGATTATATATTTTAAATAAAAATCAACATTCTAAAAGTATTTTAATTAGATAATTATTTATCTAATTATTTCAATTAGATTATCTCAGAGAAACAAACTAATTTAAATTTTTGATAATTTTCATTTTAAATTTAACAATTTATTTATAAATGTGTCACTTCTATTAATAGTATTATAAAAACTAGAATAATTACCTCTAAAAGCTAGGCCAGACACTACCAAAAAGTGAGCAATATTTTTTCTCAAATATGTGTATCTGAAAAAAATAAGTCTATCAAGTATAATCTAAAATTGTGTCCTAAGGTCCAAAAGTGATCTGTTGGCCTTGAGTATTATTTAACTACCATGAAAAATTACTCAATTTTGATATCCCTGATTTTTTTAAAAAAAATAATCACTTTCTTTAAAAAATTTCATTCCATCACCTCAAAAAACATTTTCTAAGATGACAATGAGATTCCCCTTCAGAACACTTGCCTTGCATACCTATCTCCTCTCCTCACTAACTCTGAACTTATTTCATCTTTTTTCATCTCCAAAATCTTCCTGTTCTTTTACCTTGAGCTTTGTTCCTTTCCTTACCTTGTCTTTTACGCCCTTCTTTGTTTTTGTCTTTTCATATTTCATTCTTTCCTTTAAGCCAGCATCCTATAAGCCAGAGTGGCTCATGTCCCCAGGTCGGAGACAGCTGTAAAAAATAAACTCTTACTATTTTTAAGGGGAGGAAAATAAGCTAGTTATCATCTGCGACAGCATGAGGGGATTTTAACCCACCAGACAAGCCTGTCCAATAAAACTCAGACCTGAAGCAAGTGATTAGAACTTCTCATGCACATACACAGAGTTCTTGGAAAGCATCCAATTTTTTTTTTCATTTCTTCTCCCTTGTTGAGGGAAAAAAGGGCTAAAAAAATAATTGGACTATAATAATTCAATCACTTTTACAAGTCTATCCAACACAAAAATTCTTTAAACAAAATCTTCATAAGCTAGGACTCTAAACGTTTTAACAATTTTTTATTAAACACTGCCATCTGAGAGAAGACATCTGTTTTCTGCTTCTCACAATTTCTGCTTGAACTACTCGAGGGTCAATTACTAAATATGTAATTTCTAGCTTATTCTTGAATGAAAATCCAACATTTTGCATTAAAAATAAATAGCTAAAGTAATTCCATAATCCTTTGAAACTGTGACTTTCAGCATATCATTATATTTGATTAGGTTATTTTTCAATTTTTTTTTTTTTTAAAGATTAGCTTTGCAACAACAGATAATGCTGATTTTAATTTCAGAACAATCATACAGATTCATTTAAAGAAAAAGCACAAGTTTAACCCCTATTTATACAAACAAAGCTTTATGACAAAAATCTAAAGTTAAACAAATTATCATCAATTGGTTCACTTAGCAAGGGTGTCCTAATAGTATGCATTCAGTGATATATTTAATGAGTGTAATTTTCATGTTGCCTAACAGCTGTTACTAATAAATACATTATTACTACTACTCTTGTGGCATGTATGCACTTATTGTAATATGTTCAAATCTATAGCAATACTGACATGAAAAATCTTTAATTACTGAATATATTACCAATAGGGCGCTAAATTGAAAGAAATGGATACTGAAATGACTACGGCTAGAGATATATTCAGGACTTTATAATATTTATTCTGCTTCTTCTTTGAGGATACAAGAGTGAAGAAGGATGCTTTTCCTGGATGCTGACCAAATTTCAATGCAGGTCTTTCATTAATGCAGGTCAGAAAGAATGGTCGCACTCTTCCCACACTTTGTCCACATATGCAGCGGCCTCTGCCTTACGCAAGTGCAGGCTGGTGCTGGATGCTATCATGCAAGACTGGATCTGTATCCTAGTGTCCGGGAAACGTCTCAGTGCCTCTCCCACCCACTAGGGTGGAGAGTTGAAGCGGCTGATGATAGTCCAGTCCATTCACAAAGCACTTCTTCTGCCTTTCTAACTGAAACCCAAGATTCAGAGGCCAAAAGGGGGAGGTGGGAGACTAATGCACAATAAAAAAATCATTAAAAAATAAAACTTCTGCACAGCACAAGTGCTACAGGCAAAGGCTAAAGCAAAGCGACAAAATGGAGAGAAAAAAAACATTTAGAACTCCTACAAGGAATTAATAACACATATTACAAGTGCTCCAGGAACACAGGAGAGAAAGATCAGCAACTCGGGGGCAAAATACCCCAATGATGAATAATCACAAAGAAATCCAAATGGCTTTTTAAACATATGAAAAGCTGCCCAATCAGACTCAGAAAGGGATAAATAAAATTAAAACTAACTCAGATACCATTTCTTGCCTATCAAAACAGCAAAAATCGAGCAGATTGACAAATACACTACTAACAAGGCTGAGGGAAATGATCACGCTCAATGCAAACCCACTGCTTACATGAACCCAAAATGATTCAGCCCCTGAGGAGCAGAATCCGGGAATATCTACCAATATCATAGGTCTTGTACCCACTAAACTAGCAATCTTACTCTGATAATCTCTCCTACAAATATACTTAAACTTGTACAAAATTATAAATATATAACTGACCTAACAATTCTTGTACTAGCAAGAGAGTTGGCACAAATTAGGTGCATACATGAATGAATGTATTATGCTACTTCCAAAAAATTAACTGCTATATCACAGTTACAGAAGAGAGAAAAAAAACAATGAAAGCAACCTTATGGAAGAGATAATCGTATTATGAGAGATCTATGAAATGAAAAAAATACAAGTGCAGTATATATACTAATTTAATTTTTGTGTAAATGGCATGCCATTCTTTATGTAAGTACTATCTTTTTAAGAAAAAATATAAAAATACAGTATTCTATTTTCTTATATTTTCATTAAAAACAAGGCTACATATAGGGAGCAAGGGAGAAGGTGGAAACGAGGAGAAGCAAGATTTCTTAGTATGTTATTGTTGATCCAGTAACTTCTCCAAAAATTAAAGTCAAAATGGCTGACCTGCCAAATAGTGGCAAAAAGTACTACGTTAGCTCTCTTAAATCAATTATAAAATTGAAATCAATTATTTAATAGATGTTCCCAAACAGAATGATAATATCACAAGTGCCATATAAATACCTGTAAAGTCATTAAATATACTGTTGAGGTGCTTACTGGAATAGAAGACCAAGTTTAAAACTTTAATGCCAATAAGCTTGGTAAGTTTACATCTAGAAGCAGTATACTATGAACACTGGTTGTAACCAATACTGTCCAATAAAAAATTGGGCATACCATAGATAGCATCCTATTCAAGAGTGAAATGAATATATACAAAAGCTTTTCTATGAAGATCAGGAGTCAGGCAAAGATGTCCATTTTTTACCACTTCTATTTAACATAGTACTGGAAGTCAAAGTCAGAGCAATTTAGCAAGAAAAAGAAATTAAAAGTATACAAATTAGAAAGAAACAAAATTATCTCTGTAGAGTATAAGATCTTATACATAGAGTACCCTAATATTAAACTAAAAAATAATCTATTAGAATAAATTAATTCAGTATAGCAGAGATGTACAAAATCAAAACAAAAAAATCAGTTTTATTTCTCCAGGCTAATAATGAAAAATCTGAGAATGAAATTAAGAAAATAACTCTATTTATAATAGCAACAAATGGAAAATATTTATAAATAAAGTTAACCAAGAGGTTTTATGAATTATATACTGAAAACTACAAAACAATGCTTAAAGAATTAAAGTTGACACAAATAAATGAAAAGACACCCTGTGTTCACAGACTGGAATATTTAAAATGTCAATACTACTCAAATGGATATATATATAGGTTTAATCAAAATCCTTACATCATTTTTTGCAGAAACAGAAAAATCTATCCTAAAATGCACATGAAATTTCAAGGGATCCCAAACAGCCAAAGCAATTTTGAAAAAGAACAAAGTTGGAGCTCTCACACATCTTGATTCAAGAAAATTATTATAAAGCTACAGTAATCAAAAGTATAGATAGTACCATCATGAAGACAGACATATAGATCAATGGAAAGAACAGAAAACCCGGACATAAGTCCTCACTTACATAGTCAAATGATTTTCAACAATGTGGCAAGACCATTCAATGGGGGAAGAATAGTCATTTCAACAAATACTGCTGAGAAAACTGGATACCTACATGCAAGAACAAAATTAAGTTGGACTCTTCCTTTACATCATATCCAAAAGTTAACTCAAAATAGATCAAAGACCTAAACATAAAATTTAAACTATAAAACTCTCAGGAAAAACCATAGGGGGAAACTTTCACGATACTGGATTTGGCCATGATTTCTGGAATATGACACCAAAACCACAGGCAATAAAAGTAAAAATACCTAAGTTGGGCTACATCAACACTTAAAAGTCTGTGCATCAAAGCAAACAATCAACAGAGTGAAAAAGTAACCTATTCGTTGGGAGAAAATATTTTTGAATCATATATTTGATAGCATGTTAATAATCAAAGAACATATATGGACATACAAATCAAAAACACAATGAGATAATAAATCACATCCATTAAGATGGCTAACACCAAAAAACAAATATGGATTCCTTTAGATTCCACTTATATGAGATAAAGGAATCAAATTCATAGGGATAGAAAGTACAATGGCTCCCAGGAACATGGGGTTGCTTTGTTGCTAAACTGGTATAAAATTTCAGTTTTATAAGATGAATACTTCTACAGAATGGTTGCACAACAATGTGAATGCATTTAACACTACTGAGCTGTACCCTTTAAAATGGTTAAAATGGCATATGTTATGTTACATATGTTTTAAAATTAAAAATAAAATGATTTTTAAAAGAGGTAAAGGCTAATAGCAGGCACACTTTCTCATGCGGAGTCACCATCAAATTCACTCAAGAAAAAAAAAAGTGACCAACCAAGAAGCATTGCCTCTGTGACCAAAGCCTTACCAAAGAGGAAGAATATGAGAACTCCCCTAACAGAGCAAAGCAATCCAGAAGGGTAAGACGTAACAGCATCAAACACTCGGCAAGAGGATTTAGGCAAAAGTGTGACCTTAAGAATAAGTGAAAGTCCTAAAGAGTAAGTAGAATTTATTTTGGCAAGAGGGAAAGAAATAGTATTCCAGAGATGAGAAGAGTAAACAAAGGTGACCACTATGAAAAATAAGAACAAGGTGGAAGATGAATATTAAGATGGCAGGTTCTACCTCATCATCCATAATAAAACTTTAGTCAGTTTGCAAAAAAAAAAAAAAGGAGCATTTTTGAGACACAGAGTAAATACCTTATTGATTTGTTTGAAACTGGTTTAGAGGTAAACCCTAGGGAAGAGGGTGGCATCCGACAAGCTTAAGAAAATAACTGCAGTACAGACACAAAAACTAACGGCCTGGAACAAAGGAATGAAGGCGTCAGTCCAGACAGTGAAGGGCAGGTGAGGCACAGGGCCTGCAAGACAGCAGGACAGGCAATGTGGACGGTGGCTCCCAGGGGCCCGGGGCTGCTCTGGTGCGTAACCGGCATGCAATTTTCAAGGCTACAAGACAAACGAAACCCATTCATTCAAAAATTACTTTTGAACAGCTTCTATATGCCTGGCATTTTCTAGGCAGAAGATACGTCTATGAGCTGCCTACTCTGCAGTTTGCACTCTAGGAGACGAATACGGTACACAAACAGTAATGAAGGAAAAACAGCTGATACTAGCCAAAAGTTTTACACAAGACACAAAAGCGATCACCATTAAGGGGAAATGGTAAATCTGATGTCCTCAAACCTAAAACCTGTCCTTCAAGGGAAAATAAAAGGAAAAGGAAAGACACAGACAAGCAAGTAAGCACAATGCATATATTTGACACAAGAACTTGGATCAAAAATATATAAAGAACTTACAAATTGGTAAGAAGAAATCCAAAATTTTAAAATATATTTGTACAGACACTTCACTAAAGAAGTGAGAGTAATGGCTAACATGCACAATTAAAAGGTGCTCACCATCATTAGACATCAGGGAAAAGCAAACGAAAACCACAGATACAACCACACGTCCACTCAGACCGGTTAAAATGTAAAAATCAGACATTGCCACCGCTAGTGAGGATGGAGCACAAATGGAGCTATCAGACACCTTCAGAAGGAGCATAAAACAAGTATTTTACAAGTGTTCTGTAAAATCCTTTGCCAGTTATTCATAAAGTGAAATTTAAGTGACACAAACTACATAACCCAGCCATATCAAACCTAGGCATTCACGCAAGAGAAATGAAAACCTCTGCCCAATAAAGATTTGTTCATGAATATTCACGAAAAGTTTGTATTTAATAGTTGAAAAACTGGAAACAACCCAAATGTCCATTAACAGGTAAATGGATAAAAAATTATTGTTTCTTTATACTCTGCACCCAAATATCAAATTAAGTATAACATACTAAGTACACTGTGAACGGTACTAGTAAACAGTAATTAACTACAAAAATGCACAACATGTACTCAGGAACTACCGTCAACAACCTCTGAACAACAAACGGATCCAGACTTAGACTGAAGATGAGTTAGAAAAGAGCTAAGCAGAGTCAGAAAGAACAGTACAAGATGCAGAATCAGATCACTCCAAAAGCCTGACCGGACTCCACACACAGCAGTTATGAGCCCATAAACTTCTTACTGTTTAACCGGGTTGTCACATTGTCTGTTACTTGCAATAAAGTGAATCATAGATGACACGATTTAGCTCATACTTCAGTTCAGTTGCTCAGTCGTGTCCAACTCTTTGCGACCCCATGAATCGCAGCACACGAGGCCTCCCTGTCCTTCACCAATCCCCAGAGTTCACTCAAACTAATGACCATCGAGTCCATGACGCCATCCAGCCATCTCATCCTGTCATCCAGTTCTCCTCCTGCCCCCAATCGCTGCCAGCAGCAGAGTCTTTTCCAATGAGTCGACTCTTCGCATGAGACGACCAAAGTATTGGAGTTTCAGCTTTAGCATCATTCATTTCTTCCAAAGAACAACTAGGACTGATCTCCTTCAGAATGGATTGGATGGATCTCCTTGCAGTCCAAGGGACTCTCAAGAGTCTTCTCCAACACCACAGTTCAAAAGCATCAATTCTTCGGCACTCAGCTTTCTTCACTTTCGAACTCTCACATCCATACATGACCACTGGAAAAACCATAGCCTTGACTAGACGGACCTTAGTCGGCAAAGTAATGTCTCTGCTTTTGAATATGCTATCTAGGTTGGTCATAACTTTCCTTCCAAGGAGTAAGCGTCTTTTAATTTCATGGCTGCAGTCACCATCTGCAGTGATTTTGGAGCCTCAAAAAATAAAGTCTGACACCGTTTCCCCATCTGTTTCCCATGAAGTGATGGGACCAGATGCCATGATCTTCGTTTTCTGAATGTTGAGCTTTAAGCCAACTTTTTCACTCTCCTGTCTCACTTTCATCAAGAGGCTTTTTAGTTCCTCTTTACTTTCTGCCATAAGGGTGGTGTCATCTGCATATCTGAGGGTACTGATATTTC
>SJYX01022578.1:0-68658 GCA_006410675.1 Oreotragus oreotragus | reverse complement strand
CTTTTCCAGTCCTGTGGCCACTGCTGAGTTTTCCAAATTTGCTGGCATATTGAGTGCAGCACTTTCACAGCATCATCTTGCAGGATCTGAAATAGCTCCACTGAAATTCCATCACCTCCACTAGCTTTGTTCTTAGTGATGCTTTCTAAGGCCCACTTGACTTCACATTCCAGGATGTCTGGCTGTAGGTGAGTGATCACACCCTTGTGAGATCGATTTCCATATTCTCTATTAAACAGCAGGAGGATTTAATTGCTAATGATGGGAGCTTATGGCAAAGAAAATGATAGGAATTCATGAAAAAAAGTAACAGACTGGAATAACTACTGTGGATAATTTACTAGGAGTACAAAATATAAAAGCACTAAGAAACACAGATAGAATGTATGGCAAAAACCACCACAATATTATAAAGTAATTAGCCTTCAATTAAAATAAATAAATTGAAAAAAAAAAAAAGAAACATACACAGTGTTTTGAAAAAACCACAAATAGTAAGGGTTAAAATAACCCTTCCAAAAACTCCCTGGAAGATGGAAGGCTCACTGCTGCTGCTGCTAAGTCACTTCAGTTGTGTCCGACTCTGTGTGACCCTATAAACGGCAGCCCACCAGGCTCCCCCATCCCTGGGATTCTCCAGGCAAGAATACTGGAGTGGGTTGCCATTTCCTTCTCCAATGCATGAAAGAGAAAAGTGAAAGTGAAGTCGCTCAGTCTGTCCGACTGTTAGCGACCCCATGGACTGCAGCCCACCAGGCTACTCCGTCCATTGGATTTTCCAGGCAAGAGTACTGGGGTGGGGTGCCATTGCCTTCCCCGGGAAGGCTCACTGGGCCCTATCAAATGTGTAAAACGACCAACAGTTACTTCTACCACTTGCCAAGCTGCTCAACAACAAAAATGTTCACCACCAGCAAACTTCTAGCAATGACTCCATTCCAGGTTTTCTTTAGTCACAAAGAGAGAGAAGTGAAATGGCAGTTGGGAAGTTAACAAGGAAAGAAACGTTTAACTCTGACACATTAAATGTTTAACTTAATTACGAAATGCTATTTGCCAAGTTGCCTTGCTGGATGATACATATACACCATCGCAATCCATGTAACTTCATCAAAGGTCAAACAGAGTAAATGGCATCATCTCCAATTTAAACACTGATTGTTGCTCAGTTGCTAAACTGTGTCAGGCTCTTTGCAGCCCTTGGACTGCAGCATGCCAGGCTTCCAGGCTTCCACTATCTCCCAGAGTTTGTTCAAACTCCTGTCCATTTAACCTAAGGAAATCAAATCTTCAAGAAATTTAAATCCAAGTGCTTAAGAAATCCAGAACTTGTGACCTGGTAATTGGTCGTGCTGGGATTAGAATCAACACACCTCTGACACAAAAGCTACCTTGCTCAACCTTTTGATAAGAATAAGCACTAAGAGGTGTCATTGGTTCCTTTGTCTGACCTGTCCTTCTAAGTGAAAGCATCAGTCACTTCTCACAAGAAAAACATGTCTCTTAATGATAGAACAGAACACAGGAGTATCAAGGAGTTCCTAAAGTACGTTGTTTATTCTTACCCCAGCTCTAAGTATAAAACTATCTGATGTTATCAGAAAACTCCAGCAGCGGACATGGTCACTATTTGAAAGAAAACACAAACACTTGGCAGAGAGATGAAGGACAGTGTGCAGATAAGACATGCTTCTTAGTTTTTTGAAAATTATCAACAAGATATCATAAAAAGGGTACATATGAAAACATATTCTTCTGCCAGAAAACCACTGAAATTTATAGGCATTATCATTTCTAATGGGGAACAAAAGGAAAGAGCCAAAGTCTTCAGCAGTACTGAAGTCTGTAGAACAGAATATGTGATGTATCTTTTTGAATTAAAATGTATGTCTTCAGAAAACTAAAACAGAACTATCATATGATCCAGCAATTCCACTGCTAGGCATTCAGTTCACTTCAGCCTATCAGTCCTGTCCGACTCTTTGCGACCCCATGGACGGCAGCACGCCAGGCTTCCCTGTCCATCACCATCTCCCAGAGCTTACTTAAACTCATGTCCATGGAGTCAGTGATGCCATCCAACTATCTCATCCTCTGTTGTCCCCTTTTCCTCCTGCCTTCAACCTTTCCCAGCATCAGGGTCTTTTCCAGTAAGTCAGTTCTTTGCATCAGGTGGCCAAAGTATTGGGAGTTTTAGCTTCAGCAACAGTCCTTCCAATGAATATTCAGGACTGATTTTGTATAGGATGGACTGGTTGGATATCCTTGCCATCCAAGGGACTCTCAAGAGTCTTCTCCAACACAATTCAAAAGCATCAATTCTTCAGCACTCAACTTTCTTTATAGTCCAACTCTCAAATCCATATATGACAACTGGAAAAACCACAGCCTTGACTAGACGGAACTTTGTTGACAAAGTAATGTCTCTGCTTTTTAATATGCTGTCTATGTTGGTCACAACTTTCCTTCCAAGGAGTGTCTTTTAATTTCATGGCTGCAGTCACCATCTGCAGTGATTTTGGAGGCCGAAAAAATTAAGTCTGACACTGTTTCCCCATCTAATTGCCATGAGGTGATGGGACCATATGCCATGATCTTTGTTTTCTGAATGCTGAGCTTTAAGCCAACTTTTTCACTCTCCTCTTTCACTTTCATCAAGAGGCTTTTTAGTTCCTCTTCACTTTCGGCCATAAGGGTGGTGTCATCAGCATATCTGAGGTTATTGATATTTCTCCAGGCAATCTTGATTCCAGCTTGTGCTTCTTCCAGTCCAGCATTTCTCATGATGTACTCTGCATAGAAGTTAAATAAGCAGGGTGACAATATACAGCCTTGACATACTCCTTTTCCTATTTGGAACCAGTCTGTTGTTCCATGTTCAGTTCTAACTGCTGCTTCCTGACCTGCATACAAATTTCTCAGGCAGGTCAGGTGGTCTGGTAGTCCCATCTCTTTCAGAATTTTCCACAGTTTATTGTGATCCACACAGTCAAAGGCTTTGGCATAGTCAATAAAGCAGAAATAGATATTTTTCTGGAACTCTCTTGCTTTTTCCATGATCCAGTGGATGTTGGCAATTTGATGTCTGGTTCCTCTGCTTTTCTAAAACCAGCTCAAACATCTGGAAGTTCATAGATCATGTACTGCTGAAGCCTGGCTTGGATAATTTTGAGTATTACATTGCGTGTGAGATGAGTACACCTGTGCGCTAATTTGAGATTTCTTTGACATTGCCTTTCTTTGGGATTGGAATGAAAACTGACCTTTTCCAGTCCTGTGGCCACTGCTGAGTTTTCCAAATTTGCTGACATACTGAGTGCAACACTTTCCCAGAATCATCTTTTAGGATTTAGCTCAACTGGAATAGTTGAATAGTTGAATAGTTGGAATTCCATCACCTCCACTAGTTTTGTTTGTAGTGATGCTTCCTAAGGCCCACTCTAGGATATTACTCAGCCATGAAAAGGAATAGAATTCTGCCATTTGCTACAATGAGGATGGCCCCA
The DNA here is from genome assembly GCA_006410675.1 of Oreotragus oreotragus. Taxonomy (NCBI): domain Eukaryota; kingdom Metazoa; phylum Chordata; class Mammalia; order Artiodactyla; family Bovidae; genus Oreotragus; species Oreotragus oreotragus. The sequence continues at coordinate 65,152 of SJYX01022578.1, read as the reverse complement.
GAGGGGCTATTTTGCTTGGTGAAATAAGACAGAGAAAGACAAACACTCTATGTTATCGTTTACATGTGGAATCTAAAAATATAAACAAATGCCTATAACAAAACAGAAGCAGACTCACAAATATAAAGAAGAAACTAGTTGTTAGCAGTGTGAAGATGGCAGAGTGGGAAAGGACGGGACAGGGGTATGGGATTTATGAGATACAAGCCACCATGCATGGAATAAATGGGCAACAAGGATACACTGTGCAGCTACCAGACACAACTGAAGCAAGTTAGTACACATGAGTACTCAGTACAAATGAGCAAACACCTTCCTGGGATTTTCCCAAAGTCGCTCAACTAAGATACTGAAACCTTATATAAACCTGAAAGTGAAAGGGAAAGGGAAAGGGAAGTCGCTCAGTCGTGTCTGACTCTTTGCGACCCTGTGGACTGTAGCCCACCAGGCTCCTCCGTCCATGGGATTCTCCAGGCAAGAGTACTGGAGTGGGGTGCCATTTCCTTCTCCAGGGCATTTTCCCCACCAAGGGATTGAACCCAGGTCTCCGACACTGCAGGCAGACGCTTTAACCTCTGAGCTGCCAGGGAAGCCCCATTATATATATATAAATCTATAGCTCCCTAATTCAAACCTCAAAGCACTTTCCATTACACCACACTGCCTATTCAAAGACAAAGGTGTTTTAAAGTTAAAATAAACTTATATAAGTACTTCAGTTTGTATTTAGGTGTATCCCTCCTCTTTCCAAAAAGGAATTGAGACAGTTCATGGAAATTCACCCTACAGGAGAAAAACAAGTAGAAACTGAGGCACTGGAAATAAGGGTTAAAACGAAAAAGTTATTCTATAGTGAAGAGAGAACTTCTGAGTGCTTTTACATCAATTACTGTGTTTCTTGATTTCTAAGATATCAAAGAAAAGAGGGACATGAGGCCACAATATCGTTCATAAAATTCACAGTAGTAAGTCATACGGAAAGCAATTGCTCAGAAATCTAGCTACCCCCAGCACCAAGCCCAGAGAGACTGTATAACTGAGGGCTCTTATGAGGGAGGACTCTGGTGATAGAGATGGCAAAGCCCTTACAAATATACTGATAATAATTAAAAGAATAATGCCAAAAACTCAATTCATAAGATTTAATTTTTCAAGTACTGCTACCCATATACTATTACAGCTCAATGGAACAAATTTACCTTTAACAGCCAAGTCTTCTTTAAAAGCTAGCAAGTCATTTTAATGAATACACCATGTTTTCTTTGTGACCCCATAGACTGTAGCCCACCAGGCTCCTCCCTCCATGGGATTCTCCAGGTAAGAAGAGTACCGGAGTGGGTTGCCATTTCCTTCTCCAGGGGATCTTCCCAACCCAGGGATTGAACCTGGGTCTCCTGCATNACCATGTTTTCTTTGTGACCCCATAGACTGTAGCCCACCAGGCTCCTCCCTCCATGGGATTCTCCAGGTAAGAAGAGTACCGGAGTGGGTTGCCATTTCCTTCTCCAGGGGATCTTCCCAACCCAGGGATTGAACCTGGGTCTCCTGCATTCCAGGCAGACGCTTTAACCTCTGAGCCACCAGGGAAGCCCATACCATATATTAGCTCCTTTTAATTTTAATCTTCAAAATATTTCACCTTAGTTTGGTAACTAACTTAGAGGTTATCATCATTAGCAAATAAAATATCCAGACACCATTATTTTCATATTCTTAGAATGTAGTTTTCAATATAAGAAAGGCTGAGTCCAAGCTCTAATGCAATGCCCTTGCCCGGGCGATGGTACTGTCCTCCCCAGTGGGCTCATCCACAGGTAAACGAGGATGGAAAGAAACTGCTCATGTCAGCTGAGTTACTTTATAGTAATCGGGCTGGCACAACCCAAGGAAACCTGGGTCTAGAAGCACAGGGCAGTGTGTGTGGTTGTTTGCTTGCTAAGCTGTGTCCGACCCCTGGGACCCCATGGACCTTAGACCGCCAGGCTCCTCTGTCCATGGGATTCTCCAGGCAAGAATACTGGAGTAGGTTGCCATTTCTCCAGGGGATCTTTACAAACCAAGGATCAAACCCACATCTCCTGCAACAGCAGGTGGATTCTTTACCACTGAATCACCAGGGAAGCCCATGTATGTGGTTATTACTCAATAAACAATGAATGAATAAGTAAATGGGAGGAGATTGGACTTATGGAAAATAATGGATCCATGTAGTATATAACCACGAAGAAGCTAAGGAAAACATATTTTCCAGAATTACACCACTTGTAACTTTAGTACTATTAACCTGTTAACTTCCAGGCTTTCAATACCATTTTCTAGGGCATAAAATGTCATTCCACCCTCTAACCTTTGCCTCTAATTTTAGCTTCTCTTCTCCCAAATATTATAGATCAATGTATTTAATAATTTCTTTCCAATAAATTACCTAAATGATTGGTCTACACTGAGAAAAACCAAAGAAACTAGACCAAAACTAAACCACCAAATCTTCCTGAAGCTGACACTTCTAAGAAGCATGCAAAGGATTTACTGCTCCACTTCTTCAGGTATGCCTCACGTTATAAAACACTGAACAAACCTCAATGGAATGAATTGCATGCAGCTTCTCAAACTATAACCCTAAACACTTAATGACAGCTGTATTTACCACTCAAGCAATCTCACTAAGATATACTTTAGAGAGCAAAAAAAGACAAATCAACATTCAATGTGGACACCTCAGACTCCTTCATAAAGCAAAGAAGCATAACCCAGGGAACAAAAAACTCCCTTTTAAACTCAAATTACATTAATTTGAAATTACTTCACTATCTTATATTATTTTGAATATATAAGACACAAATATATATTACATATGTATTTATGTATAAGCACACATATACGCTCACATTTGAGATCACCATTTAGACTGAAACTCTCTAAAAGTGGAAACTGGTACAAAAATGTATTCCTATTCCACATTCTGACAGATATGATTGGTTGCAACTTCTTCAAAGGAAAAAAATCTGTGGCAATCAAAGTTGAAATGTGCTAATGTGACCTCCAAAAACATTTTATTAGTTAGCTCACTCAATATTTACATATCTTTAAACTGACTATTCCTAGGTATACAGAAAATACCTATGTACTGAGTATCAACTATTCCTAGGTATAATCAACCATATTTGCAAAAATATAAAGGCAGATATGAATATATATCTATCTTCACCACCAGGGAAGCCATTCTACAACCAAGTAACTCTAAAATCACAGGAGGCTTCCCTGATGGCCCAGCGGTAAAGAATCCACCTGCCAATGCAGGACATGGTTCGATTCCTGGGTCAGGAAGATTCCTTGGAGGAGGAAGTGGCAACCCATTTCAGTATTCTTGCCTGGGAAACCCCACAGGCAGAGGAACCTGCTGGGCTACAGTCCAAAGGGCCGCAAAGAGTCTAGACATGACTAAGCACAAAATCAAAGTCTTAAAACCAATATAAATATTTAACAAGTTTTTATTCCCCCAAAAGTTATTGTTAAAAAGTCATAATATGTCTAGCAGTCAAAGAAATTGAGTACAATCATCTTATTCTTATGAAAGATGACAGTGGTTGGATTTATTAAACTACCAGTGACATACTCTAAACTGGCAAGTAAAACATAAAGGTCATTTGGTAAGGTCAAAACTCACTTACCTCCATATCAACTTAGTAATTAGTTAGATAATCCTGACCAACTACCACTACCACTGAAAAAGTCAATGTTCTAACCCATAAATCGAGTAATGGGAACTGCTGCAATTGCAGCATACCAAACCTGAGAGGAAAAGACCTCCTTTTCCACATTTATGAAAACAATGTACAAATGGAAGTTACAAAATCCAAGAGACGACATGGAGCCACTGAACCTTCAATCTAACAAGAACACAAAAATGCAACAGAGAATATTTTAAAAATTAGATTTAAATAGTATCAAGTTTAAGATTAGAAACATACTTTCTTAATTTAGTAAATTATATCACTCTTAGATAATATGTTAAAATTTAGATGGTGTAATGAGTCTGCAGTAAGATTTCTTAAATTTTAAAGTTTCAAAAATAGAAATAGAATATTAATTTATAAGACATTTTATTCCAAATGAAATTAATCAAATAGAAATTTATGACACCTGACTCAATGCCAATATTAGAATTCCGAAGTCAAACTGCATACTGAAAAAGGAGACCCTGAATGAAGAAAGGAGATTTATGTTACCTAATTATCAAAAACAGACAAAAATGAAACTTTTGGCTAAGATGAGCAGATAAATTATTAGACTAAAAATAATTTTTAAAAGGCTGTAAATTCTCATTTGAAGACAAATGACTGCTAACTATGAGCCTGGATGAAATTCAGCAGTATTTAAAATACCAAAAATTGGACAGTGAAATCTAGTAGCAGTCAAATCTTTAGCCTTAATGTGAAGAAAAACTGAAATTTTTAGAAATATGCCTCAATTGTCAATTTATCCATATAGAAAACTAACGGAAGATTAAAAATATCATCCTCTTCCAGACTTTAGTCACATACCTACAAAGATGAAAGGGCAGAGAAAAGAAGCACACATATAAAACCTCAGTGAGACTGTCTCATTAAATTTTCTTTCAAATAATTTGGTTAGAAAGGGTTACCTTAAGATAAAATACAATAATAATTTCTAATAATAACAGTAATAATTTTCCCACTAGGGAGAAAGAGTTAATTCAATTTTTTTAAATTACTTAGTGAGGTTACTTTTGAAATTTTACCACTGAAGGGTCCTACTATGTGCTATGCTTAGCATGTGTTATACACCATTATAATTATATAAATGTTCTCATTCGTTCGAGTTAGACGTTTGAAAGAAAGAGTGTGATGACTTCTCAGCCTGTAGTATGCTATACTGAAATTTGCTTGTTCATTAATACTATCTCTAAAGAAATATGGATAACAAATAGTAGGGGTGAGTCTTTATATTCTACAGAGAATGACTCTATAACCTCTAGATAATTAAAGTAAAACATTTAAATATCTAAACTGCTCAAGAACTAGGATGTAAAAATCTTCTGCACTCCAGTTAAGCTTCCATTCTGACTTCTAATTCACTGTACATCAAAGAAAATCAACTTGCCCCGACACAGAAAAACTATCCCCTTCAGTGATCAGGCAGGTGTTGAGGCCAGAAAGAGAGCCTATTCTCCACAGCCCTTTACCTTGTTTGATCGCTGCGTACTTTTGATCTGACACTGCCCTCTCTCTAGTAATGACTTCCCCCGCATAGACCCTGCCTCACATCTGTCACAAAGAATAAAAGGCATCAGCCTGAGAGCTGACAACGCCCATGGGCCAGGCGATGGGCTGCCAGCTGAACGCTCCCCAGCTCCCACAATTTCCCATTCAGCTGCTTTTGTTCTGGACGGCACAGGGTTAGGGTACCAATGACAGCAGAAAGGATTACGCACCAACTGTGAAACCAAGCCTTCTTGAATATGTATCTTTTATCTCTGCTTCTTCATCTTCTTAAATGCTGCAAACTTCATGGTGGTTACTATGAAATACATATTCAACAGGTGCAATAGAAAGTTTGTTTAAATCCTTTTCCAGGAGAAAACAAAGGACACAATATATTGTAATTCAACTATAAAGCTTTAAGGAAAAAGTTTCAAACCCATGGTGTGAGACTGATAAAGGCCAGCTGTCAAAGAGCATGTTAACTGTAAATGAAACCACGAAGGTTTTACGAGGACCACTACTTAGCACCACACACCACCTAAAAACGGGAAGGTGCCCTAAAAACAATGTACATATTCAGAAGAGGCAAGGTTTAGACTGTTAAACTGGATTCTCACACTAATTTGGTACTAATCAGTACTGAAAATAAGTTCCTCCAGTTTTGTTTAAACAATGTGGTGAGTATATGGAACCTTTAAGGCAGTAATAGCAGTAACTTTAAATGCTAGAAATTTTAAAAATTTGGTCAAATACCACTTTGAACCATTTCACTAACAAATTTTCAACTGTCATTAGAATATTGCATGAGTTTTTATATATTCATTAATAAATAAACTTCATACACATACACACAGCTATCAGGCATGCAGTAAAAGAATTTGCAGAAAGCAGGGGTTTAGAGACCGTCTAAGATCACTTTCGAGGTTAAGTCACTTTTTTTTTTAAGAAAGGAAAGGTCAGAAGAAGGAAGTACTTGATCAATAATATACCCATGCAAACTTAATATACCTTTAATACTATAATGCATAAAAACAAATAACTAACTTTAGACATGGATAAATACAAAGTCTCAAAGGTGAGGAGTAAGCATTAAGGTGATTACAAGTTAATTCCAATAACTGGAGAAATTAGTATGTACAACAGCTAAAGAAAGATACGCCTTGATGGAGAGAAAGGGGAAAGGATCTCACATCTGAAGAATGAAACTGTGACACTGGGCAAAGCCATACACCAACTGATAATGATTTACACCTTTGAAAATGACTATATCTGAAATATCTCCTATACTAATACTGACCAATAGTCAGCACTATTTTACTCTTCTTAAAAAGAAAAAAAAAGTTTATCTTGACTGTAATCTAAACGTATCATAAAGCATATTATTATAATGTGATGGTTTTAAATAGACTCTAATATATAAAAGCAGATGATGCTTGTATATACAGTTGGACTGACTTTACAGAAGAAAGTCTTCTAGGTACACCAGAAAAAGGTAGCACTTCTGAAAAAGCACAATTTAATCCAAGGATAAACAATACAGCTTGCTGACTCAATACTTGCCCAATTTTCTCCTTAAGTTTTCCAAATGCCACTTAATTCTCCAAGAAAATGAAGAAATAAACTACATTATTCTAACAAGATATCTATCTATGCTTCTTTTGCGGTATTCTTTCCCTAATTTTTGATTCTATAAAACTGTTAGGACATATTAAAGAACCAAAAGATAATAACACAAATGGAACCAATTTATGATACTTAAAAAATAAGAATATAAAGTATTAAAAATTGTCAGTATAATCTTCTGCATGGTATATCATCTGAAAGCATGCCATGTTGATGTTCTAATTAAATTTAACGCCACATATGTTTGATACATTTTCTGGGTACTATGCAATCAAGATATGTATTAAATATTATACTTATCTCTTTCTAACTGCAACAATAAAAGCAAGCTCTTCTAAACAAACATAATTGTAATTTGTTAACTTTCATCTTTTTAAGAAAAATCAAGTGATTAAAAATGACAACAGAAAAAGGACCACAATTCTAAGCAAGCTCAAGAGATTTTCGTTCGTCTTCTGAAAGCAAGGAAGGAAAACACACTGGCAAAGGCACTGAAACAACTCAGATATCCTCAATGGAATGCAAACCAAGCATCTAACAGCTAATTTGCAATAAAAAAGAAAACAACTTTAAAGTCACAAGCCTTGACTCAGTTTTTAAAAATCAGTTCTTAAAAGCTACTTAATTCTTGAGGAGGACATACCTCTCTCTTATCTTTGAGGAAAGATTTTACTTCCTCAAAGTATGACTGCCATTTTTCTGGGACGAACACTAATGAAAATTACTTGACACCACTAAAGAATAAATATATTTCACCAGTTTAGCTGTTAATAAAAACTGAATCTTTTATACTAAAAGGTATATTATATATACATACTAAAGTATAAATAATCATACTTAAAGTGATTGACATATGCCTCATTAAAGATATTAATTTTTAAGATCTTTCTTTTGGGCACAAAAAGAATTTTTCCAGAAGAAAACCAAATGGACTTCAGAACAGAATGGCTCATCTTAACTAATTGTCCTTTTCAGAAAATTTATAATTTTTAAGTATAAAAAGATTAATTTTTAACCATTTATTCAAAACATTAACAAATATAGAGTCAGTTACTATATACAAATTAAAAAAAAAGACATTCCCATTTTTAAGGAGCTTACATGATTAGACTGAAGCCTTGAAACCTACAACAAATTATCAATGGATTAATAAGAAATAATAAAGGAAGTTGACAGAGTACTAGAAAGTAATAAATGTGGTCGAATTCTTAAAGAATATTTAACCAAAAAAATCATCATTTGCTCAGCTTGAACACATACTGGAGGAAAGCAAGATGACAACAGAAAATGTCGAATAAATAGACTAGTTGAGAACATAATGAGAACAGAGACAAGTAACTGGAGAAATCTTTGTAGTCAACCACCACAAGTTCCTGAAATGATGAATACAGTAGTTTAGCAAGAGTATTTCTGGGTTGCAGACATAAAAAACAACAAAGCCAGCCTTTAGAAATGTCTTAGGCCGTGACAGAATCCAGTGGAATATACAACATGCCATTATCTTTCACACTGTTTTCCTTTAAGTTCTTCACTCATAAGCTTGAAACAATTATAGTTTATGAAAATATATCATAGATTACACAATGGAACTGACTACAATTACATATGATTAAAAAGTACTTATTAATATATCAGTATATGTGTGCGTATAAAACTGTGTCCTGCAAGAACTTAAAACACGTAAAATATCAGACTATCTCTAAGTGCTAGTCACTCAGTCGTGCCCGACTCTTCGCGACCCCGTGGACTGCAGCCCACCAGGCTCCTCTGTCCATGAGATTTTCCAGGCAAGGATACTGGAGTGGCTTCCCATTTCCTTCTCCAGGGGATCTTCCCAACCCAGGGGTTGAACCCGGGTCTCCTGCACTGCAGGCAGATTCTTTACCCACTGAGCTACAAGGGAAGCCCCCAAACTATCTATGTGTGTGTGTGAAGTCGCTCAGTCGTGTCCGAGTCTTTGTGACCCCGTGGACTGTAGCCCGCCAGGCTCCTCTGTCCATGGGGTTCTCCAGGCAAGAATGCTGGAGTGGGTTCCCATTTCCTTCTCCAGGGGATCTTCCTGACCCAGGGATCAAACCCAGGTCTTGTGCAGGCAGACGCTTCATCCTCTGAGCCACCAGGGCAAATATTTAAAGTTAGCATTAATCTAGTAAACAGGCATCACTCAGTGAACCTACAAGTCATGGCTTAACCTAATGATACCTTGTTCTCAGAGGAGTCAAAACAAGAAACCAGCATGAAATGAGGAAGATGATTTTATAATCTGTAGTCATTTGACAGGCATTTTAAAACAATGAATTTAAATATACACCTTCCTCTTTGTTTTCTCAGAGATATATATTCAATAAGGGGAAAATAAAAATAAGAATCACCCAGACACAGTTTAATTAGGAGTCTGATATATAACTATTTATTTTTGGATTACAGATTCTCAATATATTCATTTATGTATCACATTACAGTGAATGATAAATACCTAGATATTATGCTTAAATCAAAAATAGTCAATGAAAATCTGGCAATAGACTCAACAAATTTTCTACTCCCAAGGACTCTCCTGGAGTAACTAATTTCTATCACAGTTTAGAAACCAAAAATAGTGAAGTAGAGCACTCATTAAAGAAAAATACAATATTGGTCTTTTCTGCAATCTAAATTTTATGTGGCTACATAAAATAGGAAGTAACTGGAAGGTTAAAAAATAAGTAATATCAAAACAGTACATATTTCATCTGGCCTCAATTTCTCAGCTACTAAAAACCAGAAGGTACAATAGAAGGAAAAGATTTTACCCCAGCACTCTCATCTGGGTAATTCATTCTAGACCTTTAATATGAACATGAAGAAAGATAGCAAAAAGAAACAATATAGGTAATAAGGATACGCAAAGTCTGCAGCAGAACTAGCAACAGTCCTTACCACAGGATGTCTTAGATGCACTTTCATGACAATGCATCTTTTGATAATAACTATAATAAAATACTTGGAAAGAAGCATCTTATCACCTGGTAGCCAGATTCAACTATAGTTTATAAAAGACCTTCTGAAAGGCACCTTTCAGAAAAAGAGAAATTCTTCTCCCCTAAAGCCTAATCACGAAAACAGTAAATGGAATTAAGTCCTGTATATCTTAATACACCAACACCTCTGTGATAGCTGTAAGCCAAAACTTCTCACCAGATCTAAGCAACACATCTCACTTGTTGACTGACAGCCTAGAAAGGTAATTGAAGAATGTGTGCTCATAAAAGGCAGACTTAATGTACTCCCAGCATTCCACTGTCATTTAACCTTATAAAGTTTCTATTTGCTAAGTCTAATGATTTGGCTCTTTATCTCAACCCACTTGCCAACACTTGAGCACAGAGATTGAGACAGCACTTTCACATTTATATTTGAGAAATAATTTTATTTGTTCCATGACCAACCTAAATAGTATATTCAAAAGCAGAGACATTACTTTGCCAACTAAGGTCTGTCTAGTCAAAGCTATTGTTTTTCCTGTGGTCATGTATGGATGTGAGAGTTGGACTGTGAAGAAGGCTGNTTGAGAAATAATTTTATTTGTTCCATGACCAACCTAAATAGTATATTCAAAAGCAGAGACATTACTTTGCCAACTAAGGTCTGTCTAGTCAAAGCTATTGTTTTTCCTGTGGTCATGTATGGATGTGAGAGTTGGACTGTGAAGAAGGCTGAGCGCCGAAGAATTGATGCTTTTGAACTGTGGTGTTGGAGAAGACTCTTGAGAGTCTCTTGGACTGCAAGGAGATCCAACCAGTCCATTCTGAAGGAGATCAGCCCTGGGATTTCTTTGGAAGGAATGATGCGAAAGCTGAAACGCCAGTACTTTGGCCACCTCATGCAGAGTTGACTCATTGGAGAAGACTCTGATGCTGGGAAGGATTGGGGGCAGGAGGAGAAGGGGACGACCGAGGATGAGATGGCTGGATGGCATCATGGACTCAATGGACGTGAGTCTGAGTGAACTCCGGGAGATGGTGATGGACAGGGAGGCCTGGCATGCTGCGATTCATGGGGTCGCAAAGAGTCAGACACGCCTGAGCGACTGAACTGAACTGAAATCTCTTTCTGATTTTTTAATATGGACGCCTAGAAAAAGTAAACAATAACTAACAAAAAGTAAAGTAAACTAAAAAAAAAAAAAAGAATCTAAACTACAGAGGATGTAAGTGGAAAATAACACCAGTAAAAGAATTGCAATACTAGGGATAATCTATCAACTATAAATTTTAAACCCAGAATAAACTTATTTTCAGTAATCTAGAATCTGATCCAAAAAAAAAAATTAACAATATGCTAATACTGAGTCTCCTATTCTGAGTTTTCCTAGTGGCTGAGTAGTAAGGAATCCGCTTGCAATGGAGGAGACATGACGAGAGCCTCAGGTTCGACCCCCGGGTCAGGAAGATCCCCTGGAGAAGGATATGACAACCCACTCCAGTATTCTTGCTTGGGAAATCCATGGACAGAGGAGCCTGGTAGACTATAGTCTACGGGGTCGCTAAATAGTCACACACAACTTAGCAACTAAACAACAATAAAACTTTTAGCTATAATAAATTCTTCATTATCAACACTGGAATATCTGTATCAGCTTTTAATACCAAGCTTACTTCAACTTGTGATTCTGTCTGAATCTGAGGAACTCCTATCATCAGCTGATGGGCCCCAAAAAATCTGTGAACTAAATTTAATGTCATTAAATTAACAGAATTAGTTAAATAAACATGCTGGGTAAAAAATAAACAAAAAACAAAACTGACAATCCAAAGAAAACTTATCTGGATATTACTGAAGCTGCTTCCTGTCCTCTACCACACTGGTACGCAGGAGAAGAAAGACATCACACGCGTGCACTCATTCTCTATGGTTTTCTATGCTTTTAAAATGAAGGAATGCAATTCAGTTAAGTCCTTACCAAGATATCTGACAAAAAAGATACCCACAGAAGTAAAACAGAAAAACAGTTTTAAAAGAGAGATGGGAAGCTCTACCAAAGAATGTACAATGAATAAAAATGCATTCATTCTGCGATTGAAAAATATGCCAAGTAACATTTTAACTTTTTTTCAAGTTTGCCAAATAACTCTAGCTTTTAATTAAAGTAGATCTTTTGAATATCACTGAACAAAATAAAACCAATTTTATTAATGGTAAGAAGGTACAAGTCAATGTAATTTTGACAAGGATAAAATTATATTCTAGTTCATCAGAATGGCATGTTGTTAAGAAATATTATCCCAGAAAATAATCCTTGAGAACATTAATGACTTTGGCTAGGTAAACTTGATACATGAAGAAGAGCATCATTAATAGAGTAACTAGATCAAAGAAGTTTACTTACTTGAAAAGTCAGAAAACCACTGACTCTCCACCTTTAACCTATTTTTCAAGCTTTTATTTATAAGTTTAAGCCCACCCACTTTTTAAAGCATGTTCCCGAAATGCTAGAAGAAATACCTTTAAAAGTATATTCAATACAACAGTAAGCCATTAGTCACTAAACCAACATTTATTATCTACTATGTGCCAATATGTGGGTGGATGGGATAAAAAGGAAACATGGTACTCTTTACCCTCGAAAGAGTTGACAATCCATCAGCAAGATACACCTGTAAACCATGATTTCAGTTACTCATGAAGCGCAACTTGACATCTATCAAAAATTTCAAAATGTAACTGATATCTTAGCTCCCTTTAATTATATTTCTAGACTAGCTCCCAGAGAAATTCTCATAGATAAGCCAAGAGACTTACACAAAGCTTTTACTGTTAACCTTAAAAGCAAAACAATGGAAGCAATATAAGGGTCCCTTACCATGAATGGATGAACAGGAGACACATTCATATATAGAACACTGAAAGTCTAAAAGAAGGCATGACATATTCATTAAGCTAGATATCAAAACAACTTAAAAGTAAACAAAGGAGACTGTAGCCTGACAAACTGTGTGAGACCAGAAGTTAACCGGATAACATCACACACAAACTCCGTGTGGCCACACACTGAGCAAGACTAGATTATTGCTTAGGTATCCATCATGTTTGCTAAAGCTGTTGGTTTTTTAAGCATTTTAGATCATCACAGTAGTTACCTCTAGAAAGAGATAGTGGTAACATGGGATGTAAGACAAGAGATTTAAAGTCTATTTGTTTTATTAATTCAAGAAGAAACAAATTTAACAAAAAGGCTAACAACTGTCGATGTCTAGGTGACGGGCATATATTACAGATGTTATTACTCTTTTCAGTATTTTGAATGTTTTTAATTTCCTAAAATTAGAAAACATGCAAGACTGAAATATTTGACCACATTTCAAATTAGAAATCTGAAACTACAATCCCAGTTACCAAGAGATACACAAATTTCTTAGCATGACACTCAAGAAACTTAACAACCTGGTCCCTACCTTCTTTCACAGACCCAATTATGAACACGTCCCCCACCACGATAAAATCCTAATCTTACTTTGACACCCACCACTAACTAGACATTCCACATGTTTTTCTAACGCCTTGTTTTGTCAATGCTATTTCCCAGAGCTGCACTTTCCTCACAAGAACGTTTGCTTGCATCACAGTCACCACATCGCTAAGTAGCAATCAAGACCCCATTCAAATGCCACCGACTATTTATAGGATTTCCGGATTCCTCCCTGGTCTCTCACAGAAGTACTTATTTTGCCACTGGCATTTCCACAGCATTTATCACTAGAAAAGGATATCCTTTCTTTGGCAGTATAATTTTTTAAATTCCTTAACACTATTTGAGTGCCTGGCACACAGTAGGTATTCCATTTTTAACTGCACCCAATCAACATCTGAAACAGAGTTAAGGGACAGAGTTGAAAGCTATCAGTTCATTAACTCATTAGAATTTTAACTAAATCTATTAGACAAAAATGAAATAGTATTTAGCTTCTAAATACAAACTTCATAAAAAATACATTGTTTGTAAAAGTAAAAAATGTTGCATGAGTGCAATTCTAATAAAATTATGTTTATATTTATACAGGATTAATATCAACATTAAACACTCTCCAGAAGACACTTCTTCTCTTTGACAATTTTCCGAATTTTCCTAGAAGAGTTCAGTGTATCTCTATTAGTATTAGCAGCCCCCCTAAAATCAGTTATTATTCCCGCAAAAGGATCTTCTGGTCATGCTAACAATTAACTTCCTCCTTTGATGGGTTACAGCACCTGTCAGCAAATGTTTTAAGAGGGATAATGCCTTTTGGAAATTGCTGCTTGGTTCAAAGGCATATAGATTTAGCTCCATCTGTGATGTATCCAGGCAATCAAAGGTCTTGAAGACAAATGCTTGGGAATCCGACAGATCTGGGTTAAAACCTTGACTGTGACATTTATCTATTGTTACTTAATCTTTCAAGGCCTCAATTTCCTCATCTGTAAAATGGAATAAGTCAAAATTAATTATGTAAAACTACATTGTGCCTGGGTACATGATAAACACTCAGTGAGATAACCACTACTAAGTCCTTTTAAATATCAAAAACTGAAAGCAAAATTCTGAAATGTAGTAACAAAGACAAGATGAAGTTTAATAACTTAATGTCACCTTCTCTAGAATGCCATATTTGTGCGTCACTGTTTACTGGAAACTACCACTCCTGATGCAAGTAAATGTTTTGTCCATTCAGAGGGGAAAGGCAATGAAGATGAATATCCACCCTAGGAGACTCTGGAAGCCAAACTAAGTACTTATAAAATGGAATCCTTCATAAATGTACACCACTTATGTCTGGATTACAAGTAAACTCACTTCTCAAAGAGTATTTGAGGAATAAGATAATAAGAATGTAGTGGGGGTATTGGAGGGTAGCGGGGACCAAATCCCTTAATATATTCACTCTAAGGTGAAAAGAAAGAGTCAGGAAAGACAAGCCTTAATAGAATGCTGAATTAGTTACTGCTATTTAAGCTTTGATGCAAATGTTTACCTTACTTACCCTAGTTGATGATAATATGGCTACCAATCTACTCACTTAGCTGCTTCAACAACCTCAAATTACAGCAAGCAGCAAAAATAAAGAATTAAACTGTGGGTAACTAATGGATGAAGTCAGCAACAGTCAGTGACAGCAGGCACTGACAACAGCCAATACAAACTGGTAGACTCCAGAAAGTGAACTCTAATCGGGAGAGGAAGAAAAAAGTTTTTAATAAAGACTTCTACATTTGGAACTATATACAGCATATTAAAAAGCAGAGACACTACTTTGCCAACAAAGGTCCATCTAGTCAAAGCTGTAGTTTTTCCAGTAGTCATGTATGGATGTGAGAGTTGGACCATAAAGAAGGCTGAGCACTGAAGGATTGATGTTTTTGAACTGTGGTGTTGGAGAAAACTCTTAAAGAGTCCCTTGGACTGCAAAGAGATCCAACCAGCCCATCCTAAAGGAGATCAGTCCTGAATATTCTTTGGAAGGACTGACGCTGAAGCTGAAGTCGTAATACTCTGGCCACCTGACGTGAAAAGCTGACTCATTAGAAAAGACCCTGATGCTGGGAAAGATTGAGGGCAGGAGGAGAAGCAGAAGACAGAGGATGAGATGGTTGGATGGCGTCACTGACTCAATGGACGTGAGTCTGAGTAAACTCCGGGAGTTGGTGATGGACAGGGAGGCCTGGCGTGCTGCAGTCCACGGGGCTGAAACAAGTTGTATACAGCTGAGCGACTGAACAACATTTTGTACTTCACCTCAACCTCTTTTAGTCTGATCTGCCTAAGAACAAGTCTGAGGTAGTATTATATCCTTTCTACAAACAAGGAGATCAAAGTACAAAAATTAAGATAATTAACTGCATCACATGATTAAGAAACAGTTGGATCATGGGATGAATTCATTTCAACTCAAACTTAAGTGTTTGCTTCATTCATTCCCTAAAATGTTTCCAGCCTGGAAGAAGGAAACCAAGAGAGGTAAATTTAGATCCTACTTCATACCTGTAGGCCTCCAAAGGATAGCAACATGAAAAACAGTGTTACAAATAATGTTACAGCAGGAGCCAAAGGGGATGGTACAGAATTTTAAAACTAGCAAAATAATTCACCAGGAGGTTGAAAGAAACAAAAAGTCATAGTTACCTGACAGGAAATCACGTTTTAACCAGAAAACAGTCATCATTTCCCGAAAACTTTCTAAAATCTATTCATAATATATTACTAGTTTCTTGGGTAACTCCAAAATCTATACTAGTTCATAACTCAACTCTACAAAGTAGAAGATCCTAAAAATAAGCCAAATAAGTATAACACATATATAGCAAATATGCTGACCCTAAGCCTTAGGATAGAAACCATTTTCACAGTCATAATACTTTAAGACATCTTTAAGACATAAGTACTTCAAGACATCAGGTTGGATAGCAAATGTAGATAATCTATCTGACCCCATCATTTTAAAATTAAATAAAAAGGTGCCCAAGGAACTTCTGTTCAAAATGTAGAGAAGCAAAATCTGGAGCAAGGAAATTAAAAAGCAGAGGAAATATACTTAAGGAAGTTTCTAGATCATCAATAGCTATATACATAAACTAAACACGGCTTTAGAATAATCTTGTAGCCAGCACTGCACAGAGGTGATACTCATGCTATGGCTAATGGACAACAGATGGCTGTACACAGTATGCTGGACACTCACGATAGTTGTGCTCCTCAGATCTGTTTTTACAATCTACACAACATTTTATAGAAAATGCAACAGACATCCAATCCAGGTGCATGGCACCTGTCTCATTCAAAAAATGACTAAAACAAAAACCCATTATTTGAGGGGGAAGATTTTACATCTAAGTCCTCAATTCTTTGCTTCACCATCAATCATCTGAATCCAAAAATGTCCAGTCACTGTCCTCACTTGACGCCTGCATAAAGTTCCCGCTGGTAAATAACGCATCCCTTTCCCCATTCTAACGTCTACCTTACTTACAGTGCCACAAATAAGCACACTTAAATATTCTGCTACTTTGGGTAAGACGGCAAGTTCACCATGTAACACTCAAGATAAAGTTAAGCATTTCATGTTTTTAAAGAAAATTTCCCTAAAATCATTTAAACGACAAAATTAAAAATAAACCATAAATATCTGCAAAAACCCATGTACAAGCATTTTATCTTTACGGTTACATCAAGGACACAAAAGCTATGTCAGTGAAATATACAAAGACAATGCTGCCATCTAAAGGCCAAGATATAATATTAAAAACAGTATATACTTAGTCAAATACTCAGTGTATATAAAAGCACACAGTTTGACATTCTGAAGTCAGCAAGCTTTATGCTTTAGAAAAGCACCGCACTGTGACTGTTTTCAGGCCACACAGTGAAACTCTAACACTCTTCCTAAGAAGACTGATACGAGAATTAGCAGAATGACTGGGCTAATGATCAATATCTATCTGTACAGGTAAAGTTCTGCTGGCATCCTTTCAAACACAATATTCTCCTAAGTATCTGTATTCGTTGTTTGTTCTATTAAATGACATTTACTGCCCCTGTCTATAATTAAATATATAGTATAATTACATATCCTCATAGATAAATATTATTTGTCATTAACCAGATTATTATTTCTACTTACCCTGTTTAAAATATTTGTTGCTAAAGAACTAATGATAATACATCTCAGAGAGAAAAAACCCAGACTACTTAAAATCGCAGCTTTGCAAGTAATTCAAAGATTTCTCCTTATTCATAATTCCTAAAAATACAAACCAAAGTTCCTATGGGAGATGAGTTATCAACAGCTTAACTGTCCAACAGAAAGCGTTCAAATGATTCTCAATTCTCTTTCTAAATTGAAAGAATTTCATTGAACTAAAATTTAGGAAAAATTACTTCAAATTTACAATGAAATCAAAATGCTTCCTGAATAACTCTACATAAAAAACTTATTTCCTTTAGCACCTAAGTACATAATATCTTTCTAACGGACCTTAATATCAAGGACATTTGAATATAACTAGAACCTTCAAAAAACATGGTCAATTTCTTTGAGAAACCACTGACCAAACTTTTTCGCTGAAACAAAGATGTGTGGAGCGTCTTCTGTATGTGAGATTCTATGCTCGGCGCATGGTTTCAAACTGTAGGTCAGTCAGCTTCTGGGTGGCTGAAATGCTCCTGGAATCAGTGGCTCACAGACAGCTACATTTCAAGAGACAGGGAAAGAAAACGCCTGGGTGCAGAGGCGCCACCTGTGTATTCTGTAATGTTGATCTGGGACATTGAAAGTGAACAACCAACCAAACACGACTTTGATCAGGTAGGATTTGTTTTGCCCTTTCTCAATGTCAATTTTAAATTTCATTTTATGTTGTTTTCTTTAATTAATAAAAGGTTTTCACCCTAAAGACAAATAAAAAAATAAAAATGTTTCTCTGGTTTTGCTCAACAAGAAAACAAATACTGAAAAGTCAACAAATGTTTCCATTATGTGAGAAATATTAAAAACTGTAAGTTGGGATTACCATCTTTTAATTTATCTTGAGTGTAAAGTGGAAACAGACGGCAAACACAGTCAAGATCTCATAAAAACCTATGAGTCAGAATTAATACTGCACAATTTAAAGACATTCTGTCATTTAATCCTCAAAACCACAACCCGCAAAAAGACAAATACTAATAACCCAATTTGCAAAAGACGTTCAGAAACCCTAAGTATCTTTCCCAGGGTCACAATGCAGGATTCAAAAATTCATTCTCTCTGACCCGGATGACCTTACTGTCTCCAAAAGAACATAAAGACTCAGGAGTGATTATTAAAATTGTATTAAATGTAAAGAGGAATAGGAAGTATTTTTATTATGTAATTTTAGAGAAATATATAATTCTATGGGTTAATAAAAGCATATACCTTTAATTCATAGTGTTTCAATTTTTTTTTACTATAATCTTTTTTTTTTTTTAAAAGCACTATCTTACTTGAAGTGCTGAGGTTTCTTAGAGACTTTTCAAAACTTACCTTAATACGTGAGAGGTATTTACTAAATTTTGTAAACTAACTCCAGGGGGGAGGGGCAACAAAAAGATTTCTTAACTTTGCAGATACAGTTAAAAAGCACATCTTTGTAAATCTGATACATGGTCAGGACCATTTTGCCTACATTTTAATGTAGAGTATTTTTTCAACATCAAGAACTCTGCTAATGCCTCTGCAGTGACAAATTTTTCTGTTAAAAAGTTTTCTTTTTCTATATTGCATATTCATCAAATCAAAGTTAAATGAATTTGGAATATTATTCAGCTATAAAAAGGAACGAAGCTCTGATACATGCTACAACACAAATGAACTTTGAAAAAATATGGTAAGGCAAAGAAGGTAGATACAGAAGATCACATACTGTGTTCTGTTTACATGAAATGTCTGGAATAGACAAATCCATGGAAACCAAAAGTGGATTACCAGTACATGAGCTAGAAGAAGGCGGAATGAAGAGGGACAGCTAATGGACACAAAGTTTCTTTATGGGATAATAAAACCATTTTAGAATTAGTGATGATGACTGCATAACTTTATGAATATACTAAAAAATACTGAATTGTACATTTTAAAAAGGTTTTATGATATGTAAAGTATATCTCAAAAAGAGAAAATTACATGGTTTTAAATATATTTATAAAACAGGGTATATGCTTATCTACACATTGCTTAAAATACAATATAAGTTCTATGCAACACTCTAAAACCTATGTAACTACCAAGACAATCTGTCTCAATTTACCGAATTCCATTTTATGCCATACTAAGTGAAAGGCTCTATTTCACAAATGTACATCTTCTTGAATATTAAAAATTCCTAACTATCTAAAATTACTATAATCCCTAGGGGAATCAGAAGGAATGACAACTACATACTCATGTCTGGCAGCCAAATTTCATTTTTTCCAATTAATTTTTACCACTATCACAGTTTAGAAAAAACACATTAGCACACACTAATGAAGAATTTTTAACATGTAAGTACCACATACAAGCAAGCATCTACATGACTATAAAATCAAATTATAAAAATCACTGTTTTAAGAAGATTCTTGCTTTGAAGTAGAATTTGCCTCTAAACCACCAAAAGAAACCAGCAGAAAAAGACTGATAACACTGAGTTATAAGGAATTCAAGAGTTAAATGAAAAACAGGAGGGTGATAAGAAGTACTTACTAGTTTGTTTTCCTGCATGTATATTCTCTGTAATTTCAGACAGCCCTTAGCTATGACGATCATGCCTTCATCTGAGATCTTGTAACACTGGCCAAAATGAATATCTTTCAGTTCTCTGCATTTCGACCCCAGCTGTAAATAAAAAGATTTCACTGAATGCTCCAAAAATAACAAAGTCAACACATTTCTAGCGGGATTTCCAAATAACTTCTTAAATAGCTATATCAAAGTTAAATAATTATTTATCAATTCCTCTTAGAATGCAGGCAATCTCTCATTTGAAACACTGCTGTGCAAGCCCTGTGACCTTCTAATCATTTCCTTGCCTCAACTGCCTCACACTATCCACCCACCAAGAGGCCTAGGGTCCTTAACACTTCAAATTCGTATCTTTATTACTCTTAGGTCTTTTCATCAGCCATACTGTTAGACTGAAAGGACTAGAGGGCCAAGGGATAAACCAAAGGCCAAGACGTCCCGCGAGTGAGCGAACGAGCGCTTAGCTCATGGGACCCTACTTCTAGCTCTGACTGCCCGGAATGTGCGCTTTTCTCCACTGGCCCACTGACACCGCGACAGAGAAAAGACTGAATGTGCTAGAGCCAACATTCCAGTCTACACTTCCTTACGCACTTATTACAAACACTAAAAGGGACTAGCGATTTCCTGATTACTTTCCTCAAGTGTGCATGTAAAAGTTACAAGTACAATGTCCCCCTTAAAAAAACATTAAGCAGCATATAGAACAAATTACATACATTCTTTCCAAAATCTAGAGGAGAAATTAGATAATTAAAGCAAACGATATTAAACATTGTTTTATAAGTATCAAGTATGAAGAAAGTCATCTTAGATAAAATGAGAAAAGTTAGTAAAAATCTATGAATCAAAAAGTATCTAAAAAGTTACATTAAAACAAGAAACCCAGTGTTGACAAGAGTTCAAACTGTATAAATTATTACTAAAAATCATGGAGGATTTAGAAAATTTTTAATTTTTATAAAATTTGCCTGAAAATTATATGACTCAGCATCTAAATATTTACCAAAAAATGTAAGAAGAATGGATAATTAACTAGATTTACAGTAAAGTCAATACACTAAAAGTTAATTACACAAACTACATAGTGGGTATTCAGGTGTCCACTCTAAAATTCTTTCAAATTTTCCATGTATTTAAAATTATTCATAACAGATTATTGAAATAATTAACTAAAGATGTTTGGTAAGAGTTAGCTACAAGAAATTAGCACAAGACATTTTTAAATAGTAAAACAGAGAAAATAACAAAGTTATAAATTATGGTGTTTGCATAAAATTGACTATTAGATAACGATTAAATTGAAATAATCTTGGTTCATTTCCAAGGCAAACCATTCAATATCACGTTAATCAAAGTCTATGCCTCAACCACTAATGCCAAAAAAACTGAAGTTGAACAGTTACTATGTAGACCTACCAGAAGTAGGTCTAGTTACTTCTAGAAGTAATGCCAAAAAAAAAGATGTCCTTTTCACCATAGGGGACTGGAATGCCAAAGTAGGAAGTCAAGAGATACCTGGAGTAACAGGAAAATTTGGTCTTGGAGTACAAAACGAAGCAGGTCAAAGGCTAACAGAGTTTTGCCAAGAGAATGCACTGGTCATAGCAAACACCCTCTTCCAACAACACAAAAGACTACATACACATGGACATCACCAGCTGGTCAATATCAAAATCAGACTGACTATATTCTTTGCAGTCAAAGATGGAGAAGCTCTATACAGTAAGCAAAATCAAGACCGGGAGCTGACTGTGGCTCAGATCATAAACTCCTTATTGCCAAATTCAGACTTAAATTGAAGAAAGAAGGCAGTGCAGGTATGACCTAAATCAAATCCCTTCAGATGACACAGTGGAAGTGAGAAACAGATTCAAGGGATTAGAACTGATAGACAAGAGTACCTGAAGAACTATGGACAGAGGTTTGTGACACTATATAAGAGGCGGTGATCAAAACCATCCCCCAAAAAACAGAAAGGCAAAAAACAAAACGGTTGTCTGAGAAGGCCTTACAAATAGCTGAGGAAAGAAGAGAAGCAAAAGGCAAAGAAAGGAGAAGATGCAAGATATACCCATCTGAATGCAGAGTTCCAAAGAATAGCAAGGAGAGATAAGAAAGCCTTCCTCAGTGATCAAGGCAAAGAAGTAGAGGAAAACAATAGAATGGGAAAGATTAGGATCTCTTCAAGAAAATTAGAGACACCAAGGGAACATTCCATGCAAAGATGAGCACAATAAAGGACAGAAACAGTGTGGACAGAAGCAGGATACACAGAACTACAGAAAAAAAACCTTGATGACCTGGATATCTACGACGGTGTGATCACTCACCTAGAGCCAGACATCCTGGAATGCGAAGTCAAGTGGGCCTTAGGAAGCATCAGGACAAACAAAGCTAGTGAAGGTGATAGAATTCCAGCTGAGCTATTTGAAATCCTAAAAGATGAAGCTGTGAAAGTGTCACACTTTTCCAAATATGCCAGCAAATTTGGAAGAATCAGCAGAGGCCACAGGACTTCTAGAAAAGGTCAATTTGCCTTCCAATTCCAAAGAAAGGCAATGCCAAAGAACGCTCAAAGTACCACCCAATTGCACTCATATCGCATGCCAGCAAAGTAATGCTCAAAATCCATCAAGCTAGGCTTCAATAGTATATAAACCGAGAACTGCCAGATGTACAAGCTATTTCAACAAGGCAGAGGAACCAGAGATCAAATTGCCAACATCCACTGGATCATAGAAAAAGCAAGTGAATTCCAGAAAAACAGCTACTTCTGCTTCATTTACTACACTAAAGCCTTTGATTTCAGGCAGTTCTACACTGACTGACTGGTAATTTCTACCAATGAATCCAAAAGGAAATCAGTCCTGTACATTCACTGAAAGGACTGATGCTGAAGCTGAAGGAAGCTCCAATGCTCTGGCTACCTGATGGGAAGAAATGACTCAGTGGAAAAGACCCTGATGCTGGGAGGGATTGAGGGCAGGAGGAGGAGGGGACGACAGAGGGTGAGATGGCTGGATGGCATCACCAACTCGATGGACATGAGTTTGAGCAAGCTTCAAGAGTTGGTGATGGACAGAGAAGCCTGGCGTCTGCAGTCCATGGAGTCACAAAGAGTCAGATGTGACCAAGTGACTGAACTGAAAGCATTTGACTTTGTGGATCACAACAAACTGTGGAAAAGTAAAAGTCTTAAAGAGGCTGGAATATCAGACCACCTGACCTGCCTCCTGAGAAACCTGTAAGCAGGTCAGGAAGCAACAGTTAGAAACAGACATGGCACAACAGACTGGTTCCAAATAGGGGAAGGAGTGCGTCAAGGCTGCATAATGTCACCCTGCTTATTTAACTCATCCGCAGAGGACATCACGAGAAAGGCCAGGCTACATGGAGCACAAGCTGGAATCAAGATCGCCAGGAGAAATATCAATACCTTCAGGTATGCAGATGATATCACCCTTATGGCAAAAAATGAAGAGGAACTAAAGAGCATCTTGATGAAGGTGAAAAAGGAGAGTGAAAAAGCTGGCTTAAAACTCAACATTCAAAAAACTAAGATTATGGCATCCCATCCCATCACTTCATGGCAAACAGATGGGGAAACAATGCAAACAGTGGCAGACTTTATTTTGGGGGCTCCAAAATCACTGCAGATGGTGACTGCAGCCATGAAATTAAAAGACGCTTACTTCTTGGAAGAAAAGCTATGACAAACCTAGACAGCATATTAAAAAACAAAGACCTTAATGTGCTGACAAAGGTCTGCAGAGTCAAAGCTGTGGTTTTTCCAGCAGACGTGTATGGATGTGAGAACTGGACCATAAACAGGCTGAGCGCTGAAGAACTGATGCTTTTGAACTGTGGTGGTGGAGAAGCTCTTGAGAGTCCTGTGGACTGCAAGGAGGTTAGTCAGTCAGTCCAAAAGGAAATCAACCCTGAATAATCACTGGAAGGACTGATGCTGAAGCTGAAGCTCTAATACTCTGACCATCTGATGTGAAAAGCTGACTCATTGGAAAACACCACGATGCGGGGAAAGACTGAAGGCAGGAGGAGAAGGGGACGACAGAGGATGAGATGGATGGCATCACCGACTCAATGGACCTGAGTCTGAGCAAGCTCTAGGAGATGGTGAAAGACAGGGAAGCCTGGCGTGCTGCAGTCCGTTGGGTTGCGAAGTTGGACACGACTGAGTAACTGAACAACGACAACAACAAAAATGGAAGTAAACACTTGACAAATACAATGTAAACTGTACGTGTTTTTATAATGTAATCCCACTGATTATGAATATTTATGTTACATATTTAAATATATGCATATGCATAGAAGGAGGTGACATATACACCCAAGTGTTTACAGTAATTATTTATGATCAGTACAATAATGGGTACAGTTTTTTTTTTCTTTTTTACCAATCTTCTCACATCTTTTTGCAAATAAATCACTTGTAAACAAAAACTTTCAAGTTTTGTTTCAAATAAAGTAAGAAAGACAATTTCAGCTATTTTTCTAGGAATGGTGATATACACAAGGCATGTTATTTTAATCTAGGTAACACGATAACCAAATATATATTCCACTGGAAATATAAACTCCATGAAGACAGAGATTTCACTAATGTAGCCCTGGTGCCCATGTCTAATAGTCAGCTGATACTTAGTAAATATTTGTTGAATGACTGAAAAGGTTGATCAGAGTTTTTCATTGTAAAGAAGTCTTTTTGAAAAATGGATAAATAAAGGGATCCATGATTATGGTCCCATATACTACCATGTTCTATTTAATTCAACAGTTCTAAATTGGGCCCACAGGTGGAAATCAAGGATTCCAGGTAAATGCATAAGGGGAAAAAAAAGGTACATTTTTATTTACTTGCTATTCTCTAATGAACTTTAACCTCTCCTTCACTTATTAACAGACAATCATAGTAGATTGCTGCTGCTGCTAAGTCACTTCAGTCGTGTCCGACTCTGTGTGACCCCATAGACGGCAGCCCACCAGGCTTCCCCGTCCCTAGGATTCTCCAGGCAAGAACACTGGAGTGGGTTGCCATTTCCTTCTCCAATGCATGAAAGAGAAAAGTGAAAGTGAAGTCGCTCAGTCTGTCCGACTGTTAGCAACCCCATGGACTGCAGCCCCTGTCTCTTATACACATCTTCCCTTCAGATGACACAGTGGAAGTGAGAAACAGATTCAAGGGATTAGAACTGATAGACAAGAGTANGGGTTGCCATTTCCTTCTCCAATGCATGAAAGAGAAAAGTGAAAGTGAAGTCCCTCAGTCTGTCCGACTGTTAGCAACCCCATGGACTGCAGCCCACCAGGCTACTCCGTCCATTGGATATTCCAGGCAAGAGTACTGGGGTGGGGTGCCATTGCCTTCCCCGAGAGAGGGTAATGGATGCCCCTTATATTCTGGGGCTTGTGCCTGGTTCTCCTGCTTGCTAAACCATTACCGCTTTCTCAAAACCACCTTTTTTCTCCAGAAAGATCTCAGTGGATTTGCCTGTAAGTTGGCTGTCCTGACCAGTACTTCCTTTCAATGATACAGAAAACCCAGAAAGTTGGCAAGCTGTTCTTTGGGTGTATTTTAGGACTTTGTAGATTTATATTCTTGTGACAGAGATCTCTGCAATCAACTGAGTATATGGGTGCAAATATTTCATTCCTTCAGGGGGGAAAAACATTTTTCTTCTTTTATCTTCCTGTGTTTAAAAGGAATCAAACAAGTAGACACTTTGAGAATCACAAATGACCACAAACACCCTGCTCTGATTTGCCAGCCAAAGAATCTTCTGTTCATATGCCTGAAATGCCACTAAAAATTAAAAACAGCAAAAACCTCAAAAATATATACTAATGACATTTTTCTTTTAATCAAGATTTACTTGATGGATAAAGTGCTTTTGAGGTTAACATTCAGATTTCATTTCAAAGGTTTTTAATTCATGTGAAGTGTGGGGAATAGATGCTTTGAAAAGACTATTTCACTATCTTAAATGTGAAAAGCTTCCCTAAGAAACTATGAGCATTTAAAACAAATTTTTAATGAATTTATTTTAATTGGGGATAATTACTTTACAATATTGTGGTGGATTTTGCCACACATCGATGTGAATCAGCCACGGGTAGCAGGTGTCCCCCTGTCTCTTATACACATCTAGATGTGTATAAGAGACAGATACATGACTAACTGACTGAACTGAACTGAACTGATGTAATTTTGGGGGAAAANCTCTGTCTCTTATACACATCTAGATGTGTATAAGAGACAGGAATCAGCCACGGGTAGCAGGTGTCCCCCATCCTGAGCCCCCCTCCCACCTCCCTCCCCACCCGTCCCTCTGGGCTGTCCCAGAGCACTGGCTTTGAATGCCCTGCTTCATGCATCGAGCTTGCACCGGCCATCTATTTTACACGTGGTAATATACCTGTCTCAGTGTTACTCTCTCAAATCAGAAACTATAAGTATTAAAGTACTCTCTGAAAATGTATCTATTTGAAAAAGTTTTTATCCTTTCTCAGTCTCTGTCTCTCTGTGTAAATGTGCACACACACCCACATGTAGGGCATATAGACAAGCATAAGAGTTTTCCTGATAATTCTCTTTTACTGTGTCCATTTTTATATTTTCTTAAAATATATTTTTCTCGAGGGTTTCCTGTGTGGCTCAGTAATAAAGAATCTGCCTGCCAATGCAGGAGACCTGGATCCAATCCCTGATTCAGGAAGACACCACACGCTGCAGAGTGGCCAAGCCCCTGCACCACAAGTACTTAGCCTGTGCTCTAGAGCCCGGAAGCCGCAGCTACTGAGCCCACCTAGGGTCCACGCCCTACAACAAGAGAAGCCACTGCAGCGAGACGCCCACACGCCATAACGGTAGCATAGCCCCCACTCTCCACAACTAGAGAAAAGCCTGCGCAGCAAAGAGGCAGCACAACCAAAAAGAACAAAAACACATAAAATTGTATATTAAATATAAATGCATATATGTATGTAAGCTACAGGAAGTCAAAAATCCTATAGTATGTTTGTGAACCAATTTTAACTGAGTATTTAGAAATTTTTGGACAAAGTGGAAGAACGGAAGGACGAGGAATAGGTAAAAGAGGGAAGGAGACAGCATGAAAAGGAACAGTGGGGTGGGGAGGATGAATTATCAACACAGTCCATAGTTCTGTGTGTACACTTCTACAGATGATATTTGGGGTGACTTACTAAAGGTATAGATAATAAAACATTAAAGAATAACAAGCATAATAGCAGTCAGAAAAATGTGATGCAGAGTAGGAGGCAAATGGCTAGGAAGAATTGTGTATAAAACACAGATAAAGACTTACACAAGGGCTGCATGGGGATAAAAAGCCAAAAGCCCTGGAGCAGACGTGGGGCTGCACTTCGCCTGGTTGATTCTCCACTGACCTCCCTTCCTCCACCCTGGACTTCAAATCAAAGGGCCCAGTCTGTCTTGTACTTGGACTTAACCTTTCCTTAAGAGCACACTCTAATTGGGAAAGCTATGCTTGTTGGAATTTTTTTGACTGATGGCATAGGTGTGTGTGTGTGTATGTGTGCGCACCCGTGCCTATTCTGTGCTTAAGGGCCACTTTATTTTTAAACTGTTATCTGTTTATATCTTTTCTTTTCTTTATGATTTTCAGTCTTCTCTCTCAATTTTTTTTTTTTTTAATTTTTGGCTACACCCCACAGCATGCAGGACCATAGTTCCCCAACCAGGGATCAAACCTGTGCCCCTCTGCAATGGAAGGTAGTTAAGAGCCATTTTAGATAGCCAAGATTTCTGTGAAATTGGGTTTATAGAGGTACTTACTAAGCAAATACTACAGAAAAACACAAGTATAGGAGATTGTTAAAAACACAACAGCCAGAGGCCTTGTCAGAGCCCATCTTGGAAATAAAGCGCTCAAGAATCTAATACAGTACTGAATGAATAGAGCGTGACAAGTCAGACTGATATCATATGATGCTGCTGCTTCTCTGAAGGAGGAACTGGAGAGCATTAGTTGATATCTTTCTCATCTTCATTTCCATGAGATCCTTTTTTTGGTTGTAACATGGAGACACACCACCCTTAATCTGGTGCAATTTTACAAGTTCAAAACTCAGGAAAACAGAAGAAAAAAATATCTTTCAATAAAGTCTTAGGTTGCCAGTTCCAACATATGATATTTGTTTTTCTGTGTTTCTTTTAAATCTATTTTGTACCTTTTCTTTCTCTATATGTTTCCAGATGACATGCTGACTGCATAGATGGTAGCTTATCTACTACTTAACACAGATAATAATGGTTAACCACAGAGAGGCAAGTGAAGGTCACTGTAATATGTGTCCAACATGATCCCTATAGAATGCTTGAGAGTTCAGTTCCACTGCCTAATAGCAAACTTTGATCTCCCCACACCCAGTAAGAACTTCAAATGTGTTCAAGGGTATGCACACACCTATGTTTGAAAATAGTTCCATGTCACATCTCACAAGACCAAGTTTGTGAATAAAAGAGAGTCTAATATATTTTAAGGGGTCTAGCATGTGTCTCAGCAAGTTCTAAAATTCCCATAATGGCTGAATATTAAGTCCCTTGGGGTATAAGAGCTTCAGCCAGAGAATCTAGATTTAACAGAGTAGGGTTCTCCTGGCATTAAGATGTTTCCACAACTTGAATAATAATAAGTGTCCAGGTATTTTTTTTTTTAGCTGAACCACCACTTAGAAGGTAGGTCCACTCAGTACAAAGGATTAAGAAATACAGGAATATAGCAATTTTCATCCACTGATAATTATGTAAACAGAATGTACCAAGCAGAGAAAAGTCCTATTTACAAAAAAATCAAGCACAGTCCATAAATCCTACAGATTGGAACAGATCCAGGTTAAGAATTTCTCCAGATGTCACTCTGTAAACAGGGCTACATAAAGTGAATTCCCCAATTAATTGTTGGTAAGAGTAAGCTCTACAGTATGTTAGTGTACTGCTGCTGTTGCTGCTGCTAAGTCGCTTCAGTTGTGTCTGACTCTGTGCAACCCCTCAGACGGCAGCCCACTAGGCTCCTCTGTCCCTGGGATTCTCCAGGCAAGAGCACTGGAGTGGGTTGCCATTGCCTTCTCCAGTGCATGAAAGTGAAAAGTGAAAGTGAAGTCACTCAGTCGTAGCCAACTCTTAGCGACCCCATGGACTGCAGCCCACCAGGCTCCTCTGTCCATGGGATTTTCCAGGCAAGAGTACTGGACTGGGCTGCCATTGCCTTCTCTGTGTTAGTGTACTATGACCCTCTATAATACGTAGGTGAATTGTCTGGCCCTATAGATCATTAGTCAGATATGATACAATACAATTCAGGTGAAAGAAGTGGAGTAAGCACAGTTTCTTCTGATATAGAGAGAAGGTCCCATAAAATTACTGCTCAGGAACTCAGAGCTTTGTTCACTGAAGGAAATGAGAACTCTCTGATTTATTTGCATTACATCTGTTTTTCTAACACATTTAGTTCTTAACCTGGAGTACTTGGAAAGACACACACCCAGTAAGAACATAAACATGGAACTTGAAAAAAAAAAAGGACTACTCACTATTTTGTTAAAGTCTCCAATCACAACGTTTTCCCACATGTTAACAAGGCCATTAAATCCTCCAAACAGGAACACAAAAGGATTACCCAGCCATTGTGAGAAGGTGGGGAAGAAGAGAAAGTTAATAACTGCTTTCCCTTGCCAGTTGATCAATGTCTGGAGCACTCTGCAAGGAAATGCAAGAGCCATTGTCTTTCAGCTAGATATTTTCTATACTGATAAGTATAGCACTTTTTTGTTCTAAAAGAAGGTGACTGTGGTTTTTAATTTCCATTTTGTTTCTAAATCCTAAGGCAATCCAATGTACAACTGGAAAGAGACATAATTTTAAGACATTTCCATTTCAAATACTTTCCTCTCCTAACTCCCTCTTCAGAGACCAACTCTCTCTCAGAAGTACACAGGCACAAATAAAACATTATAGCTACAGTTGAGAAAGAAAGGAAGCCAATAGTTCTGCAATAATAATTTCTTAAAAAAAAAGAAACAGTAAGCGTATAATTCCACTTTGCCTGGACACTACATAATAAGAGAGCCAGTGTTCTTCACAGCTTCCCTCTTGCATCAAGTGGCTATTAATTCCCCAGTGATCCTGGCAACGTTTCTTCAACTTGAATTTCTTTCCACAACCCAATTAAAAGCCATAATCTTGACCAAATTGTGTTGTTTTTAAAAATGACAGAGACTAGATGGATGGAGATTTTGAAACCAAGAGTTCAGCTGGGTCACTTAAATTATAAACAGGTTTAGAGAAAAGGGTGAAGCACACAGTGGTTCTGGAGAGTGCCTGTTTCATCATACTGTCTCACAAATGAGGAACCTGAACAAGTATTCTTGCCTGGAGAATCCCCTGGACAGAGGAGCCTAGCAGGCTACAGTCTATAGGGTCACAAAGAATTGGACACCAGAATGATGCTAAAGCTGAAACTCTAGTACTTTGGCCACCTCATGCGAAGAGTTGACTCATTGGAAAAGACTCTGATGCTGGGAGGGTTTGGGGGCAGGAGGAGAAGGGGACGACCGAGGATGAGATGGCTGGATGGCATCACCGACTCGATGGATGTGAGTCTGAGTGAACTCTGGGAGTTGGTGATGGACAGGGAGGCCTGGCGTGCTGCAATTCATGGGGTCGCAAAGAGTCAGACACGACTGAGCGACTGAACTGAACTGAATTGAACTGAAAGCGACTTAGCACACAGGCACAAACAAGTACTCAGGATTCATTCCAAAACAACTCCGTTATCTAATGATAAATGTCTACATTAGCCCATTAAACAAGGCCATACTTTGCAGAGAAGGGAAATGTACATGAGATGATAAACCATCCCTCTGATTATGGGAAGGGATATCTGAGACGGGACATGGCAAGTATCATCAAATCTTGAGAAAAGTCACATGAGTCTGAACCTCAGTTTCCTTTTTTCTAAAATGCAGAAAATAACAGCATTCATTTTATGAGAGATGAAGATTAATTTGGTCGATGCTTGTAATACAGTTATCACAGAGCCTGGCACAGAATAAGCCCCCCGTAAATGCTGGGCTACTATTTTCAGTACTAACCTCCAACATACGTTAGTCATTACGTTACAGCCAATTACACATGAAACTACAAGCCATGAGAATGGTATGAATTTATATCTGATGCTCAAAAACATGCTCAGGTGAAAACAGAAATGGGGGATGGAGACCAGCAGTGGAATGTTTCTATTAGTAGCTGGATCCAATGGTCAAAGCCGAAATTGTCAAAGAGGCACTAAAATAACTCATTTGAAAAACAGTGCACATATTCTTTTTAAGATGAAATCACCAATAATCCACTATCCTAGATAACCACTCTTCTGAGATTACAATAGGAATTTTAAAAGGGCTCAAATGGTGATGATGATCAGGGGTGGACAATCACATTCATTGTTTTCTATTTACCAGCAGGGCCATTACTACTGAGAAATGCAAACCCACAAGATAATATGACATAAATGGATGAAACGTTAAGATAAAAGGGTAAAACAGTGGTAGGTTTGCTTTCTCATGGGAAATTGAAATGGCCAGCAGATGAACCTTAAAAGAGGAAGTCTGCTGACCTAGTGTTACTAAACATAGGAGGCAGCCAAGGAACAGAGGAATAAAGCAATGTACTTAAATGTATGCCTTGAAGGAAGCAAACACCAATTACTTTTATATGATTTTAATTCTCCCAGTGAATACTTTATGGGTGTTGGCAAGTCCTTCTGGAAAAGGAAGGGATTCTTAATGAAGGATTCAGTGGCCGTGCTCACCAGGTTCTAAGAAATAATGTTTAACAAAGACTCATTTATTTCATATTTCCTCTCTAGAGCTAAAAACTTTTTAAGAATCCTTTAAAAACTAGTATAGTATTATGCTCACATATATGATCCTTTCTACTTTGATTTCAAGATGATTCTATAGTCTGTGTGATACACAAATAAGCTTCCCACAGGAAAATAAACACATAGAGGAAAATAGTTGAATTTTTTTTTCTTTTGCAAAGAGTGTATGTTTAATATATACTTGTGATTTGGAAAGTTATTCATGAAGCTTGAAGAAATATATGGGAAATATGGTCTTTATAAAAGTTATTTTTGAAGAATGCTCTCCACATCATTCCAAGATTATGCACTGATAACAGTTCACTAATGTCTAGTAAATCTGGGAAATGCTCAATCAGCTCCTATATTCTATCTTGTTTCTCAGAAAAACTTAGCCCAGCAACTCTAAAAAACTGTCATATTGTGTAAAATGGAATCTCTCTAGCTAATATCTTTCTCTTAAAATTTTCCAATTGCCCTAAGACTTTGGGGCTAGACTGTCAGAATTTTAATCCCAGCTTCACCATTATTTATTTATTTTCTTTTAACTGTTTACTTAATCTTTGTATGCCTCAGTTTCCTTATTTGCAAAATGCAGATGATAACTGTATCTAGTTCATAGGGTAATTGGAAAGATTAAATGAGTTATGGAGTGGATAGCCGTTCCCTTCTCCAGGGGATCTTCTCAACCCAGGGATCGAACCCCAGGTCTCCTGCATCGCAGGCAGATTCTTTACCGGCTGAGCCATGAGGGAAGCCTGTTAATTTAATGTGAATCATGCCTTAAAGCACCTGGTTCATAGTAAGTGATACATAAGTGTTGTAATAGTAAACACTACTATTATCCTGATCATCTTTGCCTTATATTGTCAAAATTCCCTCACCTAAAAGCCTGAGGTTCTCATGTAAGCTGAACGGAAGGAAGATGGTGAATTTCAGAAGCAGAGAACAGCAGTTACATATGCTTGAACTCCAGGAATGCAAACTGTTCTGTTAACTAGTCAAGGAAAACCTTAACTGTTGTCTTACTTGGCAAAAAACAGTATCCACTAGGAATTAACAGCTTGATAAAGAAAGTACAAGGACTGGGGTCTAGATAAATAACAAAAGATGACAATAAACATCAAATCAGGAATAACGTATTGCATCGTGACCCCCTACGTCCTGCATTTTCTTCCATTTCTTTGCTCCTCTTGACAGCAAAACTTCTCCAAAGAACTGCCTGTATTTGATGTTTTAAATTCTTTTCCTTTCTCTTGTACATCCATCTCAGTCTAGACCTGGCCTTTATCACTCCACAAAAGGTGCTTTTTTCAAGATCACGAATGACTTTCATGCTGCTAAATCTACAGTTTTCAGCCCTTAGCTTACTTGGCCTATTAGCATTTGACACAGCCCCTCGTTCTACCACCTTTTAAAGCTCTTTCTTCATCTGGCTTCCAGGATGCCACATTCTGCTGAGTTTCCTCTGTCCTCACTCTGTGCGCCTTCTCAGCACCCTTGGCTGGGTCCTCCTCTTCTCCCAAACTCCTAAAAGTCCCAGCACTTGTAGCACTCAGTGTTTGACTCTCCTCTCTTTTCTAAAATCTCTCCCTTGGTGACCTTACCCTGTCTCATGGCTTAAATAACATTTGCAGGCTGACAACTCCTAATTTTATAACTCCAGCCCAGATTTCTCTCCTGAACTTCAGACTTGTATATCCAATTACTTAGTCAATATCTCCACTTGGACATCTTATAGCATATAAAACTCAACATGTACCAAACAGTATTCCTGATCTTCCCCACAAACCTGTTCCACCCCATAGCCTTTCTCATTTCAACTTTATCCTTCCAGTTGATGCTGCATGCATGCTTAGTCATGTCTGACTCTTTGCAACCGTATGGACTGCAGTCCATCAGCCTCCTTTATCCATGGGATTTCCCAAGCAAGAACACTGGAGTGGGTTGTCATTTCCTACTCCAGGGGATCTTCCTGACCCAGGGATCAAACCCAGGTCTCTTGTGTTTCCTGCATTGGCAGGCAGATTTTTTTAACCACTGCACCACCTGGAAGCCCAAAGTTCAAGCCAAAACTCTTAGGGTCATTCTAGATTCTCTTTTTCCTTTCACACATCATGACCACTCTGTTAGAAATTCTGTTGTCTTTACATTTAAAATATATCAAGAATCAGATCACTTTTCACCACTACTATCACTGTGGAGCAATCCGCCAACACCTCTTACTTGAACCATTGCTGAATTACTGACCTGTGTAAACTTCAAATTGACTGCCCATTTCTACCTTTGACCACCCCCGCCCCACAATCTATTCACAATACAGCAGGCAGGCATTCTTTAAAACATAAGATTATATTATTCCCTGGTAGCTCAATGGTAAAGAATCCAGCTGCAATGCAGGAGACCCCTGTTTGATTTCTGGATCAGGAAGATCCACTGGAGAAGGGACAGGCTACTCACTCCAGTATTCTTGGGCTTCCCTGGTGGCTCAGACAATAAAGAATCTGCCTGCAATGTGGGAGACATGGGTTCAATCCCTGGGTTGGGAAGATCCCCTGGAGAAGGGAATGGCCACCTACTCTAGTATTCTGGCCTGGAGAATTCCATGGACGGAGAAATCTGGCAGCCTATAGCCCATGGGGTCGCAAAGAGTCAGACACAACTGAGTGACTTTCACTTTGCTTTCTTCAAAATGGTCCTCCTCACTTTCCTCAGTAAAAAACAAAAGTCAGCCAAAAGGCCGTGCATGATCTGATCCCTCTAAGTGCATCTCTTCCCACCTAGTCTCACTACTGGCTTTCTTGCCATCCTGGGAACATGATAGGCTTGCTCCCCTTACCTGGAACAGCTCTCTCTCTGATCTCTGCATGGATAAATCCCTCACCTCTTTAAACCTCTGTTCAAAAGTTGCCTTTTCAACAAAGCCTACCCTGACAACCCAATTTAAAATTATAATCTTGTAACTGCCACCTTTCTGACATTTCTTTTTCCACAGTACTTATCACCTTTAAACACTAACACCTGTTATTTTCTAACATACTACGTAGTTCACATCTTTATCATGTTTATTGTTTATCATCTCCCCTGCTAGAATAAGAGCTCCGAAATTGTGGGGATCTTTATTTTGTTTGCTGCTGTATCCCCAGCCCTAGAATAGTTCCTGGCACATAGGAAGCACACAATAATTACTGGTTGCCTTGAGTGAATGAATTTAGGCTAAGGGATTAGGAAGAAGCAATGAAAACCAAAATTCATTCTATTTTTTTTTTTTTTTTTTTTACATATTACTCTCTACCTTTTCCACTGGGAGACTGGAAAATAATTACAGCAGAGCAAAGTATAGTATCTCTTATGCCTATTCCCCAGCACACCTGGTTGCTCTGTGGATCAAAAAAGGTTCTCAAAATGCTCCTTGTGTTAGTTAAGACACATCTTTAAGAAATGAATCTTCCTGGATGATAGCACATGGAGAATCTGTGATACTGAGTAGGTGCAACAACAAAATGTTCAGCCCAGAAAAGAAATAAGATCCCAGCAGTAATTTCTGTAGAAGCTAAAGTTAAAAAGAAGTAACAGAGCACTTGTAATTCTAGTTCTTGATAATAGTCATTTGTGGAGGAACTGCAAAGGAAGGTACAGAGACATCTGTCTGCTTGGAAAATTTCTCAAAATGATGAAAAAGGATCTATCTTATTTCCACTGGGGCATCAAGTTATGGCCTGGAACAGTTTATTTTTCCCAGGCTACTTCAAATCAAAACGTATTTTTAAAAGCAAGCCCAATGAAGGATGAGATAAACAACTGGACAATGTTTTCTACACTCTGGTAACATAAACATTTCGAATTCCTCCCTAACTCTTGACTAGCATAAATCTCTAATTCCAGAGAAGGTGAAATATCCTCAAAGTTAAACATTATTTTGAATTATTCACATTTACCTCCATTTCCATCTTATACTTTCTTGGCAATAAAAAGCCAGGTTATGTCCAAACTATGGTGGAATGACTCTCTTCCACAGCAAAACAGCTTGGACTAACCCCAGCTCTGCTTTCTTTGAAGATGGAATACAGCAGCCCCTCCCAACAGTTTCTCTTCTTTCTTACCTCTATACATCTTGCACTTCCTTACCCTTTTTCAAACCAAATCTTAAAAAAAAAAGGCACAGAGGGACGATGTGAAACTGTCTATAACTGAGCTATGAAAATCATTTTTAAATGGATGTCAAACACAAAACAGGTAAGCTGAAAGAGCTGGTAAGGCAAGCTGTCTCTGGCTGAGGAAGGGAGACACGGAGTAAGACCTCACTAAGAGAGGAGGTTCTCTGGAAATGCCATGGGGGACAAAAGGAAAGGAAGGGAGAGAATGGAGGAAAACAAAGGTGCAAAAACAAAGATGCAGAGGGAATGAGGATAACCAACCCATGGTATAATCCACATGTCAGAAGACTTAGGAATAAAAGGGGGTGGCTAGGAGAGAAGAGAAAATACTAGCCTGATAGAACTGTTCTGCTCGCATCGTGTTCCAGTCTATGAAACAATCTCACTTGACCTTGGTTGGCCCTAACAACTCTTGAGTTGTAGAGTAGGTAAAAATCTGCATCCCCGGAGCTGTCTCTTATACACATCTGTGTTTGACTCTCCTCTCTTTTCTAAAATCTCTCCCTTGGTGACCTTACCCTGTCTCATGGCTTAAATAACATTTGCAGGCTGACAACTCCTAATTTTATAACTCCAGCCCAGATTTCTCTCCTGAACTTCAGACTTGTATATCCAATTACTTAGTCAATATCTCCACTTGGACATCTTATAGCATATAAAACTCAACATGTACCAAACAGTATTCCTGATCTTCCCCACAAACCTGTTCCACCCCATAGCCTTTCTCATTTCAACTTTATCCTTCCAGTTGATGCTGCATGCATGCTTAGTCATGTCTGACTCTTTGCAACCTCATCAAGTTATGGCCTGGAACAGTTTATTTTTCCCAGGCTACTTCAAATCAAAACGTATTTTTAAAAGCTACTTAATATTAAAATTATTACTTAATACTTTAGCAATTACTAAAAATACTTGAGTAATTACTAATAATTACTTAAAATTATTACTTAATAATTTTAGATCTCTGCTTCCTCATTGGCAAAAATGGAAATAACACCTTCCAAACAAATGATTGTGAGGAGTAAATGAGATATTATATAAAGCATCAGAGACAAAGTCATGCTTGATAATTGATAGTAACAAAAATAAATGATAAGAAGATTGACTACCTAAGGTCAGATAATCAGCCAGTGATCCTGTTAGGAGTAGAACCTGGGTCTTCCATGCTGTAGGCATTTTCCACCAAAATACATTGTGGTAAAGAACAAGACAGAAGGCAAAAATTTCAAGGGGCTTTTTAAGAAATACAGGGTGGAAATGTGCAGTACAAACAATGCAGACATTGGAAGATCCAGTGTATGGATTCTGAGGGGTGAAAACTGGATGCAATTTTTATAAAAGAATAGGAAAAGAGGACCATGGTACATGAAGAGTCAGGATAAGGAACTTATTTATGATAGTTGAATAATTTCATTAGTGCTCTTTTAAAGTACTTTTTATGTGCTAACCATAGTACTTTACATGTTTGCTTATTACACAGCTGCCTAAAATGGTAGTTAGTAGTGTCTCATTTCATAGGTGATGAACTAGACTCTAAAAAGTTCAAGTGATTTGCTCAAAGTCATGTACACAGTGAATGAAAGAATCTTCTATGTGCTGACTCCAGAATCTAGTCTTAAGCCATTCCAGAAGCTTATTTCTCACTGATAGAAATAAAAGACACATAGCCATGGAATTACTGCTTAAAGAATAAGAGTTTTAGATCATCCTATTTAGTAAAAATAAATAAACAAAGAGGATCATTGTGTGTACCTCATACTCTCAACATCTGATCCTTCTGAATCTCATGCTTAAAAGAAAAATGAAAGGGTTTGGGGAAATGACTGAGGTTTCATCTCAGTAAAAAAGAAATCAGCCTAGAACCACCCATAAAGACAGATATCTAAAAAGATCCTTAGACTGTTTAAAAACAATTCAAAATTGATTAATGCTTCTATAGAATATCATCACTAAGGAGAGGAAGTGACTCAATAAAGTAGATGGATTTACAACTAGAAAGAAGTAAAACAGTAAAGAGGAAGATAATGCCTTTTCCAACAACACTGAGGAAAAACATAGCAGTCTTCTAAAAGTTTGGAAATTTCAAATGAGTTCATAGGGGAAATGTTTAAAGTAGAAGGATCCTGGACAGTGGTAGAACATTTAACATGAACACGAAGATCAGTTTTCCAAAGTTAGCAGGACTGTGCTCAGAAAACTTCACAAAGTCCTGAGTGCAAATTTACACAGCAAAAACCTCAAGGGCAAATTCATACATGCAAATATATGCAAAAATTCAAATGAAGACATTAGTAAATCAGTACTATATTTAAAAAGCAATAATAAAGAAAAGCTTACTCCAGGAGTGCAAAAGATTCAATTAATGTTAATTCCTCAAAACATACTATCAAAAAGAAATCTCAACATAGAGTAATAATATTTATCATTCACTTCTGATCCCCAAAAGCCCAGAGTCAGGCTCTAGCTCTCAACCCTATTACAGGTCCCCTCTGTATTCTCTATGAGAGCACATCACACATGGTTTGACATATTTATTTGTGTATCTCCTACGCCAGACTCATGATTTTATCTTACTCTGGTTTGTATCTCCCACGATTAAACATGATCACTAGAACACTTGCTTTCTGTATATAGCATAGCATCACTGACGTTATGTAACTATATTTTGTACTTACTTATTGAGTAAACATATACAGAAAGTAAGTGTTGTTCTAGTGATCCTGTTTAATCGTGGGAGATACAAACCAGAGTAAGATAAAATCATGAGTCTGGCGTAGGAGATACACAAATAAATATGTCAAACCATGTGTGATGTGCTCTCATAGAGAATACAGAGGGGACCTGTAATAGGGTTGAGAGCTAGAGCCTGACTCTGGGCTTTTGGGGATCAGAAGTGAATGATAAATATTATTACTCTATGTTGAGATTTCTTTTTGATAGTATGTTTTGAGGAATTAACATTAATTGAATCTTTTGCACTCCTGGAGTAAGCTTTTCTTTATTATTGCTTTTTAAATATAGTACTGATTTACTAATGTCTTCATTTGAATTTTTGCATATATTTGCATGTATGAATTTGCCCTTGAGGTTTTTGCTGTGTAAATTTGCACTCAGGACTTTGTGAAGTTTTCTGAGCACAGTCCTGCTAACTTTGGAAAACTGATCTTCGTGTTCATGTTAAATGTTCTACCACTGTCCAGGATCCTTCTACTTTAAACATTTCCCCTATGA
Source organism: Oreotragus oreotragus (assembly GCA_006410675.1). Lineage (NCBI taxonomy): Eukaryota > Metazoa > Chordata > Mammalia > Artiodactyla > Bovidae > Oreotragus > Oreotragus oreotragus. The sequence continues at coordinate 25,742 of SJYX01022578.1, read as the reverse complement.
ACTCATTTGAAATTTCCAAACTTTTAGAAGACTGCTATGTTTTTCCTCAGTGTTGTTGGAAAAGGCATTATCTTCCTCTTTACTGTTTTACTTCTTTCTAGTTGTAAATCCATCTACTTTATTGAGTCACTTCCTCTCCTTAGTGATGATATTCTATAGAAGCATTAATCAATTTTGAATTGTTTTTAAACAGTCTAAGGATCTTTTTAGATATCTGTCTTTATGGGTGGTTCTAGGCTGATTTCTTTTTTACTGAGATGAAACCTCAGTCATTTCCCCAAACCCTTTCATTTTTCTTTTAAGCATGAGATTCAGAAGGATCAGATGTTGAGAGTATGAGGTACACACAATGATCCTCTTTGTTTATTTATTTTTACTAAATAGGATGATCTAAAACTCTTATTCTTTAAGCAGTAATTCCATGGCTATGTGTCTTTTATTTCTATCAGTGAGAAATAAGCTTCTGGAATGGCTTAAGACTAGATTCTGGAGTCAGCACATAGAAGATTCTTTCATTCACTGTGTACATGACTTTGAGCAAATCACTTGAACTTTTTAGAGTCTAGTTCATCACCTATGAAATGAGACACTACTAACTACCATTTTAGGCAGCTGTGTAATAAGCAAACATGTAAAGTACTATGGTTAGCACATAAAAAGTACTTTAAAAGAGCACTAATGAAATTATTCAACTATCATAAATAAGTTCCTTATCCTGACTCTTCATGTACCATGGTCCTCTTTTCCTATTCTTTTATAAAAATTGCATCCAGTTTTCACCCCTCAGAATCCATACACTGGATCTTCCAATGTCTGCATTGTTTGTACTGCACATTTCCACCCTGTATTTCTTAAAAAGCCCCTTGAAATTTTTGCCTTCTGTCTTGTTCTTTACCACAATGTATTTTGGTGGAAAATGCCTACAGCATGGAAGACCCAGGTTCTACTCCTAACAGGATCACTGGCTGATTATCTGACCTTAGGTAGTCAATCTTCTTATCATTTATTTTTGTTACTATCAATTATCAAGCATGACTTTGTCTCTGATGCTTTATATAATATCTCATTTACTCCTCACAATCATTTGTTTGGAAGGTGTTATTTCCATTTTTGCCAATGAGGAAGCAGAGATCTAAAATNTGCAGATTTTTACCTACTCTACAACTCAAGAGTTGTTAGGGCCAACCAAGGTCAAGTGAGATTGTTTCATAGACTGGAACACGATGCGAGCAGAACAGTTCTATCAGGCTAGTATTTTCTCTTCTCTCCTAGCCACCCCCTTTTATTCCTAAGTCTTCTGACATGTGGATTATACCATGGGTTGGTTATCCTCATTCCCTCTGCATCTTTGTTTTTGCACCTTTGTTTTCCTCCATTCTCTCCCTTCCTTTCCTTTTGTCCCCCATGGCATTTCCAGAGAACCTCCTCTCTTAGTGAGGTCTTACTCCGTGTCTCCCTTCCTCAGCCAGAGACAGCTTGCCTTACCAGCTCTTTCAGCTTACCTGTTTTGTGTTTGACATCCATTTAAAAATGATTTTCATAGCTCAGTTATAGACAGTTTCACATCGTCCCTCTGTGCCTTTTTTTTTTAAGATTTGGTTTGAAAAAGGGTAAGGAAGTGCAAGATGTATAGAGGTAAGAAAGAAGAGAAACTGTTGGGAGGGGCTGCTGTATTCCATCTTCAAAGAAAGCAGAGCTGGGGTTAGTCCAAGCTGTTTTGCTGTGGAAGAGAGTCATTCCACCATAGTTTGGACATAACCTGGCTTTTTATTGCCAAGAAAGTATAAGATGGAAATGGAGGTAAATGTGAATAATTCAAAATAATGTTTAACTTTGAGGATATTTCACCTTCTCTGGAATTAGAGATTTATGCTAGTCAAGAGTTAGGGAGGAATTCGAAATGTTTATGTTACCAGAGTGTAGAAAACATTGTCCAGTTGTTTATCTCATCCTTCATTGGGCTTGCTTTTAAAAATACGTTTTGATTTGAAGTAGCCTGGGAAAAATAAACTGTTCCAGGCCATAACTTGATGCCCCAGTGGAAATAAGATAGATCCTTTTTCATCATTTTGAGAAATTTTCCAAGCAGACAGATGTCTCTGTACCTTCCTTTGCAGTTCCTCCACAAATGACTATTATCAAGAACTAGAATTACAAGTGCTCTGTTACTTCTTTTTAACTTTAGCTTCTACAGAAATTACTGCTGGGATCTTATTTCTTTTCTGGGCTGAACATTTTGTTGTTGCACCTACTCAGTATCACAGATTCTCCATGTGCTATCATCCAGGAAGATTCATTTCTTAAAGATGTGTCTTAACTAACACAAGGAGCATTTTGAGAACCTTTTTTGATCCACAGAGCAACCAGGTGTGCTGGGGAATAGGCATAAGAGATACTATACTTTGCTCTGCTGTAATTATTTTCCAGTCTCCCAGTGGAAAAGGTAGAGAGTAATATGTAAAAAAAAAAAAAAAAAAAAAAAGAATGAATTTTGGTTTTCATTGCTTCTTCCTAATCCCTTAGCCTAAATTCATTCACTCAAGGCAACCAGTAATTATTGTGTGCTTCCTATGTGCCAGGAACTATTCTAGGGCTGGGGATACAGCAGCAAACAAAATAAAGATCCCCACAATTTCGGAGCTCTTATTCTAGCAGGGGAGATGATAAACAATAAACATGATAAAGATGTGAACTACGTAGTATGTTAGAAAATAACAGGTGTTAGTGTTTAAAGGTGATAAGTACTGTGGAAAAAGAAATGTCAGAAAGGTGGCAGTTACAAGATTATAATTTTAAATTGGGTTGTCAGGGTAGGCTTTGTTGAAAAGGCAACTTTTGAACAGAGGTTTAAAGAGGTGAGGGATTTATCCATGCAGAGATCAGAGAGAGAGCTGTTCCAGGTAAGGGGAGCAAGCCTATCATGTTCCCAGGATGGCAAAAAAGCCAGTAGTGAGACTAGGTAGGAAGAGATGCACTTAGAGGGATCAGATCATGCACGGCCTTTTGGCTGACTTTTGTTTTTTACTGAGGAAAGTGAGGAGGACCATTTTGAAGAAAGCAAAGTGAAAGTCACTCAGTTGTGTCTGACTCTTTGCGACCCCATGGGCTATAGGCTGCCAGATTTCTCCGTCCATGGAATTCTCCAGGCCAGAATACTAGAGTAGGTGGCCATTCCCTTCTCCAGGGGATCTTCCCAACCCAGGGATTGAACCCATGTCTCCCACATTGCAGGCAGATTCTTTATTGTCTGAGCCACCAGGGAAGCCCAAGAATACTGGAGTGAGTAGCCTGTCCCTTCTCCAGTGGATCTTCCTGATCCAGAAATCAAACAGGGGTCTCCTGCATTGCAGCTGGATTCTTTACCATTGAGCTACCAGGGAATAATATAATCTTATGTTTTAAAGAATGCCTGCCTGCTGTATTGTGAATAGATTGTGGGGCGGGGGTGGTCAAAGGTAGAAATGGGCAGTCAATTTGAAGTTTACACAGGTCAGTAATTCAGCAATGGTTCAAGTAAGAGGTGTTGGCGGATTGCTCCACAGTGATAGTAGTGGTGAAAAGTGATCTGATTCTTGATATATTTTAAATGTAAAGACAACAGAATTTCTAACAGAGTGGTCATGATGTGTGAAAGGAAAAAGAGAATCTAGAATGACCCTAAGAGTTTTGGCTTGAACTTTGGGCTTCCAGGTGGTGCAGTGGTTAAAAAAATCTGCCTGCCAATGCAGGAAACACAAGAGACCTGGGTTTGATCCCTGGGTCAGGAAGATCCCCTGGAGTAGGAAATGACAACCCACTCCAGTGTTCTTGCTTGGGAAATCCCATGGATAAAGGAGGCTGATGGACTGCAGTCCATAGGGTTGCAAAGAGTCAGACATGACTAAGCATGCATGCAGCATCAACTGGAAGGATAAAGTTGAAATGAGAAAGGCTATGGGGTGGAACAGGTTTGTGGGGAAGATCAGGAATACTGTTTGGTACATGTTGAGTTTTATATGCTATAAGATGTCCAAGTGGAGATATTGACTAAGTAATTGGATATACAATCTGAAGTTCAGGAGAGAAATCTGGGCTGGAGTTATAAAATTAGGAGTTGTCAGCCTGCAAATGTTATTTAAGCCACGAGACAGGGTAAGGTCACCAAGGGAGTGATTTTAGAAAAGAGAGGAGAGTCAAAGACTGAGTGCTACAAGTGCTGGGACTTTTAGGAGCTTGGGAGAAGAGGAGGACCCAGCCAAGGGTGCTGAGAAGGCGCACAGAGTGAGGACAGAGGAAACTCAGCAGAATGTGGCATCCTGGAAGCCAGATGAAGAAAGAGCTTTAAAAGGTGGTAGAACGAGGGGCTGTGTCAAATGCTAATAGGCCAAGTAAGCTAAGGGCTGAAAACTGTAGATTTAGCAGCATGAAAGTCATTCGTGATCTTGAAAAAAGCACCTTTTGTGGAGTGATAAAGGCTAGGTCTAGACTGAGATGGATGTACAAGAGAAAGGAAAAGAATTTAAAACATCAAATACAGGCAGTTCTTTGGAGAAGTTTTGCTGTCAAGAGGAGCAAAGAAATGGAAGAAAATGCAGGACGTAGGGGGTCACGATGCAATACGTTATTCCTGATTTGATGTTTATTGTCATCTTTTGTTATTTATCTAGACCCCAGTCCTTGTACTTTCTTTATCAAGCTGTTAATTCCTAGTGGATACTGTTTTTTGCCAAGTAAGACAACAGTTAAGGTTTTCCTTGACTAGTTAACAGGACAGTTTGCATTCCTGGAGTTCAAGCATATGTAACGGCTGTTCTCTGCTTCTGAAATTCACCATCTTCCTTCCATTCAGCTTACATGAGAACCTCAGGCTTTTAGGTGAGGGAATTTTGACAATATAAGGCAAAGATGATCAGGATAATAGTAGTGTTTACTATTACAACACTTATGTATCACTTACTATGAACCAGGTGCTTTAAGGCATGATTCACATTAAATTAACAGGCTTCCCTCATGGCTCAGCCGGTAAAGAATCTGCCTGCGATGCAGGAGACCTGGGGTTCGATCCCTGGGTTGAGAAGATCCCCTGGAGAAGGGAACGGCTATCCACTCCATAACTCATTTAATCTTTCCAATTACCCTATGAACTAGATACAGTTATCATCTGCATTTTGCAAATAAGGAAACTGAGGCATACAAAGATTAAGTAAACAGTTAAAAGAAAATAAATAAATAATGGTGAAGCTGGGATTAAAATTCTGACAGTCTAGCCCCAAAGTCTTAGGGCAATTGGAAAATTTTAAGAGAAAGATATTAGCTAGAGAGATTCCATTTTACACAATATGACAGTTTTTTAGAGTTGCTGGGCTAAGTTTTTCTGAGAAACAAGATAGAATATAGGAGCTGATTGAGCATTTCCCAGATTTACTAGACATTAGTGAACTGTTATCAGTGCATAATCTTGGAATGATGTGGAGAGCATTCTTCAAAAACAACTTTTATAAAGACCATATTTCCCATATATTTCTTCAAGCTTCATGAATAACTTTCCAAATCACAAGTATATATTAAACATACACTCTTTGCAAAAGAAAAAAAAATTCAACTATTTTCCTCTATGTGTTTATTTTCCTGTGGGAAGCTTATTTGTGTATCACACAGACTATAGAATCATCTTGAAATCAAAGTAGAAAGGATCATATATGTGAGCATAATACTATACTAGTTTTTAAAGGATTCTTAAAAAGTTTTTAGCTCTAGAGAGGAAATATGAAATAAATGAGTCTTTGTTAAACATTATTTCTTAGAACCTGGTGAGCACGGCCACTGAATCCTTCATTAAGAATCCCTTCCTTTTCCAGAAGGACTTGCCAACACCCATAAAGTATTCACTGGGAGAATTAAAATCATATAAAAGTAATTGGTGTTTGCTTCCTTCAAGGCATACATTTAAGTACATTGCTTTATTCCTCTGTTCCTTGGCTGCCTCCTATGTTTAGTAACACTAGGTCAGCAGACTTCCTCTTTTAAGGTTCATCTGCTGGCCATTTCAATTTCCCATGAGAAAGCAAACCTACCACTGTTTTACCCTTTTATCTTAACGTTTCATCCATTTATGTCATATTATCTTGTGGGTTTGCATTTCTCAGTAGTAATGGCCCTGCTGGTAAATAGAAAACAATGAATGTGATTGTCCACCCCTGATCATCATCACCATTTGAGCCCTTTTAAAATTCCTATTGTAATCTCAGAAGAGTGGTTATCTAGGATAGTGGATTATTGGTGATTTCATCTTAAAAAGAATATGTGCACTGTTTTTCAAGTGAGTTATTTTAGTGCCTCTTTGACAATTTCGGCTTTGACCATTGGATCCAGCTACTAATAGAAACATTCCACTGCTGGTCTCCATCCCCCATTTCTGTTTTCACCTGAGCATGTTTTTGAGCATCAGATATAAATTCATACCATTCTCATGGCTTGTAGTTTCATGTGTAATTGGCTGTAACGTAATGACTAACGTATGTTGGAGGTTAGTACTGAAAATAGTAGCCCAGCATTTACTGGGGGCTTATTCTGTGCCAGGCTCTGTGATAACTGTATTACAAGCATCGACCAAATTAATCTTCATCTCTCATAAAATGAATGCTGTTATTTTCTGCATTTTAGAAAAAAGGAAACTGAGGTTCAGACTCATGTGACTTTTCTCAAGATTTGATGATACTTGCCATGTCCCGTCTCAGATATCCCTTCCCATGATCAGAGGGATGGTTTATCATCTCATGTACATTTCCCTTCTCTGCAAAGTATGGCCTTGTTTAATGGGCTAATGTAGACATTTATCATTAGATAACGGAGTTGTTTTGGAATGAATCCTGAGTACTTGTTTGTGCCTGTGTGCTAAGTCGCTTTCAGTTCAATTCAGTTCAGTTCAGTCGCTCAGTCGTGTCTGACTCTTTGCGACCCCATGAATTGCAGCACGCCAGGCCTCCCTGTCCATCACCAACTCCCAGAGTTCACTCAGACTCACATCCATCGAGTCGGTGATGCCATCCAGCCATCTCATCCTCGGTCGTCCCCTTCTCCTCCTGCCCCCAAACCCTCCCAGCATCAGAGTCTTTTCCAATGAGTCAACTCTTCGCATGAGGTGGCCAAAGTACTAGAGTTTCAGCTTTAGCATCATTCTGGTGTCCAATTCTTTGTGACCCTATAGACTGTAGCCTGCTAGGCTCCTCTGTCCAGGGGATTCTCCAGGCAAGAATACTTGTTCAGGTTCCTCATTTGTGAGACAGTATGATGAAACAGGCACTCTCCAGAACCACTGTGTGCTTCACCCTTTTCTCTAAACCTGTTTATAATTTAAGTGACCCAGCTGAACTCTTGGTTTCAAAATCTCCATCCATCTAGTCTCTGTCATTTTTAAAAACAACACAATTTGGTCAAGATTATGGCTTTTAATTGGGTTGTGGAAAGAAATTCAAGTTGAAGAAACGTTGCCAGGATCACTGGGGAATTAATAGCCACTTGATGCAAGAGGGAAGCTGTGAAGAACACTGGCTCTCTTATTATGTAGTGTCCAGGCAAAGTGGAATTATACGCTTACTGTTTCTTTTTTTTTTAAGAAATTATTATTGCAGAACTATTGGCTTCCTTTCTTTCTCAACTGTAGCTATAATGTTTTATTTGTGCCTGTGTACTTCTGAGAGAGAGTTGGTCTCTGAAGAGGGAGTTAGGAGAGGAAAGTATTTGAAATGGAAATGTCTTAAAATTATGTCTCTTTCCAGTTGTACATTGGATTGCCTTAGGATTTAGAAACAAAATGGAAATTAAAAACCACAGTCACCTTCTTTTAGAACAAAAAAGTGCTATACTTATCAGTATAGAAAATATCTAGCTGAAAGACAATGGCTCTTGCATTTCCTTGCAGAGTGCTCCAGACATTGATCAACTGGCAAGGGAAAGCAGTTATTAACTTTCTCTTCTTCCCCACCTTCTCACAATGGCTGGGTAATCCTTTTGTGTTCCTGTTTGGAGGATTTAATGGCCTTGTTAACATGTGGGAAAACGTTGTGATTGGAGACTTTAACAAAATAGTGAGTAGTCCTTTTTTTTTTTTAATGGCAACCCACTCCAGTGCTCTTGCCTGGAGAATCCCAGGGACAGAGGAGCCTAGTGGGCTGCCGTCTGAGGGGTTGCACAGAGTCAGACACAACTGAAGCGACTTAGCAGCAGCAACAGCAGCAGTACACTAACATACTGTAGAGCTTACTCTTACCAACAATTAATTGGGGAATTCACTTTATGTAGCCCTGTTTACAGAGTGACATCTGGAGAAATTCTTAACCTGGATCTGTTCCAATCTGTAGGATTTATGGACTGTGCTTGATTTTTTTGTAAATAGGACTTTTCTCTGCTTGGTACATTCTGTTTACATAATTATCAGTGGATGAAAATTGCTATATTCCTGTATTTCTTAATCCTTTGTACTGAGTGGACCTACCTTCTAAGTGGTGGTTCAGCTAAAAAAAAAAATACCTGGACACTTATTATTATTCAAGTTGTGGAAACATCTTAATGCCAGGAGAACCCTACTCTGTTAAATCTAGATTCTCTGGCTGAAGCTCTTATACCCCAAGGGACTTAATATTCAGCCATTATGGGAATTTTAGAACTTGCTGAGACACATGCTAGACCCCTTAAAATATATTAGACTCTCTTTTATTCACAAACTTGGTCTTGTGAGATGTGACATGGAACTATTTTCAAACATAGGTGTGTGCATACCCTTGAACACATTTGAAGTTCTTACTGGGTGTGGGGAGATCAAAGTTTGCTATTAGGCAGTGGAACTGAACTCTCAAGCATTCTATAGGGATCATGTTGGACACATATTACAGTGAACTTCACTTGCCTCTCTGTGGTTAACCATTATTATCTGTGTTAAGTAGTAGATAAGCTACCATCTATGCAGTCAGCATGTCATCTGGAAACATATAGAGAAAGAAAAGTTACAAAATAGATTTAAAAGAAACACAGAAAAACAAATATCATATGTTGGAACTGGCAACCTAAGACTTTATTGAAAGATATTTTTTTCTTCTGTTTTCCTGAGTTTTGAACTTGTAAAATTGCACCAGATTAAGGGTGGTGTGTCTCCATGTTACAACCAAAAAAAGGATCTCATGGAAATGAAGATGAGAAAGATATCAACTAATGCTCTCCAGTTCCTCCTTCAGAGAAGCAGCAGCATCATATGATATCAGTCTGACTTGTCACGCTCTATTCATTCAGTACTGTATTAGATTCTTGAGCGCTTTATTTCCAAGATGGGCTCTGACAAGGCCTCTGGCTGTTGTGTTTTTAACAATCTCCTATACTTGTGTTTTTCTGTAGTATTTGCTTAGTAAGTACCTCTATAAACCCAATTTCACAGAAATCTTGGCTATCTAAAATGGCTCTTAACTACCTTCCATTGCAGAGGGGCACAGGTTTGATCCCTGGTTGGGGAACTATGGTCCTGCATGCTGTGGGGTGTAGCCAAAAATTAAAAAAAAAAAAAATGTGTGTGTGTGTGTGTGTGTGTGTGTTTGGGAAGATACAACAGTCTGCTCATTAAACCATTCCTTCGATTTGTGCCATTACTATCTAAGGTCAGTATTCTCTTTTTCTCTATCCTGAATCCTCTCAGCGTGCACCTGTCTCTTATACACATCTAGCTGTGTATAAGAGACAGCCTTCGTACAAAGTGAAGCAACTCCCTGCCATGTTTTTTTAAGGATATATGGTTAATCTCCTACTGGGGTAATCTGTAAAAATTGCTCCTGTGGTTCATTTGGAATGAAGGGCTGTTTTTTTTTTTTTTTTATCAAGTGTGGTAGTCAGTGCAGAAAAAAGAAACCAACCAACTTCTTTAAAATCAAGATTTTGAAGAGAAACCACATTTAGACATTGAGTTTTATTCTTCCAGCTATGCTCAGAGAGTACATGGCCTACCCACTCTTTTGATGTTTTCACTGATCCCACTTCCTGCTATAGATGAGCTCAGCAGACTCTGCATGTAGACATGAGGAAAAATCATTCAACATACCTGAAAAATTCATTGAGGCCTGGCCATCAATGAGAGGCTTTAGGTGTTACTTCTAGCAACTTGCAAGCAACTTTAATTGCACTGAGACCTCCAGGCTGGACCAAGAAGGGGATTCCCTCACAACACACATGAAAGCATTTGGCTGGAAAGAGACAGTACCGGTCTTTCCCTCACTGCAAGGCTGGGATCAATTGTTGGCCCCCTAAACCAAAAGGGATGTGGGAATCTGGTGAGAGTTTCAAAGGTTTGGATTATAAGACTTACGTGCAAGGATGAAAAGTAGCAGGACTTTTCAGCCTGGTGGCACTGTAGAATGGTTTAATTATAACCTCCCTTTATAAAGGGGGTTCTCCAGTGAGGTAAAACCACTATTGGATCCCAGGCTATTCTATAGGAGAGACCGCCTCTTATTTACTTTTTTATTCTTTCCATGGTTTCCAAAGTTCTGAATGAAATAGTGGCTGAAGAAGCTGATTCAGCAATTGTATTCCCAGGTCTCCCTATGGAGCTTAACTTTGGGGCCCTGAATTCCAGTCACACCAATTACAAACTGCGTAACTTTGGATAAGACACTTGAACTGTGTGTGTGTTGTAATTTTCTTACCTATAAAATGAAGTTAAAACACTGACCATGTAGTGAAATTTTGAGGATTAAGAGAGAGCATGTGTATCTAACGGCTTCCCTAATCATGGCTCAATGGTAAAAAGTCTGCCTGCAATGCAGGAGACATAGGAGACGCGGGTTTGATCCCTGGATCAGGAAGATCCCCTGGAGGAGGTCATGGGAACCCACTCCAGTATTCCTGCTGGGAGAATTCCAAGGACAGAGGAGCCTGGTGTACTGTGGTCCATGGAATCACAAAGAATTGGACACGACTGTAATGACTGAGCTGGGAGGCAGGCATGTGTATCTAACATACCCACTATAAAATCTAGAAAATTTATTTGATGTTTGTTGAGTGAAGGACTACATTAAAGCAATGGAGATAAGTCAGACTGGCTACAGAAGAAAGGTAAACAGAATGACTTGAAGTACTTGTTTTCCTCAGACAGTGCAGGCTTAATTAAGTAGGTTGAACACATGAGCAAATAGATCCCCGATTGAAGGGGCAAGGTGACCGCCCTCGGGCCTTGGGAGAACCTTAACTTCCTGGCTTGTGGCCACTTCGTATTGTGGACGTGCACCATAGTGTGTGTGTGTGCAATGTGTGTGTACAGCATGCGTGTATGTGCGCACACATGTGAGTGCATACATGCATGTGATGTGTACTGTCTACTAGTGTGAAGTGAAAGTCACTCAGTCATGTCTGACTCTTTGTGACCCCATGGAGTGTACAGTCCATGGAATTCTTTAGGCCAGAATACCGGAGTGGGTAGCCTTTCCCTTCTCCAGGGGATCTTCCCAACCCAGAGATTGAACCCAGGTCTCACATATTGCAGGTGGATTTTTTACCAGCTGAGCCACAATGAGTATAAATGAGTAAACACATCATTGAATGAATAAATACTCTTAAGGCCATTAAATGCCTAATTATTTTTGCTATAGCATCTAGTAGGTGATTAAAAATGATACAACATATAGTTTGTCTCTTTTGAAAGTTGGTGTTGGAGTGACAGAGGAGGGCCAGAAACAACCATATTCAAACACACACCTATAAATACAATAATATCCAATGGCTTTATATGATTTAACTTCTCTGTTCAAACAGTTAGCATGTTTTTCCCCCAAAATTACATCAGTTCAGTTCAGTTCAGTCAGTTAGTCATGTATCTGTCTCTTATACACATCTAGATGTGTATAAGAGACAGGGGGACACCTGCTACCCGTGGCTGATTCACATCGATGTGTGGCAAAATCCACCACAATATTGTAAAGTAATTATCCCCAATTAAAATAAATTCATTAAAAATTTGTTTTAAATGCTCATAGTTTCTTAGGGAAGCTTTTCACATTTAAGATAGTGAAATAGTCTTTTCAAAGCATCTATTCCCCACACTTCACATGAATTAAAAACCTTTGAAATGAAATCTGAATGTTAACCTCAAAAGCACTTTATCCATCAAGTAAATCTTGATTAAAAGAAAAATGTCATTAGTATATATTTTTGAGGTTTTTGCTGTTTTTAATTTTTAGTGGCATTTCAGGCATATGAACAGAAGATTCTTTGGCTGGCAAATCAGAGCAGGGTGTTTGTGGTCATTTGTGATTCTCAAAGTGTCTACTTGTTTGATTCCTTTTAAACACAGGAAGATAAAAGAAGAAAAATGTTTTTCCCCCCTGAAGGAATGAAATATTGGCACCCATATACTCAGTTGATTGCAGAGATCTCTGTCACAAGAATATAAATCTACAAAGTCCTAAAATACACCCAAAGAACAGCTTGCCAACTTTCTGGGTTTTCTGTATCATTGAAAGGAAGTACTGGTCAGGACAGCCAACTTACAGGCAAATCCACTGAGATCTTTCTGGAGAAAAAAGGTGGTTTTGAGAAAGCGGTAATGGTTTAGCAAGCAGGAGAACCAGGCACAAGCCCCAGAATATAAGGGGCATCCATTACCCTCTCTCGGGGAAGGCAATGGCACCCCACCCCAGTACTCTTGCCTGGAATATCCAATGGACGGAGTAGCCTGGTGGGCTGCAGTCCATGGGGTTGCTAACAGTCGGACAGACTGAGGGACTTCACTTTCACTTTTCTCTTTCATGCATTGGAGAAGGAAATGGCAACCCACTCCAGTGTTCTTGCCTGGAGAATCCTAGGGACAGGGAAGCCTGGTGGGCTGCCGTCTGTGGGGTCACACAGAGTCGGACACGACTGAAGTGACTTAGCAGCAGCAGCATTACCCTCTCTGAGCCTCTGTTTTAAAATGAAGGTGGTTGCATTAAAAGCTAAAGTTCCTTCATTCCTCAGAAATGGTGTGGAAAGTGCGTTTATGCCAAAAAAATTCATAGATGACAGAAATGGTCAAAGGTACTTTGTGCTGAGCACTGTGGTCAGTGTATACAGTGTCACATAATCCACACAAAAGACCTCATTAAGACCCTCTCTTTACAAATGGGACAACTGGTAACCTGCCTGGGTCTGACAGCTAGCTCCATCCTGACCCACTCCTGAGAACTTTACAGTCTAAGTCAAGACTCGCTGTTGGCCGCCTATCCCCTTCACTCTCCCCACCATTCAACTGCCCGCCTGGTGTTTTGTTAGAGGAAAAGATGAACAACTGGAAACAATCGCAAACTATGGGGAACTATTAAGAATTTAGGAAAAGAAACTTGTCCTTTTTTCTCCCCAATCTAATCATGAGAAAAACATTAAACAGTTTCCAACAGAAGGGCATTTGGCAATATACCTGACCCAGTACTTGTCAAAACTTCAAGGCCATCAGAAGTAAGGAAAAGTCTGAGAAGCTCTCACCATGAAGAAGAGTCAGAGGAGAGGGGACAGTTAACGCCATGGGGTTTTCTAGGTGAGATCCCGAGACGGGAAAGGATGTTAAGTAAAAACTAAGGAAATCTGAATAGACTATAGATTTTAACTAAATGTACCCATATTGGTTCATTGATCGTAACAGATGTACCATACTGATGCAAGATGTTAACAACAGGAGAAAATGTGTAGAGAATATACAGGAATTCTTTGTATTATTTGCCAATTTTTTTTCTATACTTCTAAAACTGTTCTAAAAATTAAAGTTCATTAAAGATAAACTTATCACTGCCCAAACAAAAAGAGCATTTCTGATAGTAGGGCAAGCACTATTCTTTTAAAGAGCTGCTACTAGTACGCCTCCTCCTCCTTGTTACTATTGTTGTAGCAATACTGTCAGATGATCTGACTGTGTTAAATGCCTCTAGGAACATTTAGAGTTAGGATGCTATATGAAAAGTAGCTTGAATTAGGCCAGGAATTGGCAAACTACTTACAGCCAGTGGGCCAGATCTGACCCATTGCCTGCTTTAATCAATGAAGTTGTATTGGAACATCGCTAATGCTCATTCATGTTTTCATTTTGCCTTTGGATGCTTTTGTACTACAATGGCAGAACTGAGACCAGAGACCAGAAGGCCCACAGAGCCTAAAAATATGTGCTCTTCAGCAAACCTCCTGTTCAGGTTACTTGAGTTACAAGGTAGTGAGGCAGGTAAGCTGGGCCACCAGGATTCATCTGGGTTAGAATCAAGTATCTGTCAAACAGAACTCAGCAGATCAAGTAGCATGAGTAAGTAGAGTAGTCAGCTTCAGAAGTGGCCATGTGGACCACTTCCTTACAGAGTTGTTCAGGGATTGAGGGAGCTAATGCACTGAGAATTCACGACCAAGTGCCCAGCACACAGTAAGTCCACGGCACTATGATTTCCAGATCAGGAAGTCCCTGGCTTTCCCTTGCTTTTGCCCATGGGTCCTCTGTGACACGCACACACAATGTGTATTTGGATAATTTCATTTGGCTGTGGTTTTTCTTCCCCTTCTCCTCTGATGTGATGGCATCTAAGCCTGGGGTCCTTTATCTAACATCAGTGGAACCAAGACTCCACTTCCAAGATGGGCTTCAGAAGGTCTCTGTTAGTTTGGAGGTTTTATATTTTATTTCTCTCCTTTTACTGGCTACTCTGGAATTTTTAACAAATACTTTTTCCTAACAGAAATCTCATCAGATATACCCATCTGCCCTTCTTAGCAGATTCTTATTCAGTAGATGTGGATGAGGCCTGAGGTTGCATTTATAATAAGCTCCCCAGCATATCTGGTGCTGCTGGCCTGGTGATCTGGCTTAAACCGGTAAGGCTAAAGAGGCCTTCTGACTTGCTGAATCTGCCTTCTGCTGCCTGCTAACGGAACTAAAATTGCCATTTTCTTTTTGCAGGGTATCTAGTTATCAGAAGCAGCCACCCTACTCTGTAGCCTTATAAATGTTGCCATGCTACAGCTACTTGATCGCCCAGTCTTGACCTCTAAATGTACCTCATCCCAGTTAAACATGGATGAAAGCTTAGGTGATTGCATAACACAACTTAGGATGCTGTATGAAGAGTGGCTTTCTGTGAGCCTTGGCTTAGGCCACGGACTGGCAAACTGCTTGTTATTCCCAGTCTGTTTACCCCCAGCCATGGAGCCCCTATTTCATACAGATAGATGGGTGATCTAACTTCAAATTTTCATCTTGAAGGCCTACTTTTTAATACTACTTCCCATGCCAGTGATTTTTGCAAGAAAACAGACCTGAGACAGAAATTAAAGTAGCATTTTATTTGGCCAGTTCAGGGAAGGGAGGATGGGGAGAGAGGGAAGCTGGTCAAGGACCATGAGCACCACTTTGTGGTACATCCTGCCGCCTGACCACTTTCCCCAAAGAGCCAGGAAGAGGCCACTCAGCACACAGCATTTTTCTGGAGGCTGGCAAAAAAGGAATAAGAACTCAGAGTCAACCCTGGGAGAAGTGGTAGGTGAGCTCTCCACCGGGCCCCCGCCTTCCCCCGTTTCCCGTTGGTCAGAATGCCAGAGCTCCCATGCTACTGTTCCTGCCAAGCGTGAAGGGGCAGAAACTCCAGGCACACAGTTGGTCAGTGGCCACACGGAGATATCTGAAGAAAAGAGGGTGACATTTCTAGGGCACGTGACTGGTCAGCCCTGCCGTGGGATTTGAAAGATTCGTCATCTCTCTGTACTCTGGACAAAGCAAAACTTTTGTGCCAAGGACAAGAGATTACATATGTTGTAATTCATGTAATGTAGAATCTACAGGATAGTCTAAAGCAGCTGACTTTTCCCTTGTGCCTTCTCACTTGCTCCAGTATTGAGTCAGCTGGGATAAATGGTAGACACTGATTAATCAATGGAGACTTGCCTCTGCACACATGGCAGCCCTGCTCTCTGATCACGGCTCTCTCTCCCATCTGTTGACAGGAGACACTTCTCCACTCTCAAAGTTTTCTTGTGTGCAAAGGTAGCTGCATCAGTACAACGTTCCTGTCGTCATCCTGCTTCTTCCCTCTGCCTTGGGGATGGAGAAGGGACTTAATCTGATTTATGAGTCTAGAAAGCCATTCTTTGGCCTGTTTTCTTGGGGTTGGTGTTCTGTTTTGCAGGGAGCACTTGGCTGTGGTTTTTCTTCCCCTTCTCCTCTGATGTGATGGCATCTAAGCCTGGGGTCCTTTATCTAACATCAGTGGAACCAAGACTCCACTTCCAAGATGGGCTTCAGAAGGTCTCTGTTAGTTTGGAGGTTTTATATTTTATTTCTCTCCTTTTACTGGCTACTCTGGAATTTTTAACAAATACTTTTTCCTAACAGAAATCTCATCAGATATACCCATCTGCCCTTCTTAGCAGATTCTTATTCAGTAGATGTGGATGAGGCCTGAGGTTGCATTTATAATAAGCTCCCCAGCATATCTGGTGCTGCTGGCCTGGTGATCTGGCTTAAACCGGTAAGGCTAAAGAGGCCTTCTGACTTGCTGAATCTGCCTTCTGCTGCCTGCTAACGGAACTAAAATTGCCATTTTCTTTTTGCAGGGTATCTAGTTATCAGAAGCAGCCACCCTACTCTGTAGCCTTATAAATGTTGCCATGCTACAGCTACTTGATCGCCCAGTCTTGACCTCTAAATGTACCTCATCCCAGTTAAACATGGATGAAAGCTTAGGTGATTGCATAACACAACTTAGGATGCTGTATGAAGAGTGGCTTTCTGTGAGCCTTGGCTTAGGCCACGGACTGGCAAACTGCTTGTTATTCCCAGTCTGTTTACCCCCAGCCATGGAGCCCCTATTTCATACAGATAGATGGGTGATCTAACTTCAAATTTTCATCTTGAAGGCCTACTTTTTAATACTACTTCCCATGCCAGTGATTTTTGCAAGAAAACAGACCTGAGACAGAAATTAAAGTAGCATTTTATTTGGCCAGTTCAGGGAAGGGAGGATGGGGAGAGAGGGAAGCTGGTCAAGGACCATGAGCACCACTTTGTGGTACATCCTGCCGCCTGACCACTTTCCCCAAAGAGCCAGGAAGAGGCCACTCAGCACACAGCATTTTTCTGGAGGCTGGCAAAAAAGGAATAAGAACTCAGAGTCAACCCTGGGAGAAGTGGTAGGTGAGCTCTCCACCGGGCCCCCTCCCTTCCCCCGTTTCCCGTTGGTCAGAATGCCAGAGCTCCCATGCTACTGTTCCTGCCAAGCGTGAAGGGGCAGAAACTCCAGGCACACAGTTGGTCAGTGGCCACACGGAGATATCTGAAGAAAAGAGGGTGACATTTCTAGGGCACGTGACTGGTCAGCCCTGCCGTGGGATTTGAAAGATTCGTCATCTCTCTGTACTCTGGACAAAGCAAAACTTTTGTGCCAAGGACAAGAGATTACATATGTTGTAATTCATGTAATGTAGAATCTACAGGATAGTCTAAAGCAGCTGACTTTTCCCTTGTGCCTTCTCACTTGCTCCAGTATTGAGTCAGCTGGGATAAATGGTAGACACTGATTAATCAATGGAGACTTGCCTCTGCACACATGGCAGCCCTGCTCTCTGATCACGGCTCTCTCTCCCATCTGTTGACAGGAGACACTTCTCCACTCTCAAAGTTTTCTTGTGTGCAAAGGTAGCTGCATCAGTACAACGTTCCTGTCGTCATCCTGCTTCTTCCCTCTGCCTTGGGGATGGAGAAGGGACTTAATCTGATTTATGAGTCTAGAAAGCCATTCTTTGGCCTGTTTTCTTGGGGTTGGTGTTCTGTTTTGCAGGGAGCACTTCCTTCTCTTTTGGAGAAGGAGGTGGCAACCCACTCCAGTATTCCTGCCTGGAAAATCCCATGGACAGAGGAGCCTGGCAGGCTACAGTCCNATCTGATTTATGAGTCTAGAAAGCCATTCTTTGGCCTGTTTTCTTGGGGTTGGTGTTCTGTTTTGCAGGGAGCACTTCCTTCTCTTTTGGAGAAGGAGGTGGCAACCCACTCCAGTATTCCTGCCTGGAAAATCCCATGGACAGAGGAGCCTGGCAGGCTACAGTCCATGGGGTCGCAAGAGCTGCTTAATGACTAAATCACCACCAGCACTCCCTTCTCTCTGTTCTTCTGTCATTAATCTTACAGAGGTGCCCCTTCCCCACCTCCAAATACCCTGGTCCTTTTTTCTTGGTTAGATGAGGGTCCAAGAGAAGAAGGGCGCTATCTCTTGGGCTTCTCCATAGTCCCATAGTGGCTCGGAGCCTGTCCCTGTCCTCACAATACTCTAAGCAGTGCTCCTGGCAGCAGGTGAGATAAAACCTGCTGGCACCCAAGACCTTCCCACCAGGTGTCTCTGACTGATGCTGCACCTGGGAGCCATATCGTAATGCTCATATAACACAGGCTTTGGGAGTTGTCAGGCTTGGGTGTGAGCTCTGTCTTACTCCTTAGGAGCTGTGTGACCTTGGCAAAGACTTAAGAATAGCTTTGGGAAGAAAAATAAGTACAGTGTACATGTTAGAACATTTCCAGGAAATGATGTACTGATCTCATGAGACCTCCGTTTTCCTATCTGTAAAAGGAGAATAATATTATCTATTTCATGGTGTGGTTTGTAGGAACTAAACAAGATAATATAGGCAGAGTTATCAGCACTGAGAAAGTGTGTAGTAATGATAGTTATTGTCACTATGATCTATAAGTTTGGGAAAGAGATTAAAAATAAACCTGGTCCCCCTCCTGGATAGGGCCCTAGCTATTTTCAGATATAGCTGGATGAGTTCCATTGCATTGATGGATAATTCTAACATTTCCTGTTTGGGGAACCTCTGAGGCAACCTCTAATTCTTATTTTATGAGTGTGGAAATCCTTGTCTCTCAAGTTTCCCTCAACATCGATTTCTTTTTCTGAGCTGATACAGAGGGAATGGATAATAAGGTGTACTTTTCTTCGGACCTGGGATCTGTCCACTTCCCTCTCACTTGAATGATGTGGTTTACAAATCAGTGCTGCTGGTACCCTCGCTTTATAAACCCTTCATGCATAAAGCAAAACTTGAATATGGAGGCTTTGGACTCACTGTATGAGAAGCCTCAGAAAAAGAAATAAAAATCACACTTCATTTACAAGAAGAATGGCTTTGGAAAAAAACATGTACAGTATACAGCATGTTCGTACATTTCCAGAAAAATGATGGCAAATTAGTCAAATCAAGTTGCAGATGTACTCAGGAAGTTCTCACATGAGTTTTCCATACAAGATTTTGGTGGATAAAATCAAATAACTTATACTTAATATTTTAAAAGTGCAGTCATGCCAGCTCATCCTCAAGTCACCTTGGAATTGACTTGGAATTGAAAGCTTCTAAATGCAATTCATGGTTATGCTGTTGAATAATAAAGTGTTTGTGTCTGTGCTAGAGGGTGTTGGGATTCAGGAATAGAATCAAACACCAGAGAAATACCACCATGGTCACCATCTCAGAACACTAGCGTCCATTCTCTTTGTTCAAGGAAGGTTTCTTTTCCTCATGCTTAATGTGGCTTGTTTCTTTTATAGTTTCTGATGCTCTGATTCCAAAGGGAATTTCATACGATTAATATAATTACCATTATAGTATGGGCATCACATATACTATAGATTTTGTCCATTCTGAATTTAAAAAGGATAAATTTGAAGACAACACCATTGCTGTTGTTGCTGAGTGATCAACAGTGTGTCTTTGAAGGCAATAACTCATTTCCAGCATTTTCTCCAAAAGAAATATATTGAAGATGATTATTATTTTTTTGCTCAGCTCCTGAAGATTGTTGTCTCATCATTTATTATCTTCACCACTGGTACGTTCTTTAGCTGTTGTTGATGTCTGGAAAGATTGATTTTTCTGTTCTTTAAAATATTATTTGTATTTTTCAACTAGGTGGCTGTGCTACAATCCCAGAATCAGACCTAGAGGGAAGAGCGATAGAACAAGACTCCTCTGAACTGTTTACCAACCACAAACGCCTCATGGTGGAGACTGCTGTTCCTGGTAAGGGAAGGGGTGGGCCTCACAGATATGTCAGAACAGTGACACTCGGGTCGGCTTTTGTCTTGTCACACCAAAAAGCATTTTGCAACATTTCTTGTTTTCTGACTTTTTATCCTTCCCCTTGACATTGATGCAGCTGAATTTTATCATTTGTATATTCCTTTCAATATTCAGATCTTTTCTCTCTCTTTCTCTCTTTCATTTCCCCAGAAGTTTCACCCCTCCAAGGAGTCACAGAATAGTTGAAGTAGAGTTGTCTGGTTGAGAGGAAGATGGCCTTCCGAAGGTTGATCCTGTGTGGACCTGATGCCAAGCACAGAGGAAGGCCTGGCCCGGGTGCTTCATCCAGCTTACCTGCCAGGAGATAACAGTGTGTAGAGATGGGGATCGGGACTTCTCATTTTTCTAGGAGGACTTGTGCTAATATGGGCAAGGCAACTGAACTTCTCTTACCAGGAAAGGATGTTGCTGCTTTATGGTCATCTGTATGATTTCAGCCGCAGGATATAGTGAGAGGATATCTTCTGGGGACAGACTTTATAATGCAGAGACCTAGATCCTATTTGATACCCCAGTTTTTTCCACAGAATTCTTATATAGTAAATGTATCGAGTTTAATAAACATCTCATTGTCAAACAATATCTTGGATTTAATTTATAATCACAGGGTTATATAGTTGATATCTTTATTTAAGTTGAATGGACCTAAAAATGTTGCTGGGCTTCCCAGGTGGCTCAGTGGTAAAGAATCCACATGCCAGTGCTGGAGACACAGGAGATGTGGGTTCAATCCCTGGGTGGGGAAGATCCTCTGGAGGAGGAAATGGCAACCCACTCTAGTATAGTATTCTTGCCTGAAAAATCCCATGGACAGAGGAGACTGGGGGGCTACAGTCAACGGGGTCACAAAGAGTCAGACATAACTGAGTGACTCACCATGCACACACAAAAAAGTTACTACTCCACAGTAAGACTTGAATATGGTTGTTTAATAAATGAAAGAAACTGTGAATAGGCTAAAAGTAGGGAAAGATGCATTTTATAGTATTGTATGAAAAGTGCTTAAAATATTTTCAAGGAAAAGTGTTAGTCGCTCAGTTGTGTCCAACTCTTTGCAACCCCGTGGGCTGTAGCCCACAAGGCTCCTCAAGGAAGCTAGTACATTAACATCCTCTTTTCATTACCCAAATGGGTAATACCTTTTAAAAAATCCAGGTTATAAAGGGATTCACACTCTATATAATTAAAATGTGAGGTTTTCATATGCAAGAAATAAAGAGAGTTTGTCAATCTCAAGTTAAAATTACAGTTGCAAGACTAATTTATTTAAACAAAAATATGTCTGTACCAGTTTTGGAATACCTCAGTCAGTACAAGGGAAAAATTGGCTCATGGTTTTTCTATATGTGAAACATCAAAAAATTGCAAAGGATGTATTATTTATTATTTATAGCATTCTATTTTTTAGGAGATGCAACAGAAGATTAAATAGTTTTTCTTGTGAAGTGTGTGAGTGGACAACTACTAGCCTTTGGGCCAGAATCGACCATTAGGTTAATGTTATTCAGCCTGTGGGGACCAGTAAAAGACGTTCGTGCCTCTGTGTAAGCCTAAAGGTGGGAAACCACAACTCTTCTGGTCATCTTTAACAGCTTCACTGAAGAAAGGTTAGACAAGAAGAATATTACTACTTTAAAGAGTGTTTCTGGTTTGTTTTGGTTTGTTTGGTATTTGATTCCCGTGGACATTTTTTCCGTGAAGTGCGTGTGTCCATTAGCTCGTCTTTGTTTTTCTTTCCTTTTTTGTGAGTCATGTCCCGTTTGTAGTGTCCTATCTGCCTTTCTTTAACTCACTTTCTTTCTCTCTTGTTTCCAACAAGTACTCGGAATTAGTCGGAAGGGAAGGAGACACGGGGGGCTAAGAAGGTAAGTGTAAACTTAGAGAGGGAAATAAAGGACACTATAATATTTTGACTTCGTAACAAACTAAACATTTGGTTCCTTTAAATGTACATGAGTGCAATGCTTTCTGTCTCTTTCCTATTTCTCCTCCATTGTTCTCCTTTTAGTTATGGCTGCCCCTGTTGCTCTATTCCATGAGGGAGTGACTATCAGTGTAAATGCAAAAGACTCCCTATCTGTGTTTGGGGAGTTTAAGGTGACTTTTGTTGCTACAATTACATATGATACTGGGAGTTTTTATGTTCAGAAGTAAATTTGTAAGATATTTTCCTGGAAACTGTTATCAGTATCTTAAGCCTACTAACAAAATAACTTGACCAAATAATTTTACTTTTTTATTTAGATCACTTTAATACAGAACTCTATAAGCATATGTTATATAAATATCTTAAAATATATCTAATTTATTACTATTTGCATTTTACTAGCTGCAAAAAGGAAAGAAGTTACTAATTAAACTTAAAAACATTAAAGCATAGTTAGCTTACAATACTTTGTTAGTTTCAGGTATATAGCATAGTGATTTGGGATTTTTGCTGATTGATTCCATTTTAGGTTCTTATAAGATATTGGGTATATATTCCTCTGTGCTATAAATCCTTGTTGCTTGTCTATTTCATGTTTAATAGGTTGTATCTGTTAATCCCATAGTCCTCATTTGCTCCCCTTCCCCTTGGTAACCATAAGTCTGTCTTCTATGCCTGTATGTGTCTGCTTTATATAGAGATACATTTGTGTTATTTTTTTTAGATTCCACATGTAAGTGATATTAGTATTTGTCTTTCTCTGACTTATTTCACTGAGCATTATATTCTAAGATATCCATCCTTAATTAACCTTTTAAACATTATAAAATTTAAAATATAAGTTCTAAAATGATAAAAATAATTTAATTATTGACTTAAAAGTATCTTTTATTAAAGAATTTCCTGAATTTAAGTTATGTGTATGTCTATATATATATATGTATCTNCTGTATGTGTCTGCTTTATATAGAGATACATTTGTGTTATTTTTTTTAGATTCCACATGTAAGTGATATTAGTATTTGTCTTTCTCTGACTTATTTCACTGAGCATTATATTCTAAGATATCCATCCTTAATTAACCTTTTAAACATTATAAAATTTAAAATATAAGTTCTAAAATGATAAAAATAATTTAATTATTGACTTAAAAGTATCTTTTATTAAAGAATTTCCTGAATTTAAGTTATGTGTGTGTGTATATATATATATATGTATCTTTTACCCCTGATTTTAGCCTCATGATTTAAAACACACATAAAATGTTTCTGCTAGCAGAAAAATAATGGAGCCACAAATTGTGTTTTCTTTTAGAGTGGCTTTTTAAAAATCAAGACCCAAATAATTCTTAACTATTCTCACTATTTTGACACGTCAGTCATTAATAACAATTGTCCATTATGTATTTCTTATGTTTGTGTATGTGTGTGTGTGTGTGTAATCTTGAAAGTGAAAGTGAAGTCGCTCAGTCGTGTCTGACTCTTTGCAACCCCATGGACTCTTAGGCGCCTCTGTCCATGGGATTTTCCAGGCAAGAGTGCTGGAGTGGATTGCCGTTTCCTTCTCCAGGGGAACTTCCCGCCCCAGGAATCGAACCCTGGTCTCCCACATTGCGGGCAGACGCTTTACCGTCTGAGCCACCAGGGAAGCCCATGTATAATCTTGGAATAACTAAAAAAAAAATAAAAGCTGGAAGAAGGAAGATGATAATAGGTTTCTTAATAGCCCAATGTTTTCATTATTACCCAATGTGTGAGGATAAGTACTAATAAAATGGGCTTCCCAGATGATGCTAGTGGTAAAGAACCCACCTGCCAGTGCAGGAGATGTAAGAGACACAGGTTCGTTCGGTCCTTGGGTTGGGAAAATCCCTTGGAGGAGGTCATGGCAACGCACTGCAGTAGTCTTGCCTGGAGAATCATATGGACAGAGGAGACTGGCGGGCTGCAGTCCATAGGATTGCAAAGAGTTGGACATGACTGAAGTGAGTTAGCATGCATGCATGCATTAATAAAATAGCAAACATTTATTAAATTCTTACCATGTGCTAGGTAATTTATATGTACAATTTCATTCACTCTTCACATTACTGTGATGTAGGGAATGTTGCTATCTCTGTTTTACAAATGAGAATACTGAGGTTTATAGAAGCTAAATAATTTATCCAGTATCCCGCAGTTAGTATGTAGCAGAACTGGGATTTGAATCCAGACTGCTTCCAAAAGGCTAAATACACACCCAGATGTATAGCTTGTTGGTGAGATGTACGTTTTAAAACTGAAAGCTTTAGTCCAAGACAGCTGCATTTCTTTGATTTCTAGTGTTCTTGCACAGTTCTAGTGTTCTTATGTATTTGCCATTTGTATTCCTCAATTGGTGAATTCCCTGTTCCTATTCATCTTTTCCTTTTTTGGTGGTGGTGATAATTATCTCCTTATTGATTTATCATAGCCCTTATGTAAAAATGATGTTAATATTTGGTTGATTGAATTGAAAAGAAAGTGTTAGTTGCTCAGTTGTGTCTGACTCTTTGCAAGCCCATGGACTGTAGCCTGTCAGGCTCCTCTGTCCATGGAATTCTCCAGGTGAGAATACTGGAGTGGGTTGTCATTCCCTTCTCCAGGGGATCTTCCTGACCCAGGGATTGAACCTGGGTCTCCTACATTGCAAGCAGATTCTTTACCATCTGAGCCACCAGGGAAACCTTGGCTGAGTATGATATAAACATTGTCTCAATTTTTTCACTTTTCGTTTAATTTTGTTTCTACATGGTTTTTTTTTAATAGAAATTTTCTAAATTTTAAGTAACCAAATCTGTTAACTGCTTCCTTTGTAGTTTCTGCCTTTGGTGTCCAGCCTGGATAGTCTCTCTAATGCCCTTTCTTGCCTCTTCTCTGTACCAGTCTGAGGTCATGCTCAGGCTGTTGTGTTCTATGCTGTAACAAGCTTCAGTCATATCCTCCACACTGGTGCACTGGGTTGTATGAGCCACAAACCTATGTTCTTTTCTGCTCTCATATTTCAAAGGGTTTTACATGAAGTACCTGCTAAGTTTTACACAGTTCCTTCCTTCACCCTGTGGAGAATGACTCAAGTGGTAGATACCCCACAGCTTTCAAAGGCCCACTCCCCTCTGATCCTTCCCCTTCTCCACCATGGGCTCCCCTTTAGGATGACTGACATTCTGAAAGTTTCTGTAGCACTTTGTAAATAGCCTTGGCCATACCATGCCCTCTAGACGTGGTCAAACTGTCTCCATCCCATGTGAACATAGATTGGGCTCACAATGGGCATGCAGGGCCCACTGACATCTCTGTGTACAGAAGCAAGAGATGTGAATCAGTGATAAAGCCTGTACTTCAGTCCTCAAATTTTCTAAGCTTTTTATTTCCCCAGCATCTCATTGGACTGGCTTGGTATTTTCACAGGTCAGGTACACCTGCAATGCAGGAGTTCCCTCCAATTGAGGGACATCAGAATGTGTTATGAATGGTTTTCCTGTAATTCCATTAATTAAAAAAAAATTCTGTAGCCTACAAGTGGCTAAGCCGAGACCTCTGTGTTTTTTAAAATATCTATCTCTGACTAGTTGGTAGTCTGTGTCACAAGGTACACAGCTTATCACATAAAAATGTGGTCAAGATGAGCAAAAGAATCAAAACAAAATGAATGTGAAGCATATTCAACCCCCTAAAAAGCATTGTATAAACACAGGATTGCCAGTAGT
>SJYX01022576.1:306962-342504 GCA_006410675.1 Oreotragus oreotragus | reverse complement strand
TGGATCCTCCCAAACCAGGGCTTGAATCCAGGTCTCCCACAGTACAGGCAGATTCTTTACCATCTGAGCCCCCAGGGTAGCCCCCCAAATATTCATATACAAATTATGTGTATATTCATATATATACATATTCTATAAAATGTGTTTATATATACATGCATATATATATAGTGTATAGTTTAGAATTAAAAATTACATACAGCTGAAAGAAGACCTTTCAAACTGTGAATTTTATTTATATAATGAGAAAATTAGCCTTTAATACCAAATAACTAATACTATTTTGAAGTATTTTTCCCAGTACTTCCTTGGCAGTCCAGTGGTTAAGACTCTGATCTTCCAATGCAGGGGGCATGGGTTCAATTCCTGCTGGTGGGGAAACTAAGATCCTACATGCTATGTGGCACAGCCAAAAATGTAAATATATGATTAAAGGAGTCTTTCCCTTTGATCACTGCTTTATAGTAACAAAGCCAGACTTCTTAGTTTTTTTTTTTAATATTTATATTATATACTATTAACAGTTACACATTTCCAGGTGTTAGAAGAAGTTCCTATTTTAATTTAGGATGTTATTGAAGGAAAACATGATTTACAACCCCTCTTACTATCATAACAAAAATGAGATAGTTTTTATTAGGAATGTAAATTATTTAAAGGGAATAGACAAAGAAAGTATTTAGTATAGTATCTACCACCAAATATTTAGATAATAGAAAAATGAATTTATTAAGCTGCTTATTAATATTAATTATTAAATTAATCATTTTGAATAATTAAATTTTATTAAAATAAAAAATAATTATCCAAATTGAATTTAGATAGGAAATCTAAATCAGCAATTATTCATATTCCAGAGATAGTATGCACTTATTAGTCAATCAAGTAGTCAAGTTTTACATAAAGTAATCTGACAACTTGATAAAATAAACAGACCATGAAAACAGATTTCCCCACTGAGGGTATAAGTAAAGGATGATTATAAGGTGTGGATTCCACTAGCTTTTAGTCAGTAAATCCACTGGTTTGTATTTCTAATATATGTTCAATGTCACATTGCTTTCCAGCTTGTATTAACTGTTGGCTTATTGGCTGTTGTTGTATACCTATATACTGTCGTGGCATTCAATTTTTTCCGAAAATTCTACAATAAAAGTGAAGATGGCGATACACCAGACATGAAGTGTGATGACATGCTAACGGTAAGTTCACACTCTGATCTCATATAAGTGAAAAAAATCCTCCTGCTTATTCAATTCAAAGACTTGTATACTTATTCTTTAAGAGCGCATAGTATAAAGTAGTGTATACAGCAAAAAGCTGTGTGGCTTTTTAAAGATTTTCATGTTTTATGGAACATGAAGCATTCTGGCAGTTTTGCACATCTGCTGCATCAGCCTGATAATTAATAGAATATCAAGTAAAGTCCTTAGAACTGGAAGAATTAATGTAAACCCTTAAACCTGTGGTTCATATATTCTAGGACAGCAGGTAAAGTTATTTCCTTGTAGAACATGTTGAAGGTTAGGTATTTGTTCACCTTAATGATGTTAGCTGAAATTACTGATGTCCAAAAATACTTTTTATATTGAGTATCCTGGCTTAAATTACTCTTACTCTTGATTTTAAAATCAACAGATGTTAAAGCTTTTATATTGTTTTATCACCTGCATCTCGGATACTGGCAGATCAGAAATTACCATACATGGGACCCTAGACTAAGAAGTAAAAATTAGACAAAATATTAACCTTTACCTGGAAATAGATGAATCCTTAAATGAGCTCCAAGTTGAGACACCTATTCCACTGAGGTTGGTATAAGTTAAAGAGATAGATATAATGATGCTAAAATTACTCTAGGAAAAAATAAACATATCAAAGGAATAATGAGAAAGAACTACTAACATTATAAAAGACTAGTTCAGTTCAGTAGCTCAGTCGTGTCTGACTCTTTGCGACCCATGAACTGCAGCTCGCAAGGCCTCCCTGTCCATCACCAACTCCCGGAGTCCACCCAAATCCATTTCCATCAAGTCGGTGATGCCATCCAACCTCTGTCTTCCCCTTCTCCTCCCACCTTCAATTTTTCCCAGCATCAGGGTCTTTTCAAATGAGTCAGCTCTTTGTATCAGATGGCCAAAGTATTGGAGTTTCAGCTTCAGCATCAGTCCTTCCAATGAACACCCAGGACTAATCTCCTTTAGGATGGACGGTTGGATCTCCTTGCAGTCCAAAGGACTCTCAAGAGTCTTCTCCAACACCACAGTTCAAAAGCATCAATTCTTTGGTGCTCAGCTTTCTTTAGAGTCCAACTTTCACATCCATACATGACCACTGGAAAAACCAAAGCCTTGACTAGATGGACCTTTGTTGGCAAAGTAATGTCTCCGCTTTTGAATATGCTATCTAGGTTGGTTATAACTTTCCTTCCAAGGAGTAAGCGGCTTTTAATTTCATGGCTGCAATCACCATCTGCAGTGATTTTGGAGCCCCCCCAAAAAAAGTCAGCCATTGTTTCCCCTGTTTCCCCATCTATTTCCCATGAAGTGATGGGACTAGATGCCATGATCTTCGTTTTCTGAATGTTGAGCTTTAAGCCAACTTTTTCACTCTCCTCTTTCACTTTCATAAGAGGCTCTTTAGTTCTTTTTCACTTTCTGCCATAAGGGTGGTGTCAGCTGCATATCTGAGGTTATTGATATTTCTCCCGGCAATCTTGATTCCAGCTTGTGCTTCTTCCAGTTCAGCGTTTCTCATGATGTACTCTGCATATAAGTTAAATAAGCAGGGTGACAATATACAGCCTTAACATACTCCTTTTCCTATTTGGAACCAGTCTGNTTCACTTTCTCCCATAGGAGTGGTGTCATCTTCATATCTGAGGTTATTGATATTTCTCCCAGCAATCTTGATTCCAGCTTGTGCTTCTTCCAGTCCAGCGTTTCTCATGATGTACTCTGCATATAAGTTAAATAAGCAGGGTGACAATATACAGCCTTGACATACTCCTTTTCCTATTTGGAACCAGTCTGTTGTTCCATGTCCAGTTCTAACTGTTGCTTCCTGACCTGCATATAGGTTTCTCAAGAAGCAGGTCAGGTGGTCTGGTATTCCCATCTCTTTTAGAGTTTTCCACAGTTTATTGTGATCCACACAGTCAAAGGCTTTGGCATAGTCAATAAAGCAGAAATAGATGTTCTTCTGTGGCCATCCCTTTATCTTTGGAAAAATGTTTATTCAGGTCCTCTACCTATTTTTTCATCAGATTGTTTGCTTTTTTGATATTGAGTTGTATGAGTTCTTTATAAATTTTTAACTTTGTTGTCGGTGGTGGTGGTCACCACTAAGTTACATCCAGCTCTTTGCAACTCCATGGACTGCAGCATGCCCGGTTTCCCTGGAAACTTCACTATCTCCTGGAGTTTGCTCAGATTTGTGTCCATTGAGTCAGTGATGCTATCTAACCATCTTCTCCTCTGCGACTCTCTTCTCATTTTGCCTTCAATCTTTCCCAGCATCAGGGTCTTTTCCAATGAGTCAGCTCTTTGCATCAGATAGCCAAAATACTGTAGCTTCAGCTTCAGCAACAGTCTTTCCAATGACTATTCCAGGTTGATTTCCTTTAGGGTTGATTGGTTTAATCTCTTTGCAGTCCAAGGGACACTCAGGGGTCTTCTCCAAGCACCACAGTTCTAAAGCATCAGTTTTTTGGTGCTCAGCCTTCTTTATAGTCCAGCTGTCACATCCATACATGACTACTGGAAAAACCATATCTTTGACTATATTTTAAATGTTAACCTCTTATCAGACATATCTTTTGCAAATATCATTTTTCATTCAATAGGTTTCCTTTTCATTTTGTCAATGATTTCTTCTCTGTACAAAGTCTTTTTAGTTTGATGTGGTCCTTACTGTTTATTTTTGGTTTTGCTGCCCTTGGCTAGGGAGACAGATCAAAAAAAATATTAAGACCAGTTTCAAATAGTATATTACCTATATTATCTTCTAGGAGTTTTATGGTTTCAGGTCTTAAATTTAAGTCTTTAATCCATTTATCAGTTTATTTTTTTACATGGTGTGAGAATTAGCCATTTCAATTTTTTTTTCATGTAGCTGTCCAGTTTTCACAATACCACTTATTGAAGAAACCATCTTTTCCCCATTGTGTATTCTTGTCTCTGTTGTTGTGGACCAATTGACCGTATAAGTGTAGATTTATTTCTGGGCCCTCTATTCTGTTCCATTGATCTCTGTCTGCTTTTGTACCAGCAACATACAGTTTTGATCACTATACCTTTGTAGTATAGTTTAAAATCAGGGAGCATAATGCCTCCAGCTTTGTTTTTCTCTCTTAAGACTGCTTTGCTTATATGAAGTCTTTTGTGATTCCATACAAAATTTAGGATTACATTTTGTAGTTGTGTGAACAATGTCTTTGCTGTTCTGATCAAGATTGAGTTGAATTTGGAAATTGCTTTGGGTAGTATGGATATTTTAACAATATTAATTCTTCTAATCTGTGAACACAGATTATCTATGTTTTTGCTGGGGGTTTTTTATTATTTAATTTCATTACTTACAGTCAGTATGTTCAGATTTTCTGTTCCTTCCTATTTCAGTCTTGGGAGGTTATATGTTTTTGAGGGATTTATCAATTTCTTCTAGTTTGTCCAACTTGTTGACATACAATTTATTTGTAAGGTTCTCTTATAATTGTATTTTTGTGATATTAGCTATAAACACACTTTCATTTCTAATTTTATTTATTTGGGCTCTCTCCTTTTTTTCTTGATGAACTGGATTAAAGGTTTATCAATTTTCTTTATTTTAAAATGTTCTAAATTTCATTGACTTTCTTTTCTTTTCTTTTTTGTGTGTCTTTTTCATTTATTTCCACTCTGATCTTTATTATTTTCTTCCTCCTCCTGAATTTCAGCCTTGTTTATTTTTCTTTTTCTAATTCCTTTGTGTGTAAAGTCAGAGTGTTTATTTGAAACTTTTCTTATTTCTTGAAGTAGACGTGTATCACTATATACTTTCCTCTTAGAACTTACTTTGTTGTTTCCCTTAGATTTTGTAAAATTATGTTTCTAGTTTCACTCATCTCAAAATATTTTTTAATTTCCTCTTTGATTTCTTCATTGACTCACAAGTTTTTTAATAGTATGTGTCTCCAAGTGGTTGTATGTTTTCCAGTTTTCTTGCTGTAACTGATTTTTATTTTCACACTCTCGTTTTTGGTAAAGATGCCTGGTATGATTTCAATCTTAAATTTATTGAGACTTGTTTTGTGACCTAGCATGGGATTTATTCTGGAGAAGGTTCCATGTGCACTTGAAAAGTATGTATTCTGTTATTTTGGGTTGGAAAGTTCAGCACCTATCTGTTAAGTCTACCTGATGTATCATTTATGACTAATGTTTCCTTATTGATTTTATATATGGAGATCTATTTATTGATATAAGTAAAAGTCCTCTCCTATTAATACATTATTATCAATTTCTCCCTTTCTGCCTGATAACATTTGCTTTATATGTTTAGGTTCTCCTGTGTTACATGGCTATACATTTACAAATGTTATATCTTCTTCTTGGATTGATCCCTTTATTATTATGTAATTATCTTCTTTGTCTTTTGTTATAGTGCTTATTTCAAAGTCTATTTTGTCTGATATGAGTAATGCTACCTCACTTTTCTTTTTGTTTCCATTTGCATGGAATATCCTTTTCCATTCCTTCATTTTCATTATGTGTATGTCTTTAGCTCTGAAGTGAGTCTCTTATAAGCAGCATATAGATTTTTTTTTAATCCATTCAGCCATCCTCTGCCCTTTGGTTGAGAATTTTAGTGTATTTATATTAAAAATGATTATTGATAGGTATATACTTATTACTATTTTATTATTTTTGCATACCAATGCAAACTGCATGTGCCTAGTAGCTTAGGTGGGAGAGCAGGAGCTAAAGTAAGCATGAGCTATGGCTTTTTCCAGAGTGTGCCCAGGCCAGCCACTTGGCAAGGTGGTTTGAATATACAGCTCATCACACTCCAGGGGCTGCCCCACTGGTACTGGTTAGGAGGTGCTGGGATGGGCCAAGGCTTCTCCAAGGGCATGCCTGAAGTTGCTATTTTGGCAGAGGTGACAGGGTGGTGACTGGAGCCAGGGCCCTTCCCAGGCCAGGGCTTCTCCCAGGAGGAGGGGACCACCTTGGCAGGATAATTGGAGCTAGAGCCATGTGTGGATGGGAGGCATTCTGGGGTGGCCTTAGCAGGCCATCTAGAGTTCAAGGAGCCTTTCAACCTGCTGCCTCTGCACTGGAACTTGGAATTAGTCAATTTATGTGCACAAAACTTTAAAAGCAGAGTCTTAATTTCCTAAGGCCCTCTAGCTCTCCAAGTCATAATAGGCTATGTTATTTTTTTCAAAACCAATTAAGGGGACTCAGCTTTCCAGTACTGGTTCCCAGCACTGGGGTACCAAATATGAGGCTTAAATCCCTCATTTCTTATGGAGGACCTCTGAGTTTGTGATATTCCTGTCCTCTTATGGGCCCCCCTGGGGTGTGGGTGCTGACTAGATCACTTGTCTTCTGCTCCTACACATCTTGCTGTTTTTTTTTTTCTTTGTATCATTAATTGTATTAATAGAAGAGTTGTTCTGCTAGTCCTTGGGTCATTATCACAAAGAGTTGTTCCTTATAGGTTGTAATTTGGTTATATTCATGGGAGGAAATGAGATCAGGGTCTTCCTACTCTGCCATCATGATCCCACATCTCCTAGAATACACATGAAGCATATATGCATTATTTTAGAAACTGGTCATGACGAAGCCAAAAAACGAAGCTTCAATTAACTCAAAGTATCAATATCAAAATCATATTGCTAATAATAGCCTTACAAATTTTCTTAATGAAAGCTATTGGGTTATTTTTAGATAGGAATGATATGTTCTTTCTTAAGCTGTAAGAGTCATTGTGGCTACTGTATTGAAAAAAATGTAAGACTGAAGAGTCAAAGATGAAAGCAAATAAGCCACATTTCTTGGTGTATAGATGATTAAAGAATCCAGAAGCAAAGTTAGTGCAACAAAACAGTGGAAAAACTAGTCATGAAGGAACTATTCACTCCAGACTAATTACATTGAAATATCCATTATGCAGAAATACAAGTTCTGTGTAGAAGAAAATTATAGTCCTGCTCTAAGGTTAATGCATAAATAGAAATGCAATATATGAGAAATGCAATATATAAATAGTTCATTTCTGAATATTTTCTAGTTTAAAAAAAAAAACAACAGATTTAAGACTGTTGGAAGAAAGCCAAAAAAATCTCACCATTGAGTAAGCCCTGTTGAATCAAATTGTCTGGTAGATTCTGTCACCACTCCTTCACTATCTTTGAAATAGATTACTACATGAAATTAGGCTCCTTGGGGTCTTGGGTCTCACAATGGCTTCAGAAGAAAAAAAAAAAGACTCATTGTTTACTTATCAACACAACTTAATTTATCAAAAAGAAGGTCATTTAACAAGGTAATTTATCATCTTCTACTATATATAATGCTCATATTCCAAACTTTCCAAGGAAAACACTAATATCTACCATCTTCTAGACAAAAAATTAAATGAAGAAGGAAGTGACCAAAGGAAGGTCAGTAAGAGAGAAACTACCCATTGTTCAAATACTGAGCTTTATATGAAAGACTGAAACAGGATTTTCTAAAGGACTTGAACCTATTTAACCATATCTTCTAATTTTGAAAACTCTCTTCTACTTCTTTCCTTTTCTTGTAAGAGGTTGAGTGTTGTCTGAGCTTAAAATCACTTAGATTAGATGTACAACACACTTTTAAAAAATTATAAAGCAATTAAGAAGATTTCAGAACCATCCTTTGGGTTTGCTTCTTTGTTCTTCATAATGGTATACACATACAATTTAAACTATAGGTTTTTTAAATTTTCTGATTCTAAAACTACTATTTCCCCCCACCAGCTACATAAAGTTTCCCTGTTAATCATTATGGCTATTTACCTTACTGTCTTGATATTTGACACTCTCATTTTGGAGGACTAAATAAGGAAAATGTAACTTTTTCCACTACATAGTCATCTAGTACAATTTGGGATTGTTGATATTCCCCTAACCTACTACAGCATCATGATGGCAAAACACTACCATCCAAGAATTATATGTGCCCTTTAAGCTATCTTATATTATCAACTGAAAAATATGCCATAAAAATTGTGGCCATTACACTTTGTTGAATAACATACCTATAAAAAGAAGACAATTTAGTTTTAAGCTGATAGTTATATAGAGTAAGAAAAAAATATTTGTATGTTCTTTGGGATTATTAATTTCAACAATGTCTGTCATGTTCAATAAGTTCCAAATGACAGTGGGGAAACATGTGAAATTGAAATTAGACTGCTAGAGAAATCCGAGAGGAGATATAGAAAATCCATATTATGCACAATCCCCAGCTCACTCGTAGACTATCATTTTCATTTTCAGTCACTTGATAGCTTCTTCCTAGAGTTTTCACTCTTAACTGTGTTTGTTCTTAAAAATTAACAAACTATATAATAAAATTAAATAAATGATTTAAGCCCAAATGCTTGAAACTGAAATATTTATACAAAACATTAAATTTACGAAATGATAAAATTTAAAATGTCTTAAATAATAATATAAGATGTTTTCACTTGAATTTTGTTTAGAGAAAATGAGTCTTTTAAAAAGGAAAAATTATTAAATGCATTTAATCATTTAATCTTTTTATGTTTATGTATGAAGTGAAATGCCCAAATTATATTGAAACAAATGTACTTATATCCATGTATTTAATGACCATTTCATCAGATTTTACAAAGTACAAAGTTTTATGCCAAGGTTTCTATGACAATATAAGAATAAGTAAATTAGCATTTCTTTACTCAAAAACTACAACAAATAAGACAGTTGTAAATGCAAGTAAATATTTTAACATGGAGGCTGTTAAATCTACCATAGGTGAGACCATCATTGCATGATTGTTCACTTTTTCATTCATTCAACAAATAAATAAATTCTTTCTAAAAAAAAAAAAAAACTGACACTCTTCTGTGATGAATAGAGAGAACAAAGCCAACAATGAGAAAATTAATGACTTCACATGATTATTTCAAATGATAAATGCAATCATTAATCTAAAACAGGATCCTAGTAAAGAGGACTAGAAGTTGCTTTGGTTTCCTGTTATGTATATCTATAACACTGGCTAGGATCCACTTTGTTCTTTGAGAAGAGAAATTGTTTTGGTTTTTACATTTTGTAGTGATCAGCCATTCAAAGCTTTATTCTTTTTATGAAATCACATTTATGGAATTCTGACCATATAGACTATAATACTTCTCTTAATATACATTATGTGATTATTTTACACCAAAGAAAAGAGCTATAGTAATATATGATCAATTCTAATTTCATCTTTTTATGATACCTTATAAAATGTTATTTTTCAAAGACCTTCCCCAAATACCTAGATTCCACAATTTCAGACTCAAGAAAAGTCCATTTGTCTTTGACCCAGTGCATAGGCATATCCCACGTTCACATTTAATTCATTTAAAACAAATGACATTTGAAAATGTGGCATATTGTCTAGCTTGAGAATCCCTGATAGATAGCTAAATGCTACCCTCTTAGGCAGTAGTTCTTTCCTCAGGTAGACCTATCTATGTGTCCTCTAGGACTCTGGAAAAGGCAATGAAAACCATGGGTATAATTTCTGCACAAATAACTAACATAACGAAAATTGCCAGGGCAACTTCTATTACTAGAATTCCCCATTTCAGAAAAAAATGCATTTATCACAATTTTAACTCTCCCAGGGCAATGTATGCCCTGCTATTGCAATTCCAGAATAACTGCTTATATCTACAGTCATTCCTCAGTATTCTCATAAGTTTGGTTATAGGATCCCCTCAAAGATACCAAACTCTGTAGGT
Source organism: Oreotragus oreotragus (assembly GCA_006410675.1). NCBI lineage: Eukaryota > Metazoa > Chordata > Mammalia > Artiodactyla > Bovidae > Oreotragus > Oreotragus oreotragus. The sequence continues at coordinate 332,514 of SJYX01022576.1, read as the reverse complement.
GCTCAAGTCTCTTATATAAAATGACATATTTGTATATAACCTAAGCACCTCCTTCTGTATACTTTAAATCATCTCTAGATTACTTATAATATAAATTTAAAATAGTTGCAAAAACAAATGTAAATGCTATGTAAATAGTTTCTGGCACAAGGCAAATTCAAGTTTTGCTATTTGGAACTTTCTGGAGTTAGTTCATTTTTATTTCCCAAATATTTTCAATCCAAGGTTGGTTGAAACCACAGGTGTGGAATCCAAGAACATAGTGGGCCAACTGCATATGGCAGTACAAGCTTTTGCTCAGTTATTCTTCCCAACTAATTAATACGGTAAATAGAGCAGTAACTATTATCCATAATTTTCTCTAGGCTTTGGTGGTGGCTCAGAAGTAAAAGAATGTGCCTGCAGTCTAGGAGATATGGATTTGATCCCTGGGTCAGGAAAATTCCCTGGAGGAGGAATTCCAGCATTCTTGCCTGGAAAACCCCATGAACAGAGGAATCTGGGGGGCTACAGTCTGTGAGGTCACAGAGTCAGACATGAATTAACAACTAAACAACCATAGAGGAAGGGCATCCCTTATGACTCAGCTGGTAAAGATTCTGCCTGCAATGCGGGAGACCTGGGTTCAACCTCTGGGATGGGAAGGTCCCCTGGAGAAGGGAAAGGCTACCCAGTCCAGTATTTTGGCCTGGAGAATTCCATGGACTGTATAGTCCATGGGGTCACAAAGAGTCGGACACAACTGAGTGACTTTCACTTTCAGCAACAACAAACAGGCAAGATAACAGAAATAACTGCATTGCAGATTAAGAACTCTTAAATGGATTTTTAATTCTTAGTTGAATGTTCCTTCCACCATATTGTAAAGCCTTTGCAATGATAGACTTGGTATACTGGAAGAGTAGTTCCTTTCACTTGAATGTAGGCTATGCAGAAAACTGGGAATTTTCCCATCTAGAAGAAAATTGTAAAATGTATAGCACAAAGATTTTTTTAACAATGATATTAATAGTAAAATCTATGAAGTTATACCAATAAATACCATGTTAACTTTTCACATAAATGGAAAGTCACAATAATATTCAGAACTATTTCCTTCCCTGATAAAACTCACAAACCAATTTCTCTATTTTCTAAGATTTTATAATCTGGCTTAATGTACTTTGTGTTAAATTACTTCAGCAATGTCTGACTCTCTGTGACCCTATGGACTATATAGCCTGACAGGCTCTTTTGTCCACAGGATTTTCCAGGCAAGAATACTGGAGTGGGTTGCTTTGCACTCCTCCAGGGGATCTTCCCTACCCAGGGATAGAATCCGAGTCTCATGTCTGCTGCATTGGCAGGCGGGTTCTTTACTACTAGCACCAATTTTATAATCTTGCTTCAGTTCAGTTCAGTTCAGTTCAGTTCAGTCGCTCAGTCATGTCCTACTCTTTGTGACTCCATGAATCACAGCAAGCCAGGCCTCTCTGTTCATCACTAACTTCCGGAGTTCACTCAAACTCATGTCCATCGAGTTGGTGATGCCATCCAGCCATCTCATCCTCTGCCATCCCCTTCTCCTCCTGCCCCCAATCCCTCCCAGCATCAGGGTCTTTTCCAATAAGTCAACTCTTCACATGAGGTGGCCAAAGTACTGGACTTTCAGCTTTAGCATCAGTCCTTCCAATGAACATCCAGGACTGATCTTTAGGATGGACTGATTGGATCTCCTTGCAGTCCAAGGGACTCTCAAGAATCTTCTCCAACACTACAGTTCAAAAGCATCAATTTTTCGGCACTCAGCTTTCTTCACAGTCCAACTCTCACATCCATACATGACCAGTGGAAGAACCATAGCCTTGACTAGACAGACCTTTGTTGGCAAAGTAATGTCTCTGCTTTTGAATATGCTGTCTAGGTTGGTCATAACTTTCCTTCCAAGGAGTGAGCGTCTTTTAATTNATTGGATCTCCTTGCAGTCCAAGGGACTCTCAAGAATCTTCTCCAACACTACAGTTCAAAAGCATCAATTTTTCGGCACTCAGCTTTCTTCACAGTCCAACTCTCACATCCATACATGACCAGTGGAAGAACCATAGCCTTGACTAGACAGACCTTTGTTGGCAAAGTAATGTCTCTGCTTTTGAATATGCTGTCTAGGTTGGTCATAACTTTCCTTCCAAGGAGTGAGCGTCTTTTAATTCCATGGCTGCAGTCACCATCTGCAATGATTTTGGAGCCCCCAAAAATAAAGTCTGACACTGTTTCCACTGTTTCCCCATCTATTTCCCATGAAGTGATGGGACCGGATGCCATGATCTTAGTTTTCTGAATGTTGAGCATTAAGCCAACTATTTTACTCCCCTCTTTCACTTTTATCAAGAGGCTCTTTAGTTCCTCTTCACTTTCTGCCATAAGGGTGGTGTCATCTGCATATCTGAAGTTATTGATATTTCTCCCAGCAATCTTGATTCCAGCTTGTGCTTCTTCCAGCCAGTAGTCTTAAACTAAAACCCCACATTGATTCTTTAGAGAGTCAAAGTTAGGGCATCTGTGATTGTATATGAGAATATACATGATAGATGACTGATTTTCAATTAGGGTGAAAGAAGAAAGAGCATATAACCATAGATTTTATAAATTACTCTTTCCTGGTAGTTGCCTAAGTGTCAGACCTGCTTCCATTCATATTTATTGAGTGACTTTTCAACCACAAACACCATTAAGATGGTCAGGGAGAAGATCAAAATCTAATCATCTTTCTTCTAAGAATATGAATGTAGGATGAATGTGAAGGGGAAGAAAAGTGATCTGCAACTTGATTTTACTTGGATTTTAATTAAAATATAGTATATATTAAAAGTCAGGCTTCCCTGGTACTCAGCAGTAAAAAAAAAAAAAAAAAAAAAAAATAGTCTGCCTGCAATGCAGGAGATGGGGTTCAATCCCTGGGTCAAGGAAGATCCCCTGCAGAAGGAACTGGCAATCCATGCCATTATTCTTGACTGTGAAATCCAGTCCCATGGACAGAAGAGCCTGGTGGGCTATAGTCTATGAGGTCGCAAGAGCTGGACACAACTTAGCGACTAAACCACCACCACCAGGTACTAAAAGTCATTCAAAACTGAGAAAACAGATGAACTTGTGGTTTTCCTTCCAGGGCTTTCTTCCTAACCTACCACTAACAATGTCGTGGAACACTGTGACAGTGACAATTGCCAATGCCTGAGCTAGGTTTGGAACAATCGCTGAAAGTCTGAGGAAGGATTTTCTGCAAATGATAGTCACATCGAATTATCTACAGCACAAACGTTTCCAATATTCCACCCCCAACTCCTTCAATTACTGATAGAAGATCAGTACAGTTCTTTGAAGGATTTAGGAAGAGATGCCCGTGAACTCACGGATGACCTAGCGAGGCAGTGAGACTGGAACAAGGACACTTCAGTATGCTAGCAGAACTGGTGTACATCTATCAACACATCTGAGTAGGGTTGGCAAAGACAGTGCCGTCCTAGTTGGACAGCTGCTCAGGATTATGGATTCTGTATGGTGGGACCTGCTGTTTTTAAAGAGAATACATATGTGTTTGCTGAAAGCCAGGAAATATTAGTCAAAAAACCCCCTTATTGGTTTTTTAAACAATCCAAAGACTTAAAGAAAGGATCTGAAGAATAATGGTGCTACTGTTGACATGTGGTTGTTGAATGTTTTATGTACTGTTTCTAATGATAATAATTGAATGTGAAATGTATTTTTATGTTTTTCATGAAATAATACCTTTCAAGTTAAAGGTTAAAAGAAAAAGATGTAAAACTCTGTGAGAGGTATTAACTCCACAGATAATTGGGTGAAGAAAGAAGGCAGATCAGAGCAAACGTTTTGAATGATTTAATATTCCAAAGCAAATACTAATGCAGATTACCTAACTCTGGAACCATGTCCTTCAGTATATGTGAGAATGCCAATCAAGAAGATTATTTAAAATGATTTAGAAAAAACAATCGCTTTCAAAGTGCTTAGACAATCCTAATTATGTCAGTTATCATGAGGTGATGACAGGCAAATTTATAGGTGATTTAATAGAACACAATACACATCATAAATGAAATTTTTAAGCTACTTACTGTTATTTATACCTTTTTAGGAGTCTAACACTTCGATGAAACCATAGCCAAAAAATAGAAATACTGGCAAATATCTGGGCACCCACTAAAATAAAAAAAGAAAATAGAGTACCACAGCCAATAATCATCAAGCAGCCATCCATCACCATGTTTGACTATCTGTCTGCTTCTCTCTTCAAATACTTATGTACTTAGGAACCACCCATTTCCTTGCATGTTGGAAAGCCAGATAGTATACAGCTTTAATTTAGCATTTCCACATGTTCCTAAGGTTTTATATTTCCTCTTTGAATAGAAACATAGCTAGACAAACTGGCAGGCACACCCTTTTCACAGTTTTGGAAAGAAATTTAGAACAGTGGTTACTGAAGGAAACTGTTTTCTTCAGATGTTGGCAAAATGAGTAAAAAGGAGGCAAAGGACAATACAGTGAATTAAAATAAAATTTTTCTTTTCAGTTTGTGCTTTTTCATTGTTAAAATTCTCTTTAAATAATCAAAAGATGTTAATATAGTAGCTGTTTAACGTTGTTCTTTATAAAGTAAAAATGTCAAAACTATGCTGCTTTATTTTACTTTTTCTAGCCTCTAAAAATCAAAAGTCTTAAATCAACTGGTTTACAGTCTTACATGGAAATAAATGGGTTGCCTTTGAAATATATATTTAATTCATATTATTCTTTTCATAAAGACAGCTTTTTTTCTGTCCATAATCTATGTATCCTCAACTAAGTAAAAGCCTTAAACTGCGCTTCTGTGATGTGATTTCTGACTCACATCCACGTGTATTTCTCGGTGTCTCTATTTCCCCTCTGAATCCCCATGGCTCCTCAAGCATCTGTCCATGTTTTCATGACTATCATTAAAACAACTTTGCCCACTTCTGAATATGCAATTTTCTTGCTTAGCACAACTAAATGAATGGGTGACAAAGGAAGGCAAGCACAGTTTAAATCAAATACACTCTAAATCAGGTTGCTGGTCACTTGTAGTTAGCACTGGAGACCGAGTCTAAACTGGGACAACTGCCTGCAGTAAAAGTGAAAATGAGTTACGGCCACCTGGGACCACCATTCACAGGAAGAAATTTGTTCCCACTACTCCCCAGAAAGCACATTCACAGAGACACAATCAAACATGCACAGCTGAAGTTCAAAGTCTCACAAAACAACACTCACCTTTATTTAATGCAATGCACGATCACATTTTTTATTTTATCATTTCAGTGATCCCATTTGCTGTATTGATTTCGTGACCCACTAAAGCATCATAGCTCAGTTTAAAATTGTTCATTATAGCACAGTTTATAATGTTGCTACTGAATTTCATTGCAATATAAAGATCAAAACAATTAACTTACTTAATCAATATAAAATTAGAAACCCAGCCTTATCAAATAATTTCCTAGTGTGTTGCCATTGAATTCTTGGAGGAAAGAAAGACACAAATATTTTTATCTCAATTTTCTGTTCTCTTTTTATGTGATGTGATAGGCTGTATCTTAACACACCTAGGTTTTTCTCTAGATAAGTTCCTTCTAAACTGGAGAGGAATGATAACTAAGTGTCATTGTTTTTTGTTTTTTTAAAGTAAATTTTGAGTATCCTAGTTTTAGCGTTGATAATGACTCAAATGTTGACTTAAGATTGTGAATTATATGGATGAAATTCTGAGATGTTCTTAAAATCACTAAAGAAATGACAATTACCTTAAGTTGCCTATTTCAAGTTTATGTAATAAGTCTCTGCAAGGTTTTCTGATTTATTTTCAAATAAATAAAAGATGGGTAAAATTTTAAACTGGTAAATACATTGGCTGTTTATTCATGGATGTGTATGTCTGTGTGTACATGGACACACACTTATTATGGTAAGGAGACTAGGCTTAGGAATTCAAGCAGAAATAGTTCAAGTTCTGCTTTCAGTGTCTTCTAGAAATTTGTAGAATTTCTTCTGAGACTTCCTCCTCTGCAAAATAAAATAATAATCACACTTGCTTCACAAGTGTTGACAGGGACAAACTACACAGAGTAAGTAAACATCAAAGTGCCATTAAATTGTTCATCATTGCTATAGATTTCAGGGAATGATCTGTTTAAGTTCATTTCATGCCTGGGGAAAAAATAAAATTATCCTTGCTGACCATTTTAATTGATTTCCATGCATGACTCTAATCGTATAATTCAGTTAATACATGTAAGTAGAGAAAAAGAGACCCCTTAAGACAAGGAAATTATAGAGAAAAGATTAATAATATAGTTGAAGTTAGGAGGATATCAAATTCTGTACTTCCTAAAATCTTCAGACATTTGAACTTGACCATCGAGTGATTACTACTGGGAGAAGCTCCCATACTTTGAAGGATTAAAATTCCAGCTCCACTTGGCTCCCTTAAATTAATAACCATGTAGACAATCCAGTCTGTGGAGTGTGTTCCACAGACTACAACAGGCACATAGGTTAAATCCAGCCCACTGCCTATTTATCTATGTCCTGTGGACTAAAAATCACTTTTACTTTTAAATAACTTGGAGAAAAGAATTGAAAGAAGATAAACATTTTGTGATAGTTAAAGTTATATGAAGTGTGAATATCTGTGTTGATAAAATTTAATTTGAGCACAGTGTAGGTCCTTCATTAGTATATTGCCTTTTGTGCTACATGAGAAGTTTAGCAGTTGCAATAGAGACCATATGGTTTTTAAAGCCAAAATTTAAATATTTATTATCTTGCTATTTATAGTTTTCTAACCCTGGACTACACAGCAAAAAGAAACTTAAGGACAAAGTGTAAATGATGCTTATTAGCCCCATAATTTCTCCAATATAATTATTTTAAAATATAGCAAAGATGATTCTTAACCATAATAAGTATATATTTGGTATAGAAATACATAACCAAAAAATATAGCACTATTTTTCTCAAGGAGTTTAGACTTTGATGCCTTGAATGGTTGATTTTGTAAAGAGTGATTCTACTACTTAATTTAAAACATCTTGAAAAAAAAAACTTGAAATCTGTAGTTCAGATCAATCCTTTATAGATGGTTAAAGTAAAGAAGTTTTAATGAAAGTATCTATCTTTTTGCTGGCTAATCATTAAGATTTGGAAAAAAACAAACAAACAAACAAAAACCCATTTTGAGCTGATACTGTTTCTATTTTTTTCCCTGCCAGTAGAAATGAAGCCAAATAAAATCCTATTCCACAGTTCCCCTCAAGGAAATAAATGAGGCTGAAAGTGTCCTGGCTTCGTCAGCTAAGCTGGTGAAAATCCCTATAGCCATTTGCTTATCTCAGGGGGACTGGATGGCTCCTTTAAATTATATTTTATATGGTAGGTTCCATATTTGAAGAACTCTCTGCAAAACGTCTCATTCCTTAAGTGATACAATGAAGATGCCTGTTCACTTGCCTTCATGTGCTCTCCTACACACTCTGCTCATGCATAGTTATCCTTGCCAATGTCTGTGAGGTAAGAACCAGATGCTCTTAGCCACAGGACAACAGAATCAAGGAACTGAGCTACAAAAGATGACACCACTTTAAAAATCACTCTCTTCCTTTCTCCTTTCTCATACCGATCACTTCATACTCCTCTTGGGAGAGAAACCGTCTCCGCTGCTTGGAATTAGATAGCATAATTTCAGATTTTCAGTGCTTCTATTCAGTAGTTGTGGATGATTTAAAATCTCTGAGGCTCAATTTTATTATCTGTATGCAGTATAATATTATCTGTATGAATAATAATTATTATTAATTATATCAAGTTGTTAGCTTGAAAGAAAATAAATATGAAATTGTACAATAAATGCAAAGTATAAACTGTACACATAATTATGATGAATATCTCATTTAGAGAACAAACTAGTATTAGCTTTTATATATTCCACAATATCTATGTGCTATATTCTATGATAACATCTTACATACATTATTACCACATTGTATTTTCATCAAAAGGTATGTATTAGTATCTTCCACTTACTAATCAGGAAACTGAGACTCAGAGAAGGATAAAAAATTATTGAAAGACAATAAGTTATCCCAATAACTTATTGGGATAAGTTATTGAATTATTGAAAGACATATGGGATACATACATAAGTAGCCCTAAGTTAGGGCTTTCCTGGAGCTCAGCTGGTAAAGAATCCACCTGCAATACGGGAGACCTGGGTTTGAGCCCTGCGTTAGGAGGATCCCCTGGAGAAATGAAAGGCTACCCACTCCAGTATTCTGGCCTGGAGAATTTCATGGAGTCACAAACAGTTGGACAGAACTCAGCGATTTTCACTTTCACTTTTAGCCCTAAGTGAAAATGTGAATCTAGATCCACCTGATTTTGTATGCCAAAACCAACAGAGTACTGTAAAGTAAAATAAAGTAAAATGGAAGCTCTAAAAAAAATAAAATAAAACCCTCATATTCAAGAAAGTTTTTTTGATACATACACATTAAATCCTCTTGCAGTAAACCAAACCTGAATTTAGAAAAGGAAAATGATTTTCAGAGTTTCTCCAAAAAAATGCCATAGGCGGTATATAATCCACACCTCCATCATCAAAGTGCAAAGCTGTTTGGCTGCACGTGCACACAGTTGACGGGGCAGACTTCGCTCTCAGCTCCTGCTTTCCCTTCTACTTTGATCTTCCACTGCTCTCCCCTCTTTTTTCATTTTGGACTCTGCCCCCGTCCTCAAGAAGTCCCTGAATTATTTTGAAGCTTGTTTGATATTCGGACTTTTATACTCTGTTTCTGCTCTTTGAGTGAAATTTTAACAAGGCACGTTCTTAACATCGCTTCACTCTTAAACACGTGATTCATTTCAAGAATATGGAGACAAAACAGAACTAAGACATGATCCTGTGAGTTAATAATCCTAAGGTTTGTTTGACATGCCTGAAACAAAAGTTAATGTTTCTTGTGTTAGCGCCTCTCTTTTTTCTCTCCAGAGTGTCGGAGACGACCTCCTACAATGGGAGAAAAGGAAATCACTTGCTTTCTTTGGAGGGGAAATTCAATGCTAGAGACATACACTTGAAGTTCGTGATTGAAATTCCAAAGACAGGGTCTGGGGCGATCCACTTTGTTTTTGATACTGTGACGAAGCTCTCCTCACCTCCATTTCTCTCACGTGACAAGCCTCATCCCCAGCTGACAGTTGCAGTGCATCCACCTGAAACTGCCTGAACCTATAGTATAAATGGACTCATTTCATCTGAGGATTAGTGAAAACAAGTTCATTTTTCCAGGTTCGGCTGAAATCCCGCCTATGAAGCCTTTAATCACTAAAATCCATAGCAATCCCAATGCACTTATTGACTGTATAATTCATAGGGAACCTGGAATTGTTTTTGGAATTGCTATTTAACACTTATTTAGTTGGAGAGAAATTTTCCTCTCTTTTTGGCATTTAGTAAAGAACTGGACCAAACAAAACACTTTAATATCTACTAAGGGCTTCCCTGATGGCTCAGACAGTAAAGGATCCACGTGCAATGCAGGAGGTCTGGGTTTGATCCCTGGTTAGGGAAGATTCCCTGGAGAAAGGAATCGTTACCCAGTCCAGTATCCTTACCTGGGAAATCCCCATGGACAGAGGAGCCTGGAAGGCTACAGTCCATGGGATCACAAGGAGTTGGACACAATTGAGCCACTGACACTTTCACTTTCAATGGTATCATAAATCAATAATAATATCTATTAAAATGAACCTGGTAATGAAGACAACATAGCCTTTAAAAAATACAGAAAAGAGTGGTATGGATTTTAGAAACATTTCCATAGGAATAAATGAAATATTTAAAAACTGGAGTTCTTAGCAAATTATAGATAACTGACACTCCCTGGTGATGACAAGAATGCTGCTGCAAAAAATAATAGCAAAGAACATAAACCAGGCATTTGCCCATTGTCAGGCACCGGGTCTTCCCAACACACAATGAGTGTGTTATTGTAATTTACATATAATGGATAAGAAAATTAAGGCACTTAAGTAAATTTTTAGAAATGTCAGCTAAGTGGTGGAGTCAGGATTTGGAACCCAGGCAGTTTGATTACAGAATCCATGATCTCTAATCAAATTAATAACTTTGGCTTCAGAGTAATAATATTATATATCTACTTCATTTGGACAATAGAAGAGAATCATGAAAGAAATAAGGCAGCTTATCCTACTGACAGTTATTACAATCTGAAAGAAATCTTACATTTAAAACATTATCTTGAAAAGACGTAAAGGTAAAAAGTGTATTTGAGGGTTCTGGGCTAACACTATGTCACCTTTCCTGAAGAATTCTAAATAATAGATACATTGACAGAGTTTCCAGTGAATTACACTATTATACTTCAAAAATAATAAATGTATTATTAGTGAAAACTGAGAAAATGAGTCCAAATACCAATGATTATTTCCTCTGCAGCATAAACCCCAGAGGCCTGAAGGGTGAGTGGAAGGAGCAGTGACAGAAACCTGGAGGCAGAGACGGGCCTGCAAAGTCCTCCTGAAAAAGGCAGAGAGGCAGCCCGCAGGGGCCCAGCAGGGAGGAGGTCAACAGAAGAAGTAACCTGCCCCACTCTCCTCTTGCTCTCTGGCCTTTTGCTTATGGCTGCCTTGGGCTATTCCAGCCAGAAGCCAGAGGCCAGAGAACCCACTAATGCCGTCCCCACTGCAGGCCAGAAGGTGGGTGGAGAGCAGGGCAGAGGACGAGAGCGGGCCTGAGAAGCCACCAGAAGGAAGGTGGCCAGGAGAAGTGTCATCTACGCACATTTCAATTTTTCTACAGTCTCCTTCAAAGAGTTAACAATATATAGTTTTATCTGTACCATTCTGGAAAGTCCTCCTACGCATTAAAAATCTAAATCTAAAGCAAAATCACTACAACATGCATAATGAAAATCTTTTGCCTTAAGAGACAACTTTATCTTTTCTTCTTTTATGCAGTACATCCATATATATATATATATATATATTTTTTTTTTAACCCTATCTGCCAGGTACAGTGCTAGGCATCAGAGATGACAAGGTAAATAACATAGTCTTTGTCTCCAGAAACTTACATTCAATAGGAGAAAATAGCTAGCTAGGTAAATTACCAAGGTGACTTGCTAAGTTCAGTGGTGTTGGGGGTCCACTTAGTGAATTCCTGAAAAATACTTTTCTCCTTAACTCTGTTGGTTCTGAAATCTTATAAACGATAATTACGATGCTTGTTTGGTGGCATTTGTGAATAATAAGGTATGGGTGTTCTCTAGAACTCTAAAGCCTGAGTCTATCGTCTCACTGCTTCGACACTTTTATCAAGCTGATCTTGCAGCAGGGTTTACTGTTGCTCCTTACAGTTCAGTTCAGTTGCTCAGTCGTGTCCAACTCTGTGACCCCATGGACTGCAGCACGCCAGGCTTCCCTGTCCATCACCAATTCCCGGAGCTTGCTCAAACTCATGTCCATCGAGTAGGTGAAGCCATCCAAACATCTCATCTTCTGTCTTCCCCTTCTCCTCCTGCCCTCCTCCTTTCCCAGCATCAGGGTCTTTTCAAATGAGTCAGTTCTTCGCATCAGGTGACCAAAGTATTGGAGCTTCAGCTTCAGCATCAGTCCTTCCAATGAATATTCAGGACTCATCTTCTTTAGGATGGACTGGTTGGATCTCCTTGCAGTCAAGGGACTCTCAAGAGTCTTCTCTAACCACAGTTCAAAAGCATAAATTCTTTGCCGCTCCACTTTCTTTATAGTCCAACTCTCACATCCACACACGACTACTGAAAAAGCCACAGCTTCAACTAGACGGACCTTTGTCAGCAAAGTTGCTCCCTTAGATTTGTATTTCTAGAGTTCCCTGTCAGGTTTCCTGATCTTTGTAAATTCTTTGATTGAGTGCAGAATGGTTATGTAACAGGAACGTGGCTCTTTATAATACAGAAGGGTTAATCTCAGGATTTGGGCTTAAGCATCTGAGACTTTCTGTTTTACAGTATTTCTGTTCTTCTGGACCAGAGGTAAATGTACAAATTCACAGAAGGGCTCATTTAAATAAAAAGCAATAACCAAATTTTCACCCACCTGCCTCAGGTGAAGTATGCAGAAGAACTGAAACTTCTTAGGTTGCCTGACATTATCTGAGGCATTTTTAGGAAATTATCAAGTATTTTTAGGGAAAAAACCTATTCATGAGCCTAGTGATGTTTTACAATTCAGAGTTCCCTGTGTATAATAAAATAAGTCAAGACAAGGGAGAGAGCTGCTGGGGTAAAAGGACTGGGTGAAACATTCAGAAGAAACTTGAAAACAATTTTTCTCTCCAGCAGAAGGGCAATGAAAAGAGCAGTTATCTTGATATCGCATATGACTCTAGGTTCTAATCTAGGTCTTTTCATTTTGTTCTTAAGCAAGTTTGTGAATTTCTGTTGATATCAGACCTCTTCTGTGTGAAGGAAAGATTGATTGTAATGTCTTCCTACTCAGGGTTCTAATGAGGCTTAAGATAATGTTTGGTAAGCATGTGTTATGTGCTTAGGAAAGGTGTCTTCTCTATATGTTTATGGTTGCTATTATTCCATGGTGCCCTAACGAAAAGAAACTACACTAGCAAGAGAAGTACAAATGGTATCTAGAGCAGGAGAAAGTGTAGGAGTGCTAAGAGGGAGGAAAGGAAACAGAACATACAATTTTCTCACCGTTTATAAGAAGCTGAATTTTTGACTTGCTTTCATTTCTCTCAGATATAAAATGTAACTGCTCATCAGTATAGATCTTGAGGAATAATGGACATCCAGTGGCCTACTGAGCTCCTAGAGGTAGCCTATAATCTAATTCCAGAAACTTCTCACCTTCAGGTAGAGAAGCTGAGGCCAAAGAACCTAAGACCCAGCTTCTACTATCACCACGTTCCAGCCCTAGCCCATCCTCCAAACACCACAACCATGCACTGACTTCACATGGGGTCAGAGTGCTGTGCCTGGAGTGAGTTCCAGACATTTCAGATTTTCATTCCTAGTAAAAGAACATTGGGGATGGTAACACTAATTCAAGCACATTTATTTTTAAAGTATTCTCATTGAAATCAGAGCCCTTATACATTGCTGAGGGGAAGGTGAAATGATACAGTCACTGTGCAAAACAGTTTAGCTATTGCTCACAAAGTTCACATGTCTGACACTTTGTGACCCCATGGACTGTCGCCCAGGTTCCTCTGTCCATGGAATTTTCCAGGCAAGAATACTGGAGTGGGGTGCCATTTCCTCCTTCAAGGGATCTGCCCAACCCAGAGATCAAACCTGTGTCTCAGGTCTCCCGCATTGGCAGGAAGATTCTTTACTATGAGCACCACCTGTGGAGCCCATAGTTCACTTTAAAATGTTAATTTCTGTTGTATGAATGTTACCTCAAAAAATTATTTAAACTTTTGAGTATATTTATTTAAATTGTACAAATGTGCTGCACCATGCTTAGTCACTCAGTCGTGTCTCACTCCTTACAACCCCATGGACTGTAGCCTGCCAGGCTCCTTTGTCCATGGGGATTCTCCAGGCAAGAATACTGGAGTGGGTTGCTATACCCTCGTCCAGGGAAATCTTCCCAACCCAGGGATCAAACTCAGTCTTCCTCATTGCAAGCAGATCCTTTACTAGCTGAGCTACCAGGGAAACCCATGTATGCACTGCTGCTGCTGCTAAGTCGCTTCAGACGTGTCCAACTCTGTGCAACCCCATAGACGGCAGCCCACCAGGCTCCCCCATCCCTGGGATTCTCCAGGCAAGAACACTGGAGTGGGTTGCCATTTCCTTTTCCAATCCAGAAAAGTGAAAATGAAGTCACCCAGTTGTGTCCAACTCTTCGCGACCCCATGGACCGCAGCCTACCAGGCTCCTCCGTCCATGGGATTTCCCAGGCAAGAGTACTGGAGTGGGGTGCCATTGCCTTCTCACCATTTATGCACATATGATGATATATCCCTATCTGACAGATTTCAAGGGTTCTGGTATTAACACCTTCCAAAGGGAAATAGCAAATCAACATGTTCAAATTGACAATGGTCACAGGTAATCTCTTGCCACCAGAAACATGAAATTAGTCCTAAACAGATATAAAAAATAACTAAATCATTTCNCTTCTCACCATTTATGCACATATGATGATATATCCCTATCTGACAGATTTCAAGGGTTCTGGTATTAACACCTTCCAAAGGGAAATAGCAAATCAACATGTTCAAATTGACAATGGTCACAGGTAATCTCTTGCCACCAGAAACATGAAATTAGTCCTAAACAGATATAAAAAATAACTAAATCATTTCTAATTTTTTATTGATAATCATCCTATATCTCTGCTTATTTTTCCCCAAGTTTCTTCCTGACTGATGACTACTTTTTAATCCCACTACCTCTTGCTATTGCTTAAAATAAGTGTTTTCTCTGGATAGTAACATTTTAGTCCTTTACCTACAAACTAATGTACTAATAAATTTATAAATATCTCCACTACAAGAAAATGGATGCTTTTAATGCACTATACAGTTCAGTTAATCTAGACCTGACCAAATCTGACAGTGTTAGTGACATAATAACTGTGAAATCACACAATCCCATGCCCAAAAGCAAATGGCTCTTCCTGTCCTCTGATCCTGATGGTTCCTGAGCCACATATCTTATCATGGAATGTGTGAAGACATGGTAGCAAAAATAGCCTGACCACGTGTCAACTTAGAATTTCAAGGCCCGCCTCCTCCATATATTTGTAAAAGTCACTCTTCATTCCACTTTCCTCTGCTTTAGTTTTTATAGCATTTATCACCACCTGGCAAGAATGTTATTTATTTATTTATATTCATTAATATTTAGTTATCCATATAAACTTCAGGAGGGCAGAGACATCTGTCTTGTTTGCTATTCTATTTCTAGTACCTAAAATAATTCCTGGCCTACAGACAGTACTCAATTAATAGTCATCACATAAATTTATTAACAGCTTCCAGTAACTGGAAATTAAACTATATTTCTACTCTTAATTAATATAGAAGTTTTATATTAATGTTTTTCTTATTATTTTTCTAGCAATATTTATTTTTCCACTTAAGCTACTTTCCTTTTTTTTTAATTGAACAATCAACTCACAGAAAAGATTTGATGAATTGCTATATTTATATTTCCTTCACATAAATTGGTTGTAAATTATTTTTAAATGTAATATAATTTGACAATACTTCTACAGAGAAAATAAATTCAAGCTACCTCAGGCTTCCTCCTTACAATTTCACACATGTGACACCTATCGGTAACACTTCCACTGAGATATATGTGTGTGTTAGTCACTCAGTCGTGTCCAACTCCTTGCAACCCCATGGACTGTAGCCCACCAAGCTCCTCTATCTGTGGGATTCTCCAGGCAAGAATACTGGAGTGGGTTGCATTCCCTTCTCCAGGGTATCTTCCTGACTCAGGGATCAAACCCAGGTCTCCAGCATTGGAAGTAGATTCTCTACCATCTGAGCAACAGCGAAGTCCCACTGAGATAAATAAAACACTTCATTCTACTGTCTAGTCCAGTCTCATGAAAATGATTTTCAGAGTCATTCTTTCAGATTTCTGGAAATTTAGCTTACTAGAAATAAAGGCTAGGAAATCGTATTTTTATTCTAGATCTACTGGTCAACTGTCAATACCTCTAAAGCTTATTTCTGATATAAGAATATGTTTGTTTGTGTTAGTCACTCAGTTGTGTCCGACTCTATGTGACCCCATCGACTGTAGCCCACCAGGCTTCTCTGTTCATGGGATTCTCCAGGCAAGAATCCTGGAGTGGATTGCCATGCCCTCCTCTGGGAGATTTTCCTCACCCACAGATTGAACCCAGGTCTCCTGCATTGCAGGCAGATGCTTTACCATGTGAGCCACAAGGGAAGGCCTATATAATACATATAGGTCTATAACATTTATTTGCCTAGAATACATAGGCAAATAAATATCTCATTTTTCTAATATGCTTTGTTTTTTCAAACGGTTTGTACAAGTGATATTTGAAGATCCTTAATACATATAGAGTCATGGATCTTGTCAGCTATAGTGTCTCCTTAAGCTTGAATCAAGGCAAAGAATAAATCAGTAAACACGGTGGGCTTTGAAATCATATTTTCTAAGTTTGAATCTTGACTCCTCTGATTATTATACTGGCAACCTTTGGAAATTTACTTCTTCAAGATTCAATTTCCTCATTTATAAAATATTGACAATGTACCTATGTTATGAAAATATTGTCAAAAATAAATGACATAATCTCTGTGAAGTATTATATAGCATAATGTCTAGCACAAAATAATTGCTCAAAACAGGCTGGATGTCATGTTTGCATCATTCCCCTAAATGTATGAAACTTTTTTCTCCTNTTATACACATCTAGATGTGTATAAGAGACAGGTACCTATGTTATGAAAATATTGTCAAAAATAAATGACATAATCTCTGTGAAGTATTATATAGCATAATGTCTAGCACAAAATAATTGCTCAAAACAGGCTGGATGTCATGTTTGCATCATTCCCCTAAATGTATGAAACTTTTTTCTCCTTGAACCTCCCTGTATTTTTACATGTGCGTATCTCAATACATTTTCATATCTATCTGGTACCAAAGTTCTTCGTGTATTTCTCTTTTTCCTGTGTTACTCTCACATAGAAAATCTCATCCATCTTCATCTTCTCTGAAGTGTTCAGGCTTGTGTCTTGAACATGACAGAAATTTAATATATTTCAAAAAATGAATGAAATTAAAATGGGACAAACATATCTACACTAGATTCCTTTAAAAAGAAAAAATAATTCCATACATCTCTTGCAAACAAAGTTACTTTAAAAGCTTTTTAGATATAACTTTCAGAAAAACATGAAAGAAATTAATTTTAAAATGTGGATTGCTTTTGTATTCATCATTTCAGAAATAGGCATTTTCTTGTGTATACTGCTTTCAAGCATGTTGTATTTGCATGCCATTGAAGAATGAACTAGAATCAGAGATTCCATACTTAATGATGGATTTGTAAATTTAATACACATTATTTTCAGAAAACAAAAATTTCCTACTGGATTGAAACAGTAGAACCGAGACCTTATTGGATCATCACAAATTCCTACTTTCCTCTTCTATTCAAGTACTATTTTAAGCTTTGGCCTAACCACTCATTTCACAGGAACAACTGGGACCCAAAGAGAATAATAAATATGCTTAAGATTATTCAAAACAGCAGAAAAATTGAAGCATTTGGTTTTTAGTCCATCTACTTGAAGTATCCTCTGATAATTTAACAACTAAACTAGCAATAAATAATGTAGCTAATTGAATTTTTAAACTGAAAAATCATTATAATAATTTTGACTTTTTTCTAAAATTTCCTATTCAGACAAAAAGACATCACACCTAGTTCAGAAATGTTTAGTATTATGGTGACTAACCTGCTACAAGTTATCAACAGAGCTTATTGGGTAGAACACAGGATTGATACTTTCCTAACTGCAATTACTAAGCTGTCATATAAGCATGATAAATTTATGATTGAAAATGTCAACCTATGGTTGTCACCTGGAAGTCTCACTGTGCTAAAAGCAGAGTGCCTGCTAAATCCCTGCCCTGCCTCGCTTTGCTTTGGCTTTCTGATAACTTTATTCCTCAGAAAGCCAGGGGCGCAGGTTTAAAAGAAAGCCAGGGGCGCAGGTTTAAAAGAATAATATTTTTGATTGAAAATGTCAACCTATGGTTGTCACCTGGAAGTCTCACTGTGCTAAAAGCAGAGTGCCTGCTAAATCCCTGCCCTGCCTCGCTTTGCTTTGGCTTTCTGATAACTTTATTCCTCAGAAAGCCAGGGGCGCAGGTTTAAAAGAAAGCCAGGGGCGCAGGTTTAAAAGAATAATATTTTAAACCTATTAAACCTAATTTTACTAAATCCTACATATCAAGGGTGATACTCAAGCTACTTCATAAGCAGTACTGAACAGGCACTAAGCAGTCAGGTGCTAGAGCCCCTCTATGCTTCAGCAGTTACTCCTGTAGCTGTTAAATTGTGTGTCTCCTGGATCAGGAGAGAGGTACAAGAACCCAGTGAATTAGGGAGACACTTGGGCATATCAAGGAAGGAGACTTTATCAACCAATACTTCATTGTATTCATATTATATTCAACATTTATTTATATCATTATATAATGGCTGTATATCAGTTTGTTGATAATTCTCCCCTCTTATCTCTTGAATCTATTCCCTTTTTTATAACCCAGAAACACTTCTTTGCTTCTGAAATTCACAGATACCTAAACTAAATCACAAGTGTCATAGTTTCTATCTACCCCAAATCATCCAACTCCTTTCCCAGACTCTAGTCTCCATTTTCTAATCCATCTTGGCTTCTGATTGTGATATTTTCCAGGTGCAAATCTTCAATGTTTCTCCAATATTATCAATAGAAAAACCAAAATTCTTTGTCTTAATACTAAGACAGAACTCTCATCTGATCCCAACATGACCTTGCAAACTGTTTTCTTGATGACTTAGCAGCAGCAGCACATACTATATCTACAGCAGCTACCCAACAGACATTTGGTGAATGAAGAAATGAGTGTAAAGAGCAATAGTACAACATGAAATTGGCAAGAATGTTAGCAAAGACTAATTCTCATCTCAAAATTTACCTAACTGAGAAAAAGAAATGCTGACTATAGTAAATAATGTGTCCTGGTCTCTAAAATGGCATATTCTTACACTGACTAAATAGTGAAGTGAAGTGAAGTGAAGTCGCTCAGTCGTGTCCGACTCTTTGCGACCCCATGGACTGTAGCCTACTAGGCTCTTCTGTCCATGGGATTTTCCAGGCAATAGTCCTGGAGTGGATTGCCATTTCCTTCTCCAGGGGGTCTTCCCAACCCAGGGGTCGAACCTGGGTCTCCTGCATTGTAGACAGTAGTGAAGTCGCTCAGTCGTGTCCGACTCTTTGCGACCCCATGGACTGTAGCCTACTAGGCTCTTCTGTCCATGGGATTTTCCAGGCAATAGTCCTGGAGTGGATTGCCATTTCCTTCTCCAGGGGGTCTTCCCAACCCAGGGATCGAACCTGGGTCTCCTGCATTGTAGACAGACGTTTTACCATCTGAGCCACCAGGGAAGTAGGTAAAACTAAAGTTTTAAGTTATAAAACATTATATGACCAAAGAAGACGAAAGGCCACAAAATATATATATATGGGTGTAAGAGTAAACTTTATACCAAAGACAACTAAGGAAATCTATCTATATGCACAGGAGTTATTATGTACATATTGGTAAAAGAGGGCTCTCATGACCCAAGACTCTTGATACCAAATAGCAAAAGAGTCGAAACCCAGATAGAACTGAGTCTTCCGAAAAATAGTGGTTGTTCAGTCTCTCAGTTGTGTCCAACACTTTGCAACCCAGATAACTGTGGCATGGAGAGTAGGGAATTGCATGCTCTTTTGTTGTTGTTTGGTTTGGTTGGTTAATTGAGCATTATTTAATGCATTTCAACTAAGAAGAGAAAAAAATATGTATATAGAAAGGGAGAGATAGGTTCACTGTGTGGTGAAGGTAATAATACTAAACATACATAAAACTGCCAAAAAAAAACATCCAGCTTGAACATTAGGGAGTTCACGGTTCACATATTGCTGAAGCCTGGCTTGGAGAATTTTGAGCATTTAATGACAGATGTCAAATCAATACTAATTAGATTTAGATAAGAATAAAGCTGTTTAGAAAATCAAGGTGTTTCCTCAAGTGATAATGACTTTCTTATAGGTGGAAATGTCAGAATACAATAGAAATGTAGGGGGGTTAGATTTTAAGAACTTAACATTTCCTTCCAACTTCAGAACTCTATTGTTCTGAGAAGATGCAGATATCAATGTGTATGATATAAACTGATGCTGGTAAAATCGATGCTGGGAAACACTGAAGGCAAGAGGAGAAGGGGGCAGCAGAGAATGAGATGGTTAGATAGGATCACCAACTCAATGGACATGAATTGGAGCAAACTCCTCCGGGAGACAGTGGAGAACAGAGAAGTCTGGATTGCTGCAGTCCATGGGGTTGCAAGAGTCAGACAGGACTTAGCAACTGAACAACAACAGCAATGATATAAATAAAAGTAAATGACCCTGCCTCCTGTGGATGTTATTCCTGCTATGTGAGTCTGCATCTCTTGCTGCTTCTCACATCTGTCCCCCAAATATTTATTTGACTAGTCTATCTCATTTGTTCCTCATGGCAATAACTCAGGTAAACCCACTTTGCTATATTCCAGTACAAACTCCAAGAACCAACGGCGATGACATACAAGGAAACCAATGATATTAAATCTTGGTTTGTTTCAATGAATATTGGACCCCTGGCCTACCTCCTTTAAGCACTTGATGTGGAATTTGACAGTAATGATTTGTAAATCTTCTAAAGAAAGGTGAAGATCAGAGAAATGAGAATTCCTAAAGTCCTGATGTTTCACAGATTAGTAGCCTGCCATTAAGAAAATACAGGGCATTGGGTGAGTGAGCTGGAGCCAGAAACATTATCAGGTAAAAGTGAGGTTTCCTGGGGCAGCAGAAAGAAATGAGCTTGTTCCTACTTCTGGTATTAATCATAATAAGTGTTTTATCTCAAGCTGTCATGTTTAGTTTCTCCATGCAATTTACCTCTCGGGAACACTGTTCACAATATCAGCTGGCCTTATCTTTTAACTTATAGTCTTCAAGTACCTAAATGTATTTCCCCCAAAGTTCCCACAGTTAACATGACAAAAGCCAACATTAGTACTATTTTAAGACAATGCTGCACCCACATTATAAAGGACAGTTGCCTATGCCTGGCTACTCCTATCATCTGTTGAAAAGTGTAACAGGCAGCACTGATTCTTTGCCTAATTGCAGTTTAATGTGAGATTTTGCAACCATTTAAATGGGGATCCCTAGTGCTTTAAAAAATTCATTTATTTCACTTTTTCTCTTTGCCAAAAAAATAAAACAGAGATGTGCTTATCCTATATCTTGTTCATCTTATATCAAACAATACTTGCTAGCTGATACAGTCAAGTCGATAAGTAGCTTTTGAGGGGTCGAATTATGAAGTTCACTTTCTAAGAACCAGCAAACATGATTAGGAGCAATCCAGCCAATCAAATAATCATGCAACAAACGATTTAAGCCAAAAATACTGCAGAGACAGACTTTTTGCTAAAAATGCCAGAAAACAAAAACAAACCGATACCTTCTACAAACTCACTGAAAGATGCCAACCTGAGAAGGTACAAATTGAAGATGAGACAGCTAATAACATTCTAGTCTGCATGACCCTATTTCATTGAAGTCCTCTTATGATCTGCTAATAATCCTTTATAATTAAACTCAAGCATAAGATTAAAATGTAACCCACATGAACACCAATCACAGGACATTTCATAGGCTGAAGTGGTTACCGCTTCCAGTCATACATGACAATCACTCAGTGTGCAGCTTTAGTTTCATACGCTTTAAATCATTTGCCCCAAGATTTT
This sequence comes from Oreotragus oreotragus, assembly GCA_006410675.1. Classification (NCBI taxonomy): domain Eukaryota; kingdom Metazoa; phylum Chordata; class Mammalia; order Artiodactyla; family Bovidae; genus Oreotragus; species Oreotragus oreotragus. The sequence goes on along the minus strand of SJYX01022576.1, from coordinate 310,866 downwards.
AGGGGAAAAAAATTATGATTCATTTCTATCCATAAGTACAGTGAAAAAAATCTCATTTAAACTCAAACTGATAAGAGTATGTCCAAGACACAGGCATACCTTCCTTTAGAACTAAAACCTTCTACATCGCCATAGAAATGAGATCATCTTTTGAGGAATATCTTCTGAACTGTTTACAGTAAATAAAACTGATAGTACCAGAAACTGCCTTTGGATGTCATTAATCAACACACACACACACACACACAAATTTTGAATCCACATTGTGATAAGATTTGTTTAAACAATACTCCCTATATTCAACTGCATATATTTTCCATTTCTTCTATTTCAGTATATTATCTTCATCATATCTTGAAAAATTCAGTTTTTGTTTAATAATTAAATAATAATTTGAACCAAATAATAGATTATTAGAAGTAACACATTGAAAGTATTTTTAGTTTAACTGAGGTAGTTTTATACTCCAGTACATCTGGATCATGGACTTGCCCCAGTGGCTCAGTGGTAAAGAATGCAGAAGATCCAGGTTCAGTCCCTGGGTTGGGAAGATCTTTTGCAGGAGGGCGTGGCAACCCACTCCAATATTCTTGCCTAGAAATTCCCATGGACTGAGGAGCCTGGCAGGCTACATACAGTCCATAGGGTTGCAAAAAGTTAGACATTACTGAATCACTGAACACACACACAACAAGATCATGCATCTAATCTACTAAATAGTTTTACTTTAGAGCAAAATTATTGTTTGATTGTTGCAAAAATTGATCCCAAGGCTAAAAAGAAATGATAATACACAATTTAAAATATTTTTCTGATTCTGCCTCTCATATAAAAACTGGGAATTGGGTTGATGTTAACAACTTTCATATTTAAAATGTTGACTTGGACTCCAATAAAGAAAAAAAAATGGGAAAATTATTGCACGAGCTTTTAAAAGATTTGACTTGATTTTTAATTTACAGATAATAGAGTAGTACTAGTGTAGGTTCTTTTCCAAGTTGAGTGTTACTATAAATGAGGAAAATAACATGCTGTCAGATAGGAAATAATGACTTACAACCATTATGACTATATCTAGACTTATAAAATGCTCTGAAANGAAAATTATTGCACGAGCTTTTAAAAGATTTGACTTGATTTTTAATTTACAGATAATAGAGTAGTACTAGTGTAGGTTCTTTTCCAAGTTGAGTGTTACTATAAACGAGGAAAATAACATGCTGTCAGATAGGAAATAATGACTTACAACCATTATGACTATATCTAGACTCATAAAATGCTCTGGAAAAAAAAAAATGCTGCTCCACAAATAGCCATTTGGTGAGATTATCATTAGACATCTGACCAAATTTAAACATTTTTACTGAAGGAAACGGTTTCCCTTAATTTGTTTTTGTATTTTTAAATGGAAGCAAGTTCTAAGGGAATAATTTATGAATGTCCTTTAAGCCATTTTAAAATGGTATATGTCAAGATTAATGTAATAACATCCTTTCAAATAATTTCTTGGAAATATTTAATTAAAGCAATTCTATTTTTACAAATTTTATATAATCCTAAGCATTGAGAAAAACAGGCTAAGAGATTTAAAAAGTAAGCTTTTATTTAATATTAAAGATATGCCCAACACTGTGGCATGTGGTGATAGAAACAGATAAATAAAACATAGAGTCTGACTTCAGGGAGGTTTTAATTTAGTGGTGAGGTTTGAGAAGAGGTGATGAAGGAGGAGAAGGGACAACAGTGAGGAGGTCAACTAAAATATAAAAGCCACAGAGTTCAGCTGCAAACCTTTGACAGGACAGGCAGGAAATACAGATTCAGGAACCAGCTAAATGTAGGACATTACGGAGTATCGAAAGTCTAAGTGCAGCGTGCACACCCCACGCAGAACCATTCAAAACAAATTATTTTTAAAACACTGTGCCAGTACATCAAAATAGTTTATCAGCTCAATTCAGTCTGCAATTTAAAATCCTTGTTTTAAAACTATGAGACAAATTAAACTGTGATATGACAAGTGTTATAGTCAAGGTACAAGTAAAATTTACTGAGAGCCTAAAGAGCATAGTGAGTAAATCCAGGAGAGGGACTGGAAAAGTCTTCAGAGAGAAAGTGAGATTTAACTGAATCTTGACAAATAAGGAGGATTCAACAGATAGTGAATGGCAGACACAACCTGATGCAGTGGCTGAGAGCCTTGGATTTAGGGCTGTACTGCCTAGGTTCAAGTCCTAGCTCTGCCACTGGTCAATTCTGTGCTCCAGCAAGTTAGTTAATCTCTATAAGTCTCAGCTTCCTCATACATAGCATGATTATGTACCTCAACTTATCTATTTAAGATTGAAGGACAAACCTTAAAATTGGAGTGTTTCAAAGATAAAATGATAAGATGCATGTAAATTACTGGCTTAGCCTTCAAATTTCTACACAGATATGTATTAGCCATTTTATAGTTCATTTCTAGAATTTAGCAAATCCTCTTATAAAATTGATCCCAGATTTCACCATTCCCCACTTTGTTGCAGTACAGCTGTCAGGAGCAAGCTGAGTTTTCAGACCTAGAGGCAGAATCATCAGTGAAAGAGCAAAGGAGATGAGGAAGAGAGCTATAATCATCAAAAGCAGTAAACACCAAGAGGCATTACCCCATGTTTCATTACACTTGAGAACCTCTTGCTATTTTAGAAATTAGAAGCTGTAGCAAGACAAACCTTATCTTGTATAATAATGCTGGAATCATTCGTTGAAAATGGACTCAATCAGGAATAAATGGCATAAAACGATTATGCCAACTACTTACTCAACTCCTGTCATTTGGGGTCTAATGTTGATTTAACTGCTGTGAGGATACTGCACCTTTTCCACTCCGAACAAGGAGTCACAAAAAGATTTTCATGGAAGGAAAGTTTTGACTTTTCCTCTCTGGAGTTTCATATTGAAAAGGCAAAACATCATGTAAGCACATAGAAACTAATTTAAAATAAAAATAAAGCAAGTTTCTCCCCAATCTTGATATCATGCCCAATTTCTCACAACACCTTCCAAACGGTTTCATACCACAGCACATATTCCTGAGACTGATTCTCAAAGTTTTTCTTAATCTAGCCTCTCAGCTGTTCCCAACAGCATACTCTGCTCCTGCAGAACCACTCTGCCGCAAACGTCTGCCACAGCTCCAGGTTACTTCAGCTCACCTTCCTGCCCATGTCCCCTTTGCTAAACAAATACTTTCCTGCCATTAAAGAACCAGTTCTGGTCCTGATGCTGCTTTCCTGCTGCAATCCAAAACAGACTCTCTTTCCTTCAAATTCCTACTGAATTAAATCCTGTGTATTTACACTCTATTTGTCTATATGGATATCAACCAGAGACCTTCAAATCTGTGATGACTTCAGTTGCTTCTATAATTTGACAGCCTTTCTCTTAAAAATAAAGGTTTATTAATTATTACATTCTGTTTATTTTTAAGTGTTTCTATATTTTTTAACTATTTGATTCGACTTGATTTTTTTTAATATAAGATGTGAAATGTTAGGGCTTGTTGTTGTTCAGTCCCTCAGTCATGTCTGATTCTTTGCCACCCCATGGACTGCAGCATGCCAGGCTGCCCTGTTCTTCATCATCTCCTGGAGCTTGCTCAAATTCATGTCCATTGAATCGGTGATGCCACCCAAGCATCTCATCCTTGGTCGTCCCCTTCTCCTCCTGCCTTCAATCTTTCCCAGCATCAGGGTCTTTTCCAATGAGTCAGCTCTTTGCATCAAAGTATTGGAGCTTCACCTTCATCATCAGTCCTTCCAATGAATATTCAGGATTGATTTCCTTGAGGATTGACTGGTTTGATCTCCTTAGGGCTTAGATAATCTTCTTTTCAAAATGATCATTTTGACAAAACTATTTA
>SJYX01022576.1:265806-286910 GCA_006410675.1 Oreotragus oreotragus | reverse complement strand
CTGGGATTTCTTTGGAAGGAATGATGCTAAAGCTGAAACTCCAGTACTTTGGCCACCTCATGCGAAGAGTTGACTCATTGGAAAAGACTCTGATGCTGGGAGGGATTGGGGGCAGGAGAAGAAGGGGACGAGAGAGGATAAGATGGCTGGATGGCATCACAGACCTGATGGACGTGAGTCTGAGTGAACTCTGGGAGATGGTGATGAACAGGGAGGCCTGGTGTGCTGTGATTCATGGGGTCGCAAAGAGTCGGACACAACTGAGAGATTGAACTGAACTGACTGTCCTGGGAAGTTCATTTTTCAGTGTTCTGTCTTTTTGCCTTTTCATGCTGTTCATGGGGTTCTCAAGGCAAGAATACTGAAGTGATTTGCCATTCCCTCCTCCAGTGGACGACGTTTTGTCAGAACTCTCCACCATGATGTGTCCATCTTTGGTGGCCCCACATGGCATGGCTGATAGTTTCACTGAATTAGACACAGCTGTGGTCCATGTGCTCAGATCGGTTAGTTTTCTGTGATTGTGGTTTTCAGTCTGTCTGCCCTCTGATGGGGGAGGATAAGAGGCTTATGGAAGCTTCCTGATGGAAGAGACTGACTGAGGGGAAAACTGGGTCTTGTTCTGATGGGCGGGGCCATGTTCACTAAATCTTTAATCCAATTTTCTGTTGATGGACAGAAACACAGGGGCTGTGTTTCCTCCCTGTTATTTACCTGGGGCCAAACTATGGTGGAGGTAATGAACTATCAACTACCAGTTAGGTCTTTCCAATGTTTTTGGTACTTTTAATTTTCACAGCAACACATACTATTTGCAAATAATCAAATCTTTTAGAGATTAGAAAGTCTCCCATAATACCACTGCTTAGAAATAACCAGAACTAATTGTTGATTTTATTGGTTTAAATTTGATATTTGCATCAAAAGAATTACCAAAAAGAGATGAAATGGACCTAAAATAGAATAAAGAGGGGGATTTTTTTTTTTTAAGGATTCAGGAAAGGAAAGAAAGTAGCTTGAGTCATCAAAACACTAGAAGAAGTTCGATAATGACACACCAGGAAAGTGAAGATAAATAAAAAGAGTTTTAAAAAGGGGGTGCTACTCTAGAATCTCAAATTCGTAAACAGGTCAAGAGATGTGGACAGAAAAAATCAATATGTTTTCAGCACAGTTCTTGGTCTTTTTTTGTATGACACTAGTACAAAATTAGGGAACACTTATCAGATAAACTCTGCTAAATTGAATAATATTATCAGTATACAGGAAATAATTCTGTCAGAAAAAAAAACCAAAATTTTTGTTTTTTTCCTTTGGAATACCCTTGTATTTTTGTGCCTTCTGCAAATAACTTTTTGCTTGGCTATTCTTTTATTGCTATAAGCATTAATCAATTTGTAGAGACAATTACACTCACTGACAGAAAGAATACAATCTCTTTTACCCTTTAATTTGTCTCTGATCTACTGAAAGACAAGAGTACCTAAAAGTCTTTTTATCTAAAGCATCTTAAGTATAAGGTACCATATATACCAAATTCAATGGATTGGACTAATGGAATCCAAGAAAGCAGTAATTTCTTCTGTTGGTTTTTCTTTTTATTCTCAGTTTCTATACATGAAAAATAATGAAGACTGGTTCAGAGTGCTAAATATTTGCATAGATAAAATGGCAGAACCATGTAGACTCCAAAAAGGTTTGGAGCTACAAATGAAAACACCACTAAACAGGGAGAGGAAATGAGTAATGATGCAGAATAGCAGGCAAGAAACTGCTGAAAGAGCAGTATGTGGCCCTCCACCCATAGTGAATCAGAAGCCCTGGTAATGAAGATTTTTGAGGTATTTTTAGGTACATACATACACATCTATCGAACTACCAATATAAGTTATTATACATATATATTCTAATATACAGGCTTACCTGATGATAGGAATTTTCCACTTTTAGGAAAAAGCAATAAAGAATGAGTCATGATTTGGCTTGTGTATTTTATTGCTTCTCATATTCCAAATTACTGTACTGCTTTCCATAGAAATTCATCAAATGTATTAGGATATTTATTTCTTTTTAAAATATACTTATTCTAAGAAATATTGACAATAGTTTTCTTAGTTTGGTCATAACACGAGTCAAAATTCTGTGGAATTCACTCCTGTAAGGAAGATCCACAGCGTGCTGTTATAGAATGTGAGAAAAATCATACTGTACGTGTTCTCCACATGAAGAGTTTTGACTGCTGAAATCTAGAAGGAAGCTTTAATGGCAGAGAGAGCATTTGATGTAATGAACCTTGATCTGTAACTCTTCAAAACCCCCCGTGAACAGCATTACCATGTGCCTTCATAAAGTATAGCCCAGCCTGAAAATTATTCTTTCACATATTCACATATATTAAGTTTAATTCACAAGTGGATAGAACAGAGATTTTTCAATCCCTCTTTCATCAACCTAGTTGATATATTTATACAAATAAGGGAAATCGGGATCCAGATAATTAGGAAATCTATTAAAAGAAAACATGATCAATTCAAGAATGTTAAACTCATGAGCCAGTTTTATTGTATGCTACTCAATAAGTAAATATTGCACTAATGCTGCTTTTTTCCCCTCTCTCATAATTGCTTTTTATTTTTTTAAAAAATCCCTTTTAATCATCCATGTATTTCATTTATTATGCAACCTCATCTCTAACTGCCAAGGACAATTGAAGGTTAAGTATTGACTGGAATTTTATATGTATACAGTGAAAGTGTTAGTGGCTCAGTTGTGTCTGAATCTTTGCAACCCTNCCCTCTCTCATAATTGCTTTTTATTTTTTTAAAAAATCCCTTTTAATCATCCATGTATTTCATTTATTATGCAACCTCATCTCTAACTGCCAAGGACAATTGAAGGTTAAGTATTGACTGGAATTTTATATGTATACAGTGAAAGTGTTAGTGGCTCAGTTGTGTCTGAATCTTTGCAACCCTGTGGATGTAGCCCACCAGGCTCCTCTGTCCATGGAATTTGCTAGGCAAGAATACTGGAATAAGTTGTCATTCCCTTCTCCAGGGGATCTTAGGGATCAAACCCAAGTCTCCTGCACTGAGGGCAAATTCTTTACCATCTGAAAGTACAGAGTTGCCCAGTGAGAAAAAGGAGTCAGACACCCTTGTCTCTATCCATACATACCATCAGTAAGAATTCTTCATTAATTTTCAGAAAACTATAACCAAAATTACAGAAAAGAAGCAACAGGGAAATTTTCTTCTACCTTCAAGTCTTTACATTTAATGGCAAAATGTCTAATACTTGTAAGCAACTGTGTGTGTGTGTGTGTGTGTGTGTGTGTGTGCGCGCACGCACGCATGCTCAGTTGTACCATGTTTATTAATGGCATTTTTGTACTCAAAATAAAATGTTTTAATTACTTCCAGACAACTTGTTTTACTAGTAAATTAAAACATTCATTTGACAAGCAGAAGTTAGTCATTTCTAGATGTTCTTTTGAATATGTTTTCCTTTCCACAGTTCTGAATCACAGAAGCCCTCAACTGGCTGAGAAAATAGCATCATTGGGCCTTTTGTGCACCAGTCATTGTAGGTCATCTGAACACTGCACAAGTAGCAGCTCAGAAACGCCCCAATTGAAGAGGGCTTGGGAGGTTAATTCTGTCATTACTGAGTTGACATGAGGCATGTTGCAGCCTTCAGTGCAAAATGTTACTCGTAATCTTTTAATCCCAAATTAGGTCAATATTTTATCAAGTTAATCTAGCATGAAGATTAATTGCATTAGTTACACACACATATACACATGCAGGTTATTTGTTTTAGAGATACTTTTAATCAAAGAGCAAACCCCTGGTTATAACAGACACTTTTCTTTTTTAAATCATCCTTTTTCCAACAGTATTTATCTTTATAAAAGAGACAGTTCTTCTTTTCATTGATCTTTACATCAAGACTGATGTAAGAAGGATAATGGCCTTATAATTACTAAAACAATGACCACTTAGAAAAGCTGTTTATGAGGGAATAATGACTTCAGACTGAAATGTTTTTAATAAAGTATCTCATTCTTTGGTCTATTATTTCAATTTAATTCTATTTGTTTTCTTAAAATATGTGATTAATTCTACAAAGAAAGTCAGTGGTTTTCCATGTTTGCATGTCTGTAACTCTAGGCATGTTTTAAAATATTATAACAGAGTGAAGTAAGCCAGAAAGAGAAACACAAATACAGTATACTGACACATATATATGGAATTTAGAAAGATGGTAATGAGGACCCTGTATGCAAAAAAAATAAAATAAAATAAAATATTATAACAAAGAACATGAACTAGAGTGGTTTCCTAGAAAATTATTATATCATATTTTTTCAGTTATNAACACAAATACAGTATACTGACACATATATATGGAATTTAGAAAGATGGTAATGAGGACCCTGTATGCAAAAAAAATAAAATAAAATAAAATATTATAACAAAGAACATGAACTAGAGTGGTTTCCTAGAAAATTATTATATCATATTTTTTCAGTTATGAAAACTGAGATGAGACACATCTTCCTTTTTTTTCTCTCACTTTTTAAAATCTAAGTAAAGTTTAGGGGATAGGAAGGTGGAAATATATTTATCTAAGTGGCATAAATCTGCTAACAGAAGTCATTAGAGTGGACAAATGCCTTTCTCCCTGAGTTTTTTAGATAAGAACTATCTGGTAGTTTAAAATTCCCAGGCGTCATTCTGGGTAGTATTACAGGCCCCCCTGGGTGGTAGGACAGAGTTCATGCCTTGTTTCATCAAATATTCAATGACATTCTCCAAGGGTCATGCTAATTATAGGGATTTTACAGCCAATGTTTGAGAATATCGCATCTCAAAACTTTAGCTTTTGTCTTCAAATATTGGCTTTCTGGAATTCTTTTTGTGAAAATGATAGTTTAAAGAATTCAGAAATACTTTCATATGACTAACCTTTTATTAGTATTAGTTAATGGATGAATATCAACTCTTTCATGTGATGAATAAATCAACAGCAAACTCAGTATACAATTCTTTGAAGAAGAGGATATTTGATTGAATTTGGAAATAAAGTTTACAATCCTGAATGTCAGCCTTATAGTTAATATGAAGTTCAGATGAACCATGCTGAAGAAACATGCCAAAGAATTCTCTATTCTAATATATAACAATATAATAACAATATAATTTATCTTCTCATGATAAATAATAATAAAAATGTATAACCAACTTGATAAAAATCAGCCAAGTGCATAATCAACATAAACTGAAGACAAATACTTTTTAGAAAAGAAACTATTTTTAAAATCCCAAATGAAACAAAAAATTATTTAAGATTCAAGTTTCAATTTTTATTTTTTCTACTCTGTTCTCAAATTCTAAAAAATTTATACCACCATGTCGATTCAAACAATAAGAGGTATAAAGAAAAGCTAAACCTCTTCTTCCTTCTATCCAATCTTATTCATCACAAGCAGTCAATATTAAAAATTCAGTGTATAGCCTTCCCATTTCTTTTCCATGTTAATTTAAATATAATTTTATAAGTGCATGTATGCTAAGTCATTCTAGTCGTGTCCAGCTTTTTGTGACCGTATGTATGGACTGTAGCCCACCAGGCTCCTCTGTCCATGGGATTCTCCAGCAAGAATACTGGAGTGGATTGCCATTTCCTCCTCCTGGGGATCTTCCTGACTCAGGGATCGAATCCATGTCTCTTACGTCTCCTACATTGGCTGGTGGGTTCTTTACCATTAGCACTATCTGGGAGGCCGCAGTATATACATGTTAACTTATAGACCTTCTTTAAGTCCTAATTTAAAATGTATATATAGAAAAAGACTGTCTTAAAGTTTTAAAAATATATAAATATACACATTGTTTATCATGTTCTATATTTTCAATTAATAACATTTTATTATCAACTTTCCTTGTCAAGAGATACAGATCTAATAAATTATTTTTAACAACCCAATAAGAAAATGCCAGACGTGTCTGACTCTTTGTGACCCCATGGACTATAGCCTACCAGGCTTCTCTGTCCATGGGATTCTCCAGGCAAGAATACTAGAGTGGGTTGCCATTTCCTTCTCCAAGGGATCTTCCTGACCCAGGGATCGAACCCGGGTCTCCCGCATTGGAGGCAGACGCTTTAACCTCTGAGCCACCGGGGAAGCTTTTATTATTATCAACTTTCCTCATCAAGAGATATAGATCTAATAAATTATTTTTAACAAGCCAATAAAAAATACCCATCCCTGATAAAATGCTGCCTAATTTCTGTTAACCACTTATTTTCTTACTGAGGACTTCTATTATGTGTAGCTGTCACATAACAGGTTTGTGTGGTTGTCAACAAGAAGTACTAGATAGAATTTCTGACAATATAATTTCATTTACAAGAAGAAAAAAAAAAGACAAAATAGAAATAATATATCCATGGCATGGTCTTGTGATTAAGGATATGGTTTTTGGAGTTGGCAGATGTGGTTAGGAACTAGGACTCCAGTATCCACCAACAGGATGAAGCTCTGGACAGTGTCTCATCCTCTCTAGGCCTCAATTTCTTTATCTATAAAGCAGGAACAATAACAGTACCTGGAGAATAAATAAATAAGATAAGGAAAACAAGCACTAATGTAGTGCCTAACACCTGATAAGTGTTTGATACATTTTAGCTAATATTACTGTCACCACTGCTTAGATGATCCATAAGAAGGGGCTAAGTTTTGAGATAAAGGTGTGAGTCCCAAAGGTGTAAATTGTAGCGTAAAAGCTGAAGATCTCTGGGAAAGCTTCACAAAGGTGAGCCAATCCAAGTGGATACATGTAGTATTTCTGAGGACTAACTCTCACGGCCACTGTGAGGAGGAAGGAGGTGTGGGTCACTCAGCTGAGGAAGGAACTACAGGGAAAGGAGGCAGCAATCCGCAGATCAGATTTTGTATCACAGGGATATGAGATTTTAGAGTGAGAGGCAGCTTTCCGGCTCCACTAGTCAGAGTCGGACACGACTGAAGCGACTTAGCAGCAGCGTCATCCTGCCCAGCAGGGCAGTAGAAGGGTAGAAGGACACGTCCAGCTGGCAGTGGCTGAGCCAGGGTCAGAGTCTAGGACTCCTGCCGCCCAGTTTATCTCCCTCTGCTCTTGCTGCCTGCCGTATCAGGGGGATAATGTGATGACAGTCACGTTTTAGGAGGATTAATTTAGCAACCATGTGTAGGCTGGATTGAGGGAGAAAAGTCTGGGAAGAGAGGAGTGAAGAAAGAGGCTATTGCGGTAATCCAACCGTTAGGAGATGAGGCTTCAATGAGGACAGTGGATGTAGGATGGAAAAGACAAGAACAAATCCAAACTCTTGCCCAGATCGTGAGATGGAAATGTCAGTTACTCTTCAACACGGGTCAGTCTTAAATAACTAAATGGTATCTTCTACAACTTCGGTTCATAACACAAAGTAAGCAGTAGCATCAGGAAATTAAACCAAGCTTTCTATGATCCTTGCTTTACCATTCCTTCTCCACATCCCCACAGCTCACCACTACCCCTCACACCAGACATGAAGACTGGTTCACCTCCACTCTGCCCAGTATCTCCATCTTTACCTGATATCTGAATGACTGTGACATTGGAAAATATGTGATAATCAAACTTTAGTATCTACCAAATTTTGTTTCAATTTTCCCCCTTTGACTGGGAATGTCAATTCTATGTGTATTGGTAACTAGAAGGATGTCTTGATGCAAATTATTTTTTTCCCACACAAAGAAAAGTAACATTTTAACAGCCAACTCAAAATCATGGACTGAAGTGACCAAAGGAACAGAAACTGATTCCAGATTTTAAAAAATGTATTAAAAAGAATTTACTGGAAGTTGACATGGTTCATAATCAAGACAGTTTAAGAATCAAGCTCTGTGGTAGGAAAAATTCTAAGAAAAACCCTGCCCCTGGAACCTGCCCCTTGAGGTGTACACATGCCTTCTCCCAATTATTGAAACACTAACCTAGACACTGCTGTGAAAGAATTTTGCAGATGTAATTAAAGTCCCAGATCAACTGATCTTAAAACAAGGAGATTATTTGGGTGGTCCTATCCTAATCAGTTCAGTTCAGTCACTCAGTCAGGTCTGACTCTTTGTGACCCCATGAACTGCAGCACACCAGGCTTGCCTGTCCATCACCAACTCCCAGAGCTTGCTCAAACTCATGTCCATTGAGTAGGTGTGATGCCAACCAACCATCTCATCCTCTGTTGTCCCCTTCTCCTGCCTAAAATCTTTCCCAGCATCAGTGTCTTTTCCAATGAGTCAGCTCTTCCCATCAGGTGGCCAAATATTGGAGTTTCAGCTTCAGCATCAGTCCTTCCAATGAATATTCAGGACTGATTTCCTTGAGGATTGACTGGTTTGATCTCCTTGCAGTCCAAGGGACTCTCAAGAGTCTTTTCCAACACCACAGTTCAAAAGCATCAACTCCTCAGCACTTAGTTTTTCTTTATAGTCCAATTCTCACATCCACAGATGACTACTGGAAAAACCATAGCTTTGACTAGATGGACCTCTGTCAGTAAGGTAATGTGTCTGCTTTTTAATATGCTGTCTAGGTTGGTCCTAATCACATGAGCCTATCCTAATCACATGAGCCTTTTAAAAGGACCTCAGTCCTACAAACACAAGTAACTAAATTTTTCTGACAGCCCCTTATCTTGGAAGAATACTTTGAGGCCCAAATGAGAAGCATAGCCCCAGTCATCATTTGATTTTGGATAATGAGACCCTGAGCAAAGAATCCAACCACTCCTGCCCAGATATCCAACCTATGTAATTGTGAGCTAATAAATGAATGTGATCTCCAGCTCACTGGTAATGTGTTACATAGCAACAGAATTCTAATATGGGTTCCAATCACTTATCTTTGAGCTTTTCAAGCACCCTGCAATCATAATAAATCGATAACCAGCTCCAAGAATACTCACTTCCTATTTTGAACAACATATAACTTGAAAGACAGTATGTAATATATTTCTTTCAGAAGCAGACATCACTATTCTCAGTGTTACACAGAAATAAATTCATTGAGACCAGGAAAGTTGGCAGATTCAAATTACAGAATTTCAATGATATATGAAGTAGAGATCTTTGTTAAAGATAATCTATTGTTTAAAAGACTATTAGACAGAGGCACAAAAGTAATAAGATGAAGAATATACTAGGTACATTTGTAGTTCTTATGTCTGAGAAATATCCTCTGTTCAGGAATATATAAATACAGGGACATAAAGGTTCGTAACTCAGTTATTTGGCCTTGCTTAAAAGAGAACCCCAAATATGGCTACTTTGGGTTCAATCCTTGGGTTGGGAAGATTCCCTGGAGAAGGGAAAGGCTACCGACTCCAGTATTCTGGCCTGGAGACTTCCATGGACTATGCAGTCCATGGGGTTGCAAAGAGTCGGACACAACTGAGCAAGTTTCACTTTCACTTACCAGATACCTGGAGATACTTGCTACTTTGTTTGAAAACTGGCATGTGCCGTTTACACATAGCCAATGATTTGCTCCTAAAATAAGCTCTGGCAATTTCCCCATTTGACACTATTCAAATTTGCATGGGCTGTCTGAGGAAATGTGAGCACCTAATGATGACTGGTGCTCAGGTGGGAAAGCACCCCTCAAACAGCAATATTGTTGAGAGCAGCCAAACCTGATGGAGAGCTGTCACAAAATGTTCAGTTGTAAAATTAGAAGTATAAGGAAAAGTTCTTTCAGAAAGATAAATCAGTTCAAGTACAAAATATATTCTAGTATTAATCTTATGATAGGAGAACACACAGTGTGTCTAAGAAATCTAAAATAAAAAGAACATTTTTCCCCTTCCCCAAGGTCACTCAATAAGATCATCAGCTAAAAAAAAAAAAAGATTTTAACCTTGAATTACTTTGAATTCCTCTCTTGGCGACTTCAGCAGCCATTTTTATTATTATTCCTCGACTAACATTAAAATTGAAATATTTGATCTTGATTGTATTGTATGTTAGTTTTCACCTGTAGTTTTTTTTACAAAAGTGAAATTGTCTCACCTGTACTGGCCCCCAAAATTCACTTGAACTCTATGTGCTTTCATAGGAAATGGAAAAACAATTTTCCATTTTATCTCCACCATCATTGATAGTGAGATCCATGCAAAGAACATAAACCATATCTACATATCAGCTTAATAAAGGATCAGATACAGTACGAAACGGACCATAGTTTAAATCTCTCAGGATAGTAAATGTAGCAACGCTATTGCTGCTCCTAAGTCGCTTCAGTCGTGTCCGACTCTGTGTGACCCCATAGATGGCAGCCCACCAGGCTCCTCCGTCCCTGGGATTCCCCAGGCAAGAACACTGGAGTGGGTTGCCATTTCCTTCTCCCATGCATGAAAGTGAAAAGTGAAAGTGAAGTCGCTCAGTCGTGTCCGACTCTTGGCAACCCCATGGACTGCAGCCCACCAGGCTCCTCCGCCCATGGGATTTTCCAGGCAAGAGTACTGGAGTGGGTTGCCACTGCAATAAGCTGAGTTAAATTAGAATTGACCTCCTTTTTATAAATTCCTTAACATTTTAGAGACTATATATATTTACAAGTAGCCTGGTTTGTTTGTATGTTTGTTTTTTTGGCTAAAAGATTAAAAATTTGCTGTAGATACCTCTCAGGCTTGGCTATTGCCAAAACTATCTTGGAAATTAAATCTATTCTCATGACTAATATAGTTTGTAAAAATCTGACATAATTTTTTTTGTGGTACTGTTAGAGAAATAAAAACATTTCAAGAGTGTCCTTCCTACAATTTTTGGTTTATCATAGCAAAAAAAAAAAAAAAAAGGATGTTGCTTTAACTTATTTTATGATAAAAGTTTGCATTTTTGTGACCTAAAATAATTTTTTTTGTTTTGTTCCTTTACTAACATTAAAATTGAAATATTTGATCTATTTATTCCATTTAATTTCTTTTTTTTTCAATAAGACCAAATAAGAAATAGCCATTTAAAAAAAAAAATGCTTCAACACTATATTTGATAGACAAAAACAAAAATAAATACAATTATGATAAAACTAGGGTAGCAGACCCACTCCAGTATTCTTGCCCAGGGAATCCCATGGACAGAGGAGCCTGGCAGGCTGCAGTCCACATGGTCGCACAGAGTCAGACATGACTGAAGCAACATAGCACACAGGCAGTGGTTGCAGACCAATATCAATGTTTATGCATCAAACTATTAAATCATTATTGTCCATATTGATTGTTTAGTTGGCTATGTGTTTCTAAGACAATCAAGGTATCTTGCCTAAAATTTTATCAATGAAAGGTCATTTTAGATCATCTTATTCCCAATTACCACAAAAGTAAAACACATTTGATAAGCTCACTTAACTAATGTCAGTAAGTAGCCCCCTGGCTGTCCCTCTTGTCTCTCCCCATCTCAAGCCTTATTCTCCGTTAGCATCCAAAAACTCTGCAAAACCATAATCAGATCTTGCTAAAATCCACTCAGAATCCACTGTGATCTTTCATCTTACTCAGAGTTAACCCATTGTTCTAAATGGTCTATAAGAAGCTGCACTGATTTCCCATGCTCCTTTGACCTTATCTTCTGATGTTCCTAAAGGTAGAGAAAAGCCCCAGCTTTAGGGCCTTAGCCCACTATTGCCTCTGCCTGGAATATACTTCCCTATTCCTCATGGTTTGCTCCTTTATCTTGACTTAAATATTACTTTCTCATGGAGTCTCTTCATAGCCAATCTTTTTAAAACTGCAGAAGATACACACAAACATCCTACCTGTATACATGCACTCCCTGTATTTGCTGCTATGTTACCAGTCCTAAAACGCTGCCTGGCACAAAGAAGGTGCTCTCAAGGTATTCTGTTGTTGTAACACAAGTACACGTATGAGTGCTCAGTTGCTTCAGTCGTGTCCAACTCTTTGTGACCCTTATGGACTGTAGCCTCCCAGGCTCTTCAGTACAAATACATATGAAGCGAATAAAGTAAGATAATTTATTGGTCTTTTTTGCATATATTACTTAGTTTCTTTAAGGCAGCTATTAATAATATCAATGCCTCAATTTTACATTTTGTGCCTGTTCACTACCTTCCACATATTGACTATATTAATTAGTAGCAAATTGCTATTAATAATTAGTTATTACCTCACTGACTTGTTATTGCTGCATAACAAGTTACCTGAAAACTTAGTGGCTAAAAACAAGAAATGTTTATCACTTCAGTGTCTAAAGTGGGTGCCTCTCAGCTTAGTATGTTCAGCCTCTCTCTGGAAGTTATAATCAAGCTGTCAGCTCAGACTTGTAAAGGGCTCAGTATCTACTTTCACGTTCATTCAAGCTGGCTGTGAGTCCTCGCACTCAGGCCTCTGCGTAAATGGCCAACGTGCACCCCTGTGACAGGGCAGCTTGTGCTCCAAGAAAGAGAGCTAGGAAGGGCTTCTGAAACAGAAGCCACCATCTTTCACCACCTCATCTCAGAAGCAGCACCTCAGTCCAGCCCACATTCAAGGGGACGGGACTACCAAGGGTATGAATACCAGAGACAGGGCCTCTCGGAGCCATCTGAGAGGCTGCTTAAACTTCCAACCACTTTATGGATAAAGAAGTTGAACCCTAGAGATGCAACTCTTCCCAAGGTACACAGTTTAAAGTAAGACAGAATAATTCAAATTCTCTAATCAGCATCCGCTAAAGATCACTGATAATTTTAAATGTAATAAGTATTTTCAAAAAGTCAGGAGATATCTTTTTGTCTTGCTACATGCCAGATACTATTTAATTGCTTTATATATGTCAATCCATTTAATCTCTAAAACAACCCTATAAGGTATACTTTTTATACACATTTTACAGATGAGGAAAATGAGAAAAAGAGAATTCAAGTAACTTTCTCAAAGTCATACAGCTAAAAAAGCATCAAGGGTGGCATTCAGAGCCAGCCATCTGGCTTGGCTTTATAACCAGTACTCTCTACTACATACCTCTTAGATCTATGAAAACTAAAGTCTAAATGCTTTAGTCTTCAATTCATCAAAATCTATTTTATAGCTCTTGTCTTTTTAAACTCAAAACAAGAGAAGAGTAATGCTATTTTTAAAACTGTCTTGTGGGGAAACTTTCATCTAAGAGGCAAAAATACCTCAGATTAAAAATCTTATTCACTGTGTGAACTGACCTGCAGGGAGAAGACAGCTGGGCAAGGATGTGTTGGCTGGATCTGTTCTAGATAGCATGTCTCACTGCTGACTATACTGTTCTCAGGTGAATAGCCCGTCCCCTTTCAAAGAAATAAGAAAGCCACACACAGAGAATGCATCCAGTACATGGGAAATACCTCTCCTCCTCTCTTCTTTCTAGTTTATAAAAGTTCCCCTTTCAAGTGGTAATAAGTCACTTCAGAGAATGCGTTTTCTAAAGGATGACTGCCCTCATTGAGTAGTGACACACTTAAATCAGGCATGCAATAATCCCTAGAAATATACCGCCTGGAGTGTCTTATTGCTTAATTAGAGCTGGCACTGGGCCACTGCTTCTTAGCCTTGAATCAGTGCAAGAGCACTGGAAGGAGGCAGGGGTATTTATTAAAAGTGCTGTTTCAGGGGGATATAAAGTAATGGCACTATGCCAGTCTGCAGAAAATAAAGCCAAACACTCTTGCTACCATAGTAAAATGTCAAGGTGCCTGGCTTTGTTGTAGTCAGAGATTAAATCCATCATTGCGCCCATGATCAGGGTTTAAATGTGATCTCTGTTGTTCTAAAAGACTTTACAATCATTACTCAAGGACCACTATCAATGTAAACATAGCTTTCCCCGCAAATAGTCATTGAACAGAAGGAGGAAGCCATCACTGTAATTATGTAAACATATTCTCTTACTCTCTTGAATAGCCTACCATCTTTTTTTTTTTTGTAAGTACATTTTCAGTTCAGTTCAGTTGCTCAGTCGTGTCCAACTCTTTGCGACCCCATGAATCGCAGCATGCCAGGCCTCCCCGAATGATGCTAAAGTACATTTTAGAGAAGAGTAAATGGAGAATTCATAGGAACTAGATGAGGAAAGTGTGACTCAAGCTGATGCCCCCCAGCTTCAATGGTGTACTCAAGAGGCTTTCACCTTACAGTGGACAGCAAATTTTACTTTTTCATATGCCTACATTAGAAGTGCTCCATTTCTAGTTTGCAGACAGTTTATCCAGGAGCTACAGTACTCTATTACCTAGGTCTTTTGTTCTCTCCTCAATAATTGGTTCCCATTTCTCCATTTTGTGTAGTAGCAGAATTTACTCCTACCTCAACCCCTACTGGAACAGAATTTCTTGCCTCTAATCCAGCCCTTCCATGACTTGGTCCTAAATGCCACTTTTGGGTCTCCTTGGTGCTGGCTACCTGTCCACTCAGAATGCTACTGACTACCTACTTTGAAATTCCTTGAGTAGACATTCTGAGTCTCAGACTAAATTTGATTATTTTGCCAATGGTACTTGTACCTCACCTCCTTCTTTCTTATGTTGATCATTTTTAATTTTTAGATGACTAGTTAAAAGTTGCTAGACCAATAGTGACAACCTGAAACAACTGACATTTTTCCACTCTCATATTCAAATCCCTGCAATTTCAACATATGTGTTAGGGTTCTTACCGTAGCTGTCTCTTGGTCACTCCTTGCTACCATCATTCAGTGCAAAGTCAGATGAAAAGTAAGTAACAAGATCCTCCAATAATAAGAAGAGGTAATGGTTTTGGGTTGACAGTGTAGGAAAACATTTTCTAAGTTTCACAAATACTACATAAAAATTCAATGTAAAAACATAGGTAAAAGGATACCTCAACTGGAAATTGTATGTTTTATGCAATACCATGAGCTTAATTTAAGTAAAATTTCAATGCTCATGCTTTAAAGAATGGCCCAATCTTAAACTGCCGGAAGTCATGGCAGTTAGGGCTAAACCTATGCTAAATGTTAATTTTTTTATGAAGTCAGTAACAAGATCCTCCGATAATAAGAAGAGGTAATGGTTTTGGGTTGACAGTGTAGGAAAACATTTTCTAAGTTTCACAAATACTACATAAAAATTCAATGTAAAAACATAGGTAAAAGGATACCTCAACTGGAAATTGTATGTTTTATGCAATACCATGAGCTTAATTTAAGTAAAATTTCAATGCTCATGCTTTAAAGAATGGCCCAATCTTAAACTGCCGGAAGTCATGGCAGTTAGGGCTAAACCTATGCTAAATGTTAATTTTTTTATGGAGACAAAAGAAACTGCTTTATTTATTCAAACTGAAGTATATAAGAAAAAACTATAGGCAGATCCTAGAGCAGCAATGAAGAACATTGTTTAACCTCTTCATCACCAAAGAATTTCAACTTGTCTTATGGATAGAAACAGTCCATACGAATGATTCTTTGTTTCACAATGAAAGTCCATAGAAATATGTATATGGTTTTCTTTATAAACAATCATTCACAGTCATTGGATATCTGCATTCTTTCAAGATCAGGCTCTGTCTACACAGTTTATTGAACGCCCAATATGTTCTCATGGACAATGAACCAACTTTCCCAGCCAGTAGCAATGTACCTAAGTGCCTAGAATATGAAATAAACTTTTACTGGAAGGCAAGACCAGCTGTATAATTTGTGGTGTAATGAATGCAAATGAAAATCCTAGGCAGAATGAAAATCCTAGGTTCCTTTTCCAAAGTTTATTAAAAATTGTTATGAATTTCAAGACAGCAACAGCAAATGGGATGCCCTGCCAAGTGTTGAGTCTTATGGAACTGTGTAAGTGTAATGTCCGTGGCTGTGCTGGAAGTCTAAAACACAGTAAGTACAATGCAATTAAATACGTATGCTCAACAGGACTGACACATAGGCAGCTTTTCATGTATACAGGTACTCTGTTAATTCAATCCTTTCTAGTCAACTCAGCAACACAAACAAAAACACCTTCAAATCCACTGCACCAACCAAAAAGACAATTATCTTACTTAGAGCAAAAGAATTCATTCTCAGATAACTGGTGCTCATGACTTGTTGGCAAAGCTGATACATGTCCTAACACTAAAATAGAATTTTAAAAACATATTTATGTATTATTTTAGTTTGCTGAAGAGAACTCTTAGTGTGTAAAGTCTTTTGAAAAAGGAAGACATAGCAAATAAAGAAAAACTGGGTGTGTATGTAGGGGGAGGGGAGGGAGCGCGAGTCCATGCAGGTACTAACGACAGAGACTTGGCTTCCAAGTTCCAGTTGAGCCTCTGGAGCATCATGTTTTAGAATTCCAAACTTGCAATGGTTTGGAAATACTATAAGCCGCCACAGGCTTCTCTGTTTTTCTTTACGCAGTGTATATTTCTCCACCATGCTGATCTGGGAAAACAATTGACATCAGTCTTGACAGTGCTGGAGTGGCAGGTTGCAAAGAGTCTCCTGGTGGAGAGAAGCAAAGGGCAGAAGAGACCATAGGCTAAGTTATCTCATTACTAATATCTGCCCAACAAGGACTGGAGTGAGATTTATGTGCTGAGAAATCAAGTAATCATTGATGTTCCAGGCACGCAAGTCCAGAGCTTAGATTTTACTGGATCATATCAAAAGAGGGAGAAGAAACAGATGCATCTTCCCAACTGGGAAAAAAGAGACAGGGTTATGGCTCAGAAAGAAACTATGTGTGATGCATATGTGCCTGATTATACCACGATGCCTTTCCTCTTCACATATATCTAGAATATGCAATTTATTTCAATGTTTATGTAGTACTTGATATTCTATCAGCTTGGGAAAGATGACTGTTTCTATAAATGTCATCATGAAATAGAATTATAACTTGTTTGTGCAGATAACTTTTGTTTATCTCCCTGAGATATTCTAACACTGACAGAGACTCATACCACTCTTTGGCATGTGTGCAAGCTAAGTTGCTTCAGTCGTGTCCAACTCTGTGTGACCCTACAGAGTGTGGCCTGCCAGTCTCCTCTGTCCATGGGATTCTCCAGGCAAGCATACTGGAGTGGGTTGCCATGCCTTTCTCCAGGGGATCTTCCTGATCTAGGGATCGAACTTGCATCTCTTTTATCATCTGCATTGGCGAGTGGGTTCTTTACAATTAGTGCCACCTGGGAAGCGCATACCACTCTCTCACCTTTTTCCAAACATGTAATCAAAAAAGATTATTAGGAAAGTATCTTTTTCTTGCTTACTTGGCATAAAATACTGCATATTTCCCCCTTTGGAATCTTTTTTGTACAATCTCTTAATTCTATAATCACTTCATATTTTGAGAGTATTTAAAAGGCATAATCCTTTTTTTTTTTTTAACGAAGCAAGCCATGTACGTGTATCTTATTGTATGTGAGAAGCACCATTATTGCTATGTAATTTTATGTATCAGTTCAGGGTTTATCACCGGCTCACTGAACGAAAATTTTTACATTTAAAAATAGAGCCAAAGACAGTCAATATAAAATGGGAGTCATATACCCTAGTCCCTGAAAGACAGAACTGTGGTTGTTTTTAGTATTAAAACCAGAGGAGGACTACATGAATCCTATATTCCCCTCTATACTCATTTTTAACTAATCTGTGTATAAGCTTTGAAGAGACTATAGTCAGCTCTAGGAACTAACCTTAAAATTTTTTAAATTTTTAAATTCCTTTCTATACTATAATACTGTAAATCTAACCTACTTATTTCCACTAATTCCATAGTCGATGTGTGTATAGAAAATTTCCTTTTATTTTCTTAAGTTCTTGTGCAGTCAAATTTCTCTAGACATCACGTGGCTTTCTAGGGCCATTTGGACCTATGCCCTGGTATCTAGGAACGTACTGATAGGGATAAACAGGAGGCTGGACATTATTTGCATTCTTCTTCAATTGATGGGGGTTATTGAGTTGCTTTGCATGCTCTTTACTTATTCAATATCCAAAAGTCAACCACAATTAAAAGACATATTAAATTAGAAGTCAATGATGTAAGCTGAATTCACACCACCATAAGTTTAAATTGGCAACTCTAACAGCGGTCCCCTCTGCCTTCGATTTCTTAAATGGTCTTAGAAAACTATTTTGTTCAGGTAGTAATACGTTAGTACATATTCTGGGTCATAGACTACTACTTCTAGATGACAAATCACATACTCAAGTCATGTGATTTTTTCCCCAGCATAGCCATAAATTAACGTGTTTTTCTTTTCTTAATAAGTTTATGGGGGAAAAAAATCTCAACTTTGATTTTTCTTTTACTGTCTCTCACAGTTAAAATGTCTGTTGTCTGTTTTTGAAGGAACACCAAATCCTCACTGCATTTCTTCAGCTACATCAATAGTTTATGAGATGCTTATCGAAAGAACACAAATAAAGTAAATTTAGTTACTTCTGTCTTCCTTACTTTATATGTGCTACTGGATTTCTGGATTCCATAGGAACCACAGAAAACAGATATGTTGGAATATGGTTTGTTGTTTTTTTTTTAAGGAAAAAAATCGCTATTTCCATTCATCATTATTTTTCTTCTGTCAATGTGAATTTAGAAAATCTTGCTACTAGTTTTCCAAAATTGTGATTTTAAAGATTCCCAAAACCTGAGTGCTTTCTATTTTACCTAGAATTTTTAGTTACCATGTTACATTTGGTGTGCTTCAAACTTTGTTGACTAAATAGGAATTATCTATTATCATTCATTATGTAGGTTAGTAACAATATGAGACATATGCCCTTAGTAAAAATGCAGCAGGAAGGGCTACATAATTTATGAGACCCAGTGCAAAATAAAAATGTGAGGCCTCTTCTTTAAAAAGGATGAAAACTTTCTGGACAGTTACAATGGAGCCTTAAACCAAGTTTAAGACCCTTCTAAGTGTGACTCTATGTATTACTTGCCTGTACATTTAAATAATTCACTTTGTAAGAATGAAGAGTGCATACCGAGACAGCAATGCCCAAATCAATTCACATTTCTAGTGCAGGTTTCCCCTGATATCCAAAAAAAAAAAAAAGGCATTCCTATACAAACTTTCATGAGCCAAAATGGAGCAAAGCAAAGAAGCAGTACCTTAGAATACATCTCGCTAACAGATACACACGATAAATCGAGAAAAATCATGGATGCTCACAGACACAGGGCAAAGCTACTGTGACTTGATGTAGAAATGTTGAGTATAAATCCTGGGGAAGGCGCTCAGTGGTGCCCTCTCACTGCAAGGGGAACCCAGTGCCTCTCAACAGCTCCTTGCAAAACAGATCAAACACTATTTTTACTTTTCTTCATAAAAGTAAAAATTCTCTTCAGATTTCTTTCCATGCTGGAAAACAGGTACTGATGAAGATCTCTGATAAACAAAGTGGCAGAAAACAAACTTTCAAAAAGCGGGGGATGCCTGTAAACCTTATCAGCATACATTGCCTAGATCACTGGGAAACAAAATGTTATTTAACGAATGTGTCTTACATCATTTTAAATTTAAGCAGTATAAACTGAAGTAGGTTCTACAGTTCTTTTTTTTAATTATTATTCAGTTGTTAGTACTTGGTTCTATGAAAAGTTTTGAAATTTAATGTAGCCCTGTAAATTTGAAACTTTTCTGAGCTATATATTTATCTGAGATATATTTTGATAATATGTTTATAGTATGCATATGTAAGAATGTTTTAAATATATACATACTTGGTATACTTAAAATCATAAAAATAAACAAAACTGCTATTTAAATTTCTTTAAATAGAAGGTCTCATGCTTCTTGACTAATACGAGATAATTGGCTGAGTAAAGTTAAAGCATTGTTCATTCATTTAGCAACACTTATTAAGTACCTACAATATCCCAGGCAATACTACAAGTGCTGATGCTGCTGCAGAGAACAAACATGGTGCTCATTTGCATGAAAGGCCAAGTGTCTATAAAGAGGTGAATGGACAAATACTATGTGGTATATACAGACAATAGAACATTATTCACCTAGAATATATATAAAAAGAAATGGAAAAGGAAAAAATATTGTTTAATTCCACTATGTGAGATGCTTAGAATAAGCAAATTTATAGATACAGATAACAGAGTAGAACTTATTCAGATCTAAGAATAAAGGAGTGAATTTATTGTTTAAACAGACTTTCTGTTTGGGATGATGAAAAAATTATAGAAATAGTGGTAAAAGTACTTAGTGCCACTAACACATACACTTAAAAATGGCAATAATAAGACATTTTAAGTTACGTATATTTACCATGATTTAAAAAAAAAAAAAAAAGTTCACAAGTAATAATGGAGTTGTATGCATCTCAAAAACACTGGAAACCAGAAAGGGCAGGCAAGTGATCAGAAAAGGATGATGGAATATAAGACTAGTTTAAATAAAGAAGCAAACAAATATGTATTTGCCTATTTCCAAATTTAAATAAGGTGTCCCCCTAAATATAGTTTAAAATAAATTTCTTATCCTCACTATAATTTATGATCCATAAATGTCAAAAAAAATATATCCCCCTTAGCAGCAGAAGTCAGACAAGATCAAACAGAATACATTTGGGGTGATGGTTTATATTAGGATATTAGGATATTAGTCTTTGAGGTATTTGTTTAAAAACTGTAACACTAGTTAACCTTCTTAAAAGATCACCATGTGGGAAAGTTCAGTTCAGTTCAGTCACTCAGTCGTGTCCAACTCTTTGTGACCCCATGAATTGCAGCACGCCAGGCCTCCCTGTTCATCACCATCTCCTGGAGTTCACTCAGACTCACGTCCATCGAGTGATGCCATCCAGTCATCTCATCCTCTGTTGTCCCCTTTTCCTCCTGCCCCCAATCCCTTCCAGCATCAGAGTCTTTTCCAATGAATCCCCTATTCATATGAGGTGGCCAAAGTACTGGAGTTTCAGCTTTAGCATCAGTCCTTCCAAAGAACACCCAGGACTGATCTCCTTTAGAACGGACTGGTTGGATCTCCTTGCAGTCCAAGGGACTCTCAAGAGTCTTCTCCAACACCACAGTTCAAAAGCATCAATTCTTCAGCGCTCAGCTTTCTTCACAGTC
>SJYX01022576.1:234150-265147 GCA_006410675.1 Oreotragus oreotragus | reverse complement strand
CATCCATACTTGACTACTGGAAAAACCATAGCCTTGATTAGATGGACCTTTGCTGGCAAAGTACTGTCTCTGCTTTTCAATATGCTATCTAGGTTGATCATAACTTTTCTTCCAAAGAGTAAGCATCTTTTAATTTCATGGCTGCAATCACCATCTGCAGTGATTTTGGAGCCCCCCAAAAATAAAGTCTGTCACTGTTTCCACTGTTTCCCCATCTATTTCCCATGAAGTGATGCCATGATCTTTTTCTGAATGTTGAGCTTTAAGCCAACTTTTTCACTCTCCTCTTTCACTTTCATCAAGAGGCTTTTTAGTTCCTCTTCACTTTCTGCCATAAGGGTGGTGTCATTTGCATATCTGAGGTTATTGATATTTCTCCCTACAATCTTGATTCCAGCTAGTGCTTCTTCCAGCCCAGCGTTTCTCATGATGTACTCTGCATAGAAGTTAACTAAGCAGGGTGACAATATACAGCCTTGACATACTCCTTTTCCTATTTGGAACCAGTCTGTTGTTCCATGTCCATTTCTAACTGTTGCTTCCTGACCAGGTTTTCACCAAAAAAGGAAGTATTAAAGGATTTTTTATTTTCTCAATCTCACATAGAAATAAAGATTTTCTCTTACATGTGTCACGTTAGAAAATGACAGAACACACTAATAAGAAGTATTGTATTCATTAATCTCATCTATGTGTACCAAGCAATTTCTTCCCAATATAATTCTGTACTAGAAGAAGTTTAATAATTTAAGGTGGAATGCAGTGTTATTTCTTACAAAAATGCAATATATTATGAATTATCCATGGGTGATACTTCAAAAATTATATACCCATATGGTATTCAATAAACAGTTATTAAATCAATATCTTAATATCTGGCATTTAATTAACCACCAGACATACCTACTGTTGCGGGGAAGGCAATGGCACCCCACCCCAGTACTCTTGCCTGGAAAATCCAATGGACNTGTACCAAGCAATTTCTTCCCAATATAATTCTGTACTAGAAGAAGTTTAATAATTTAAGGTGGAATGCAGTGTTATTTCTTACAAAAATGCAATATATTATGAATTATCCATGGGTGATACTTCAAAAATTATATACCCATATGGTATTCAATAAACAGTTATTAAATCAAAGTCTTAATATCTGGCATTTAATTAACCACCAGACATACCTACTGTTGCGGGGAAGGCAATGGCACCCCACCCCAGTACTCTTGCCTGGAAAATCCAATGGACAGAGTAGCCTGGTGGGCTGCAGTCCATGGGGTCGCTAACAGTCGGACAGACTGAGCGACTTCACTTTCACTTTTCTCTTTCATGCATTGGAGAAGGAAATGGCAACCCACTCCAGTATTCTCACCTGGAGAATCCCAGGGATGGGGGAGCCTGGTGGGCTGCCGTCTATGGGGTCACACAGAGTCGGACACGACTGAAGTGACTTAGCAGCAGCAGCATACCTACTGTTGACGTCTACCTGGCTTTCTGTAAACCCAGCTAAGACTAGCATCAGTTAAATGTTAATATCCTTATATGGAATTCACAGCTAAGTTCATATTCATATTTTCTTTTTTCCTACATCCTTTTTGTTGACTATTTCTACAAATATGAATGTATATCTGAATCTGAAAGCTTAAAATAAATTATGCCAAATGAAAATAAACTTGCAATTCAGCTTACCTGGGAAGAATCTCAATAGTTACACATCTTTAAAATTCACCAGGATTAATACTATATGTCATAATTTTTAACCTAAGTCTAAAAAGCTAAAGGAAATTATGGAAGCAGATTTTTTCTGAACCTACATATAAATATCACGCATCTATTCCTTACAGGAGCACCTAGCCTAATCTTCATTACATGTTCAGAACAACTCTTATGGAAGGGAGTTAAATGTTTAAAAGTACATGTACTATAGTAGGTATTTCCTGGGTTCAAATCCTGGCTCTGTCATTTATTAATAGTGTGAGAAACTACTTCCTTTTTCTTGATTCAGTTTCCTCATTTATAAAAAGGAAAATAATAACATACTGACTTCATAGTACTGTTGTGAAAAGACAATATGACTTAAAAGAATATATGACTTAAAATAGTAAGTATGTGTAGTGTGAGTTAGTCCCAAAGTCACGTCCGACTCTTTGCAACCCCATGGACTAAAGCCACCAGCCTCCTCTGTCCATGCGGATTCTCCAGGCAAAAATACTGGAATATTCAGTAATACCCAGGGATCAAATCGGGGTCTCCTGCATTGCAGGTAGATTCTTTGCCATCTGAGCCAGCAGGGAATTTAAGATGTCTTATCAGATCCTTGCTCACTCACTTGCTCACTTGCTCAGAAACTCAGTTGCTTCTGTACTGACTCTCTGTGAGTGCACCAGGCTCCTCTGTCCATGAGAATTCTCCAAACAAGAATACTGGAATGGGTTGTCATGCCCTCTTCCATGAGATCATCCTGACCCAGAGATTAAACCCACTTCTCTTTACGTCTCCTGCATTGGCAGGCGGGTTCTTTACCACTAGCCCCACCTGGGAAGCCCCAATCAGATCCTAATTCTCTACTAATTCTTGATATTTTAGAGGAAAAAGCAAGAATCTACCTATAAGACATTTCATCACTGGAAAGTTATGATTACTAAACTATATCAGTGGCATTTAGATAGAAAAAATTAAAACACCTGTTGCTCCTACTTGGTATTATAATAACACAATTTTATTGAAGAAATGATGAATGAAATTTCAAGGTATCTTCCTTCACACCAGTAGCCAAAGCAAACAAGAATATTTTTTGGCAATCAGTCACATATTTTAAAGTTTTTCCTTTGTAGTATTTTTTGTAATAACTCATGTTTCCAACAAAGCCAATTTTATGGTAAACAACAAGTGGATGAAGTTCTAGTTTGGTCTGTAAAATAGTTTTCAGGGAGCTTATTAAAATAGAATCTTAGGAACAATCTCTTCAGTCACAAGGCATTCAGGTTCTGATGTCATTAAAGATCCAGTCCCCTCCATATGTCTTATGGAGTTAGGTACAAACATATTTTAAACCTTTACTAATTATTCTATCCAAAAAAGTATTTCATTTAAATATTACTGAGTAAAATTTAAAATACTGGGAAACATTAGGGTAAAAGTTTCAAGAACTTTAACAAGGACATACTACCATAAACAAGGGGGTCCAACCTTTCGCAAGACAAAGCAAAGTTTTCCTGCTCGGAACTATTCCATGAGGCTATTTTCTTCTGTGATTGACTAATGTTTGCTTTTGCTGGTTTTTGAGCTATGGGAGTTGAGTATTTGTTTTCTATCTACTGTGATTTTGCCCTCCTCTCCAAAACAATAAACTCTACATTCTAACAGTATCAGCCACAAAAAATTAACCAAGCTAACTTTTATTACCTTGTTTCCTTGGACTATAAACATGATGAGGTGAGATGCACTCCTGACCCCCTGGACCATCAAGTCAAGTCAGAACACTGAAGTGATCAGTATTTATGGAAAGACCTATTGTCAAAGCATTGTTTAAAAATGAAATGAGGAAATGTCTCTCACCTTCTGTGATAGGATAGTACTGAGAAGCTATTGCATAGAATCTGGGCTAACATGCAGTGTTTAACTTTTTTAAAGCTTTACAGTGATTCCTATACTAATCTAATATTTAAAACTTTCTGATAAATTTGAATAAAATTTTATTTTCTTTTTTCCACTATACATTACATTTTTACCAAAGCTCTTTTTAAAGAAAAAGTAAATGAGCTTTTCTATATTCAAACAAAATGATTTTTCGACATCTGGGTTGAGAGTTTTGAGAGGAGGGAAGGAAGAAGGCAGATACAATATCCCAAGTCCAAAAATCATCTAAACAGAGACAGAAAGTAGCAGCAGGAAATTAATACCAGGTTTAAAAGAAAAAAAATGTTAATATAATGAAGCAAATGTTGAGCCAGATGCTACATATGAATGAACCCCTCTCCTAAGAAGCGCTGGCCACTTATAAAATTCAAGTGGCCCGATGAGAGTTGATGACCTTCCAAAAGTTCCAGACTAAAACAGTAACTGAATTATTCACAGGGTTTGGCTTAAGAAAATTTCAAACCTGTAGAAACCACCATATTTCTGTTTTGTATTTGTCAAAAGTGATGAGATTTCTTCTAATCAATACATTTCACTTTAAAAGCCATTTGTAGTTTTTCTGCTGTTACCTTTTGTGTATACATAAAATCTTGTATTATTCTATTTGCATAGTTCTAAAGCTCACAAGCAGACTTTAATTAATATACTTTCAATCAAAAATTTAGTTATCATTGTTGAAATGTGAATAATATTAGTATTCATCTGCCTGGCCAGGCAGACACAGACTAAATCAGTTCTGAGACATAGTCGTCCAAACTATTAAGAAAAATGTCAAAATTCACCTCAGATACATTTTAATTCATTTTTATAGTCATAATTGGCTGTGAAATTATCTGATACATGAACCATAATTTGGAAGCAATAGTAAAACCAAGATACAGAAGAGAAGCTGACCATTCTTTTGGGAACTCCAATATTGGAACTGAATGTGGTAATTAAAATGTTTTATAGGAAGTTTGCCCATCTAACCAGACTAAAAAGTAACCCAGTAATTTCAACATTGTTAAATCATTGGCAAATTCCTTTGGTGAACTTTGTGACATAAACTATTAAAAATTCACCAGCATGCAAAGCACATGTATACTTGCATGCCTTCAACCACGCTTATTATGATCTACATTCATGTGTTTTCAAATATACTATGTAAAACCCTGGAGGGCCAAGGCCAGATGTGGTATTTTATCTGCATTCTACCCTTGTCTGCCCCTTTGCTAACATTTCACTGAGCACAGTACACAGTTCAGCATGCAATGTCAAATAATTGCTGGCTAACACAGTGCACACATCCTCCTATACATAATATATGTTATCCATGAAATGCAAATATTTCAAGTATTTAAAGTGTATATCAAATTAAGTAAAAAGAGCACAAGAGGCAAAAAAGCAAAACAAGTTATATCCTTTCACTGAAGTTTCGTATTACTGAATGTTTAAACTATTTCAAAAACAATATACACAGAACACAACCTTTTCTAACCATAGAAATGAGAGAGGATTTCAGTTCTTAGAAGTAACTAGAGATAAATTACCAAAGACAACTGATCTCTTCTTTTCACTTCATCAAATGCAAACCTTAAAATTACTTAGAAAACCATTGTGGTAATATGCTGCTCCAAAATGTTGCCAGTTAGAAAATACATTTTATCATCTGATAAGTCTTTAATTCCCCAGCCCTCCTTCATTAAAAAATACTTCTGTAGTTTGATGCATTTTTCTAGAGAGCAATAAATAGGTTAGATCACAAGTGACTTTATCCACTGACATACAGACTGACTGATGGAAACTTCTAACAGCCTTAAGACTTTAAGCCTTGGTACAAGGGTTTACATCAGACCCTTCGCAGAAGAGGAAAGCCATTTAATCCCAGAAACTTGCTAAACTTCCTACGAGACAAACCAGAGATTTTGTGTGTTTTATTAAGTCAAAAAAAACAGCAAAAAAATATTTTTTATATCTCTGGGTGTTCATATTCCTTTTTTTTTCTCCCCTGTATAACTGTGTATTAGAAAAGACTGAGCTTTGGGTGGCAAACCCAATTTCAACCTGTGCATGTGTCCTTTTCCCTATTCAGGGCTACTGCTTGCTTGGGTCCCTGAGACTAATTGCTGCCACTTCATTCTGAAATGACGTTCAGGTTTAAAAAAAAAAAAAAAGTAGAAAGAGAGAGAGAAAGAATGCCAAGGTACACTGTGTTTATCCTCCTAAAAGCAAATTCAAAGCTTTCATAATTTAAATAGAAAAATGACTAGAGCACACATTTGCCCAGGTGTTTTTTATTAAATTATTGAAAGCTTATTTCTCTGCATTTTTTAATTCTCAACTCCGATGTATATTTTCTATGTATTTGTACTGAATGAGGAAAAATTCCCAAAAGATTGCATACCAAAGAGCAGAGACTCCTGTTCCCTGAGATTGATGTATGTTTATGAGGAAATCCAGCATGCAATTTTCAAAACCTGCAGATTCACTGTAAGTTAAACCATGTGGCCTCCACTCAAATCATTCCCTCCTTTAAAATCAGTCTTTGGAACTCCCAGTTGCCCTTTTCCCTTAAATCTTTCCGCACTGATCTGTCCCCTCCGACCCCAGTTCTACGCGGTTGGAGCCACTGGGGGTGGTGATCCGCCAGCCATCTGGGTCCCTCCTTCTATCACTGAGGCACCGCTCCACTGCCCTCCCCAAAATCGAGCCTTATTTGATGGCCATTTCCTCTTTTATCTCACAGAAGAATATTTTAAATAAAAAGGGACACTTTCTTTGATAGGAAATACCTGGAGGGTCTGATAAAAATATAGATCGCCGGCTTCACCCCAGAATCAGATGGGTAGAAATCCCAGAACTGATGGGTAGAAAGAGATTTGCATTTTAAATCTGAGAACTTCTGATATTACTTTTATGCCATTATAAGAGTGGGGAAAATATGTTCAGAAGGACATGCTTCTTTTCAAAACAATCCACAAATCTTTTAAAACTATGTATTGCTGAATAGACAAATGAGAAGCAAAAATATCCAACCTCAAGCAGAAGTTAGAATTTTAAGAGCTATATAATGTGTCATCAGTAAATTTTCAAAAGACAGAAAAGAAAACTAGAAAACGCAACCTTTGTTTCATTATCTGAATAGGAAGAGTCATGTAGCAGCACTGTTCGAGTCTGAAGGCCACACAGCATCGTGTGAAGTGATATGTGACCTTAATTTCCAGATAAAAGAAATTAAAATACAGTTTAGGTAAAGAATTTGCTGTCCACTTTTAAACCTTTTGTTGGTTCATTGTCAATTAACCTAGACCTCATTTACCTGGGGATTTGCACAGAATTCTGCTGGAGGGCCTCAGAGTTGTTCAACAAAATATGTTCAGAAGGACATGCTTCTTTTCAAAACAATCCACAAATCTTTTAAAACTATGTATTGCTGAATAGACAAATGAGAAGCAAAAATATCCAACCTCAAGCAGAAGTTAGAATTTTAAGAGCTATATAATGTGTCATCAGTAAATTTTCAAAAGACAGAAAAGAAAACTAGAAAACGCAACCTTTGTTTCATTATCTGAATAGGAAGAGTCATGTAGCAGCACTGTTCGAGTCTGAAGGCCACACAGCATCGTGTGAAGTGATATGTGACCTTAATTTCCAGATAAAAGAAATTAAAATACAGTTTAGGTAAAGAATTTGCTGTCCACTTTTAAACCTTTTGTTGGTTCATTGTCAATTAACCTAGACTTCATTTACCTGGGGATTTGCACAGAATTCTGCTGGAGGGCCTCAGAGTTGTTCAACGACAATTTAAAAGCCAATTTAGGATTAGGCAGCTTAACCAGGTGAGCGGAGGGTTTCACTTCGCGAAAAAAGCCGCAGCTCTGCCAGGAAGTCCTTACTGTGAGGCCCAGGGCTTGATTAGCCCGGGTTTGCAGGAGCTCGCACTCAGCCCGGGGATTAATCACGGTTCAAGCTACACCGTCCCGTACAGCCAGCGGTCGGGAAGGACAAGGCACGGGGACGCCACAAGGCTCAGTACTTCATGCCTCTTCCGCATATGAACTAGCACTTAAGGGATCGCTGCACATTAAGACAATCACTCCCGACTCATGCTGAAGAAGTGCACACGTTCAGAAGAGTCCTAGCGGAAATCAGGATGACTTCTCATTTACAGAACCAGCGAGGATGCGCTGCCTTGTGCCTTTTTTCCTTAAATGTCAGAATTACTTGATGTGTCTATCCTGAGACTGCAGTGTTTTCCTTAGTAGAGAAAGGCACGCTTATGAAACATTTCTCAGTCAATATTTTTATTTCTCTCAACCAAAGGCTATATCCCCTACCTATGCTTGTTCCTACAGTGAGCACCGTGTGTCTGTGCGGTGTGGCCACATTCAAAAGAGACGTGGAGTCCTTCTGTGTGCTCAGAATTCTTGACAGTGAGAGGGCCTGCAGGATTCAGAGAAATGTGTGTGCTCAGAAAGTTGTGGAGAGCAAGGGATTCTCCTACAAGGGCACTGAGATGTAGATTTTAAGAGAGTAGCACTGCCGATAAAAATTATTAGGTTCATTTATATTTCTACAGATAAAACCAGTCTCTGAGAAGAAAGGAATATGTGCAAGAGAATAGGCAAAGACACACGGGCAGAAAAATCAAAGGCTGTTAAAAGGGATGTTGAGTAGAACAAACGGCTGATTGTTCATGTAACAAGGCTCTAGAAGAGAGTGGTTCCAGTCGAGAGTGGTTCAGGGATCAGCATCAGCAGCATCACTTGGAAGCACGTGAGAGCGCCGCACTCACCCTAGACCTCCTGAATCGGACTCCGTATTTTAAGCAGGTCTCTACCTTAAATATTCAGGTGCATACCCACATGAATGTTTAAAGTTCCCTGTTCTAAAACCTATAGCCAGAGAGAATGACGAGTAGAGATATGGGCTTTGAGCTCCAGAACACATTTCAAATTTTATTTTTAGATGAAGGAAGGTAGAGTAAGAGTTTGAGTCTGGGAGTTATTTTAGCAAGAGGAATATGCTACTGTGTATCAGAATATTTGGATATATTACCATTACAGTGCTGGAGAAGACTCTTGAGACACCCTTGGGCTGTAAGGAGATCAAACCATTCAATCCTAAAGGAAATCAACTCTGAATATTCATTGGAATGACTGTTGCTGAAGCTGAAATTCCAATACTTTGGTCAGCTGATGTGAGCAGCTGACTCATTAAAAAGGACCCTGATGCTGGGAAAGACTGAAGGCAAAAGAAGGGGGTGGCAGAGGATGAGATGGCTAGATAACATCACCAACTCACTGGACATGAATTTGAGCAGACTCCGGGAGATGGTGAAGAACAGAGAAACCTGGTGTGCTGCAGTCCCTGGGATCTCAAACAGTCACATGCTATATATACTCCATGAGACCGCAAAGAGACATGACTTTGCAACTGAACAACAACACATATACATATGTATAAAAGAAAAACAATTAGAATCTTATTGAGGTAGTTCAGTTGACAACCATGTAGGACAAAGACTTTGAGATATTTAAATGCATTATAGTTTATTCTGTATTTTCTTTTGTACTAATTCCTAAAATGTATCAGAACTCCTTGCTCCTCGATTCCCAAAAACTAAATGTTCCAAGAGTGTCATTCTTGGGCAACATTTTATGAACTAGCGATTCAAAGAAGGCTCACTCTCTACATGATGAGCTCACAAAACATATATCACCCTAGTCAGCACCTAAAGAAACCTAATGCAAAATTGTGATAACCCCGTGAAAAGTAAGGCTCAAGATGAAAAGACGGCAAAGACTAATTTGTGTGGGAGAACAGATCAATAAATATATAGGTCCTCTGCTATCCAAATCCGGGGATTTGATGAATTCTAATACTGTACTGTCAGAGAACACGGTAAGAGACAGATAGTGGTGGACTGAATGTAACCAGTGTTATTTACCTAGAAGTTCGTTGATAGAGAATTGATACAATGTCAAGAAAAGATTTAACCCAGCTGTCATTCCTATTAAAGAATCATGATGATAATTTATGTTGCAGCACTGAGCATGCTCCACAACTCAAGAGTATGAAGTTGTGAGCTTTTTATCTGTGGCTTCTTTCCCTCTGGGCCTCTAAGTCATTTTGCCATGAATACCGCCTGTGGACAATGATAGCAGCTCGTCTAACTTGAAGCTAATAGCCAGTTAATAACTATCTAAGTTTGCTATCATAGTTCCATAAGCTTTATTTTAACCGTTGTTAAAGACACATTTCCTTGGTGTAATATTCTACAAGAGGCAGTTTAGTAAGCCACTTAAGAAGCTGAGTTGTCTAGACAAAACTACTTAACACCTCTTTGGGCCCCAGTTCCCTTGTGTCTAATATGAGGAAAATATTAATGCCTACTTCATAGAGTTGTTGTGAGGATTAAGTTGCATGTGTGTGTGTGTGTCTGTGTGCAAGCGCATGTGCATATGGCACCCAGTGCATAACAAGTGCTATGTAAATATTGATTATTATCAAACACTAGCTCCCCAAATATTACTAATACAACCTCAATAAGATAGAGCTGACTTTATTACTTAACCTCAGTGAGGGGAAAGACAACCTCTTCAAATCTTTGACTGTGTTCTTGAGGGAGAAAATTTGACCTTGTCTTCAAAATTTATTGAAAATTAAAACCTTTGTTTATTGTGGGTCTTTCACTTAGGGGGATTCATTAAAATTAGATAAAGATTCAGATATAACTGTCCAGCACTGACTGTATTTTGATGTTTTCCACTGAAGATCTGGTAGGTCTTTAGGGAAGTTCCCAAGTAATGAAATCATTTACCTGGATGAAAGTCTCATGAAATAGTGGATATATATATTTGGGGGTGGGGGTAAGTAGAAGGGGCTGATAGGGAGTTTTAGTCCTCACTATCAAGCCATGTATGTGGGTTAATGGCTTCAATAGTCATTATTATTGTTTATTCCTCATTGTTACATTTTACAGAAAGAGGTAATAATTAATAAATAAGATAATCTGTTTTCACCCATAATCACCCAGGAAACATCAAGACCTTGAGAAACCAGACAAAATGTATGGGAGTTCCTGGGAAGTCAGATCTGAGTGAAGTAGAAAGGCAGTAGGGTGAGAAGGAGTTGAGTAGAGAGAATGAACAGTGAAATAATATCAGAAACACACTGCTGATAGCAGTTTTTTTCTGATGTCAGTCTGCTTTCTTCCAATATTTACTTATTTACATCAGGTTTGATCCTTAGAGGGCAACAAGTATCAACCAATTGCATCTGTACTGTTTCAGTTTTTCCTTTATAGCCAGTGTGTGTGTGAGGAGATGTGTATAAGAGACAGCTCTTGAGACACCCTTGGGCTGTAAGGAGATCAAACCATTCAATCCTAAAGGAAATCAACTCTGAATATTCATTGGAATGACTGTTGCTGAAGCTGAAATTCCAATACTTTGGTCAGCTGATGTGAGCAGCTGACTCATTAAAAAGGACCCTGATGCTGGGAAAGACTGAAGGCAAAAGAAGGGGGTGGCAGAGGATGAGATGGCTAGATAACATCACCAACTCACTGGACATGAATTTGAGCAGACTCCGGGAGATGGTGAAGAACAGAGAAACCTGGTGTGCTGCAGTCCCTGGGATCTCAAACAGTCACATGCTATATATACTCCATGAGACCGCAAAGAGACATGACTTTGCAACTGAACAACAACACATATACATATGTATAAAAGAAAAACAATTAGAATCTTATTGAGGTAGTTCAGTTGACAACCATGTAGGACAAAGACTTTGAGATATTTAAATGCATTATAGTTTATTCTGTATTTTCTTTTGTACTAATTCCTAAAATGTATCAGAACTCCTTGCTCCTCGATTCCCAAAAACTAAATGTTCCAAGAGTGTCATTCTTGGGCAACATTTTATGAACTAGCGATTCAAAGAAGGCTCACTCTCTACATGATGAGCTCACAAAACATATATCACCCTAGTCAGCACCTAAAGAAACCTAATGCAAAATTGTGATAACCCCGTGAAAAGTAAGGCTCAAGATGAAAAGACGGCAAAGACTAATTTGTGTGGGAGAACAGATCAATAAATATATAGGTCCTCTGCTATCCAAATCCGGGGATTTGATGAATTCTAATACTGTACTGTCAGAGAACACGGTAAGAGACAGATAGTGGTGGACTGAATGTAACCAGTGTTATTTACCTAGAAGTTCGTTGATAGAGAATTGATACAATGTCAAGAAAAGATTTAACCCAGCTGTCATTCCTATTAAAGAATCATGATGATAATTTATGTTGCAGCACTGAGCATGCTCCACAACTCAAGAGTATGAAGTTGTGAGCTTTTTATCTGTGGCTTCTTTCCCTCTGGGCCTCTAAGTCATTTTGCCATGAATACCGCCTGTGGACAATGATAGCAGCTCGTCTAACTTGAAGCTAATAGCCAGTTAATAACTATCTAAGTTTGCTATCATAGTTCCATAAGCTTTATTTTAACCGTTGTTAAAGACACATTTCCTTGGTGTAATATTCTACAAGAGGCAGTTTAGTAAGCCACTTAAGAAGCTGAGTTGTCTAGACAAAACTACTTAACACCTCTTTGGGCCCCAGTTCCCTTGTGTCTAATATGAGGAAAATATTAATGCCTACTTCATAGAGTTGTTGTGAGGATTAAGTTGCATGTGTGTGTGTGTGTCTGTGTGCAAGCGCATGTGCATATGGCACCCAGTGCATAACAAGTGCTATGTAAATATTGATTATTATCAAACACTAGCTCCCCAAATATTACTAATACAACCTCAATAAGATAGAGCTGACTTTATTACTTAACCTCAGTGAGGGGAAAGACAACCTCTTCAAATCTTTGACTGTGTTCTTGAGGGAGAAAATTTGACCTTGTCTTCAAAATTTATTGAAAATTAAAACCTTTGTTTATTGTGGGTCTTTCACTTAGGGGGATTCATTAAAATTAGATAAAGATTCAGATATAACTGTCCAGCACTGACTGTATTTTGATGTTTTCCACTGAAGATCTGGTAGGTCTTTAGGGAAGTTCCCAAGTAATGAAATCATTTACCTGGATGAAAGTCTCATGAAATAGTGGATATATATATTTGGGGGTGGGGGTAAGTAGAAGGGGCTGATAGGGAGTTTTAGTCCTCACTATCAAGCCATGTATGTGGGTTAATGGCTTCAATAGTCATTATTATTGTTTATTCCTCATTGTTACATTTTACAGAAAGAGGTAATAATTAATAAATAAGATAATCTGTTTTCACCCATAATCACCCAGGAAACATCAAGACCTTGAGAAACCAGACAAAATGTATGGGANCAAATAATAAAATAAAAAACAAGCTGTAATTCTAATTTCAGATTTTACAGACGTGTTACTTCTTTTCTTTGGAGATTTCTTTACATTAGTTAACACCAAAACTACTCTTGTCATCTCTGATTGTTACTTAAGATAAATTTCTCTCCAAAGAGGTTTATAATGAAGAGGGATAAAGTTGGCATCATAAAAAATGGCATTTTTGAACATGTATAATACATTTCATTTTAATACTATGTTGAAACTGAATATCAACAATGTCCTTTCTCCTTCTCTTCCTTTTCATGGTGCCAAAAGAGCCCATACATCCAGGTAGCCTTCAGATACGGTGTCAGAGAGCCCCATTTCTATCACTCCCTGATGATGAATGAGCTTCTTTGCCTAAACAAATAAGCACTTCAGAGGGTTACCCTTGACAGGGTTGTTAATCCAGAGAGCCTGCCTTATCGCTGCAGAATTCAAGGGCTGAAGGTTTACAGGATCCCTGCACTGCCTGGCTCTTGGGCAGTTGTCTGTAAGCTGCAGGGCACATGGCTACTCTTCAAAGAACAGTGAGGCTCTGCCCTTCTCTTCAATGTTCCCTGTGTTTCCAGATCCCGTCTTGGGCTAACTTGGGATTTTTCTCTTAGCCAATTGAAATCATTTATTTACATGTAAGTAAATATGCTACATGAATATAGCTTTCCTTTTATGTCCAAAAAAAGCAATAGGCCAACACAAATTCTCATGCATTCAAAGCAAATACAAGACAGGAAGGTTAAATGACCAGTCCTGGTCTTCTGAAAGCAGAACTAGAAACACCACCTCTGGATTCCTGCATATGAAACACAGAGACAATTTCTACCTCTTATCAGCAATGTATAAGTTTCTTACCCAAACTCTCTGGCTCTTGACTTTGCTTCCATTGACATCTAGACTAAAGGTCAGCATTTCTTTTACATTCCAGAAGCTATTAGGAATCAGCTTCAACTTAGATTCCTGTTGAGAATGGATGAGTTGATCTTAATTCAATGAGGGTCAACAAATCTCTCAGTAGCATCTCTCAAAATATGTGTCCAGATGATTAAGAAGTCAGGAAGACAGCCTCTTTAACAAGCATACACTTTCTTGATATATTTTTTTTAAGTATCAACTTTTTTTTTTTCCCAATAATAGTCACAAGTTAAAAATCAGTTTTGTCTCTGTAAATGGTTAGCAGGGACTTCGAACATCCTTCTAACCTCCTCTATCCTTCCAATCCCACAGTGTAGCATCACAGGAGATATGTAGAAATAAAGAATGCACATTTTTTATCCCAGTCACAAGCCTTATGTCTTAAAAGGTTTAGGAAAGGCATGTGACAAAGCCTGTTTGAAAAGCAGAGCATAATGTGTTTTCAGTTTATAAATTATAAAATATTCAAAAGCACAGGCTAACACCAAGGAATTGGTTACTGCTAGATATCTGGAACTGTTTTTTCTTTCTCTTATCTCCTTGGTTTCTCTTTATTTCCCCCATTAAGAACAAAATGCAAATAAAATGCAAATGAAAACCCTTAGGCCCGAGAAGCAGGAAAACAACCGTGCTGAAAGAGGAAGAATATGGGGGGTCTTTTTGAATGCTTATCAAACAAATAGTTTAATCATAGTATTTTCTGATTGACCAGTTCCTAAAATGTTGTTTTCTAATTTGCAGGTTGCTTAAGTATTAAATTTTAAAACCCCATGGTTGGTTAAGCAAACCAGACAGACTATTCGCATTTTGTTTTGAATTCTTGAACAAAGAGCCTAAAATTACAGATTACAAATACTGTTGATCAGTACAGAAGGTTTGCTACATTATTTCAACACAGGATTGCTGCATCGTAGTTATTTCACAAAATGGGGACTCTCAACATTCCATTAGATTATGTCGCTGCATTTGTTAAGAAAGAAGAGTTGGAATATGCTCTACCACAGTGATAAATATTGAGCTTCCTAATACTCAGAATATGTGTGGGTAGCATTTTAAGCCTTAAATTTGGATCTGCAGGCCTTTCTGAAGATTATAAATTCAAGATAAAGTGAATCATATTAAAACAGCTCAAGAAGAGTCCACCCTAGGTGAACCCAGTGTTTTCAGGCTTCCTGTAAACCTATTTACATGCAGATCAGAGCTAATGGAAAAGGTTAAAATTCTAGGAAGGATCAATTCTATTGTAATGATTACATATCTGTATTTAGATTCACAGAAAACCCTTGTATTCAAATTCCACAGCTGGTTGTAAAAATTATTTGTATTTATTATGAACTAGGAATAAAAACTATAGTAATAAAATAAACTATAATAATAAAAACGGGCAGACTCTTTAACAAATGAGCCACCAGGGAAGCCAATATAATAAAAACTAGTTGACTTAAAACTCAGCATTCAAAAAACTAAGATTGCAGCATCCGATCCTATCACTTCATGGTAATAAATGGGGAAAATGTGGAAATGGGGTCAGATTTCATTTTCTTGAAATCCAAAATCAATACGGATGGTGACTATAGCCCCAAAATTAAAAGACACTTGCTCCTTGGAAGAACAGCTATGTCAAATCTAGACAGTGTTTTAAGTAGCAGAGACATTGCTTTGCCAACAAAGGTCTGTATAGTCAAAATTATGGTTTTTCCAGTAGTCATGTATGGATGTGAGAGTTGGAACATGAAGGAGGCTGAGTGCCAAAGAATTGATGCTTTCCAACTGTGGTGCTGGAGAAGACTCTTGAGAGTCCCTTGGACCGCAAGGAGATCAAACCAGTCAAGCAGAAAGTTAAGCATAAGTCCCAACTTCTCCCAACCTCTACCTCCTCAACACTTTATTTTGTGGATACATCTTACTTTTTTTAGATCATCTTCAACTTTATGGCAAGGAAAAATGTTTCTCTCAAGTTGTAAAACCACGTAAGTATGTATGATACTTATATTTATCAAAATATATGTTAAGTATCTTTTTGACCAGCTTGAGATTCGATTAAAAATATAACCGTGATATATCTACCATTGTTGCTGCTGCTAAGTCACTTCAGTCGTGTCCGACCCTTAGCGACCCCATGGACTGCAGCCCACCAGGCTCCTCCATCCATGGGATTTTCCAGGCAAGAGTTCTGGAGTGGGTTGCCATTGCCTTCTCCATCTACCATTGTAGTTCTTTATATATTTCACAGTTCAACAAATGGATTAAAATACATTATTTCTAATGTCAAGTATAGAAGCTATATTATAATATAGTAACTATTAAAAGAAGAAAACAATTTCTGGATAGATTTTAATCAGTGTCCCCTGTATCTAGATAGACAGTATCACTGAAACATGTGTAAGTATACCTAAGATAAATACACAACAGAGATTCTTAAAAGAGATTAGATAAGTGGGAGAAAACTCAAAAGAAAAGCAAAAAATGAACTAGAGGATTGATTTACCCAGTTTCAAATCCTTGGCTTTAGAAGTTTATGACAAGAATCGACTATTGCTTAGAGAAAGTAAAGACAAGAAAAATTTAGTTTTAGCAATAGATTATTGTTTAACATAAGTTGAGAAGATGAAAAATAAAGGAACAAATCTTTTATAAGCAGTGGAAAGGATTTCAAAATAATGACAATAATGCCTAAAATAGACCAGAGTCACCTTAGGGCTGTAGGTAATGTTAAGTTTTATAATGGAAATAAAAGGATATCATATAAGACAAATATCTCTGCCCTTAAATATCTTCCTATAGTCTTAGCTCTATTCTGTCAGATAAATGAAGTCTTACGAGGAAATCCTGTTTCTTAAAATAATTTCTATGTCTATCTTAAATGAATTTATAGACCATTATCTTAGAATAAATAAGTGGTTACATAGTTATATTTCAGTCAATGTCATTTTCCTGAGAAATTAACTTCAGAGAGTTGAGCTTGAGATGTTTGGATAGAAGAGAATCTCTCAGGTCTTTCATAGAGTGTATTCCTTTCCAATAATCAGCCAGATGTACATCTCAATTGCTCTTTATTTCTATGTATCTATTGACTAGGACATTCGCTCTCCTAAGGAACAAACACAATAGCATCCATGAGAGAGCTATCAACTGTGATGTAACCACCCCATGGAGAGACTGTGTCCTTGTTTTCCTCCCTCTGTTATCTCACTAGACAAATCTCTAGCCTTTAATTGCAGCCCTGACTGTGCAATAATTAACAGTTTGGGTTGGGCAAAGGGTCTTTTTAAAGTATTGTGTAGTATATTTGATGTTTTTATCATATAACACAATTTAGTATGGAATTGATTTTTAAAATAAAAATTACTTGGCAACTGTCATTGAGTGCTCTGGACACAGCAGGAAAGCATTTAGATTGCATGATTGTTAAGATGGATGTATAAAATTGATTTTATTGATATCAGAGCAGCTCTTCACATTTATCATTGGGTACATGTTATCTTCTTTTTGGAAAAGATCAACTAGCGTGAAAGAGATTCTTCTTTTGTACCTGCCTCTCAAATAAACATTAACTCCTACATAAGGAGGATGAGAAAAGTTTCCCAGTGCAGTTGGTACTAGACGTAAAGTGGAGGCTACTTCTGAGAAGCTCAGATTAGAGAATGCCCCTCAGTAATGAAGTCAAACCCCAGATGAGATAATTAGCTGGACTTTCATCAGCTATACTCAGCTCTCATGAGGTCCTCTCCAGGCCAAAATACTGAATTGAACAAAAAGATCTCCAAAATAAAATGAGAAACTGACTTCACAATATAGCAGCAGGGCTCACCGCTGGATTGGTTTAAACGCTTACAAAAAAGGAACTAGCTCAATATTATAAAACAGCTTAACAAGAATGAAATAAAAACTAAGTTTTCTCTTTAATGGTATGATAATATTATATAGAATTTATTCCAAATGGAGATGATACAGTAGTGATTTCTTTTCATAAGGAGACAGTATGAAGTTGCATCTCTTTATGTATATGATAATTCTAGGTTTGATACAGTCTATTTTCATACTATAAAATAAAACGGTGATTTTAAAATAATTTATACTTATCACTAAACTTATTCCTAGATGTATGTGTGTATGTGTGTGTGTGTTTATGTGCATGTGTTAGTTGATCAAGCATAGTAGAATAAGATTTCCATTTAGGAACACAATCTAAGAATAATTTTTTTTTCTTCATTCTATTTTAAACATGAGTCATGATGGAAAATTCTTACAAGTACGATCTCAACTTTCCATCAAATTTGGCCTCCTTAAACCTCCCATATCTAGAGTAAGTAAAAGCAGATACTTGGTATGAAAAGAGTCAAAGAGATCTCTTCCGGCTGATCAGCATAATGATCATTTAAGACACCCTTGGTTTCAAGGACCATGCGAACCTGTGGTTTCAGAATTTAAAAGTGAAAGTGTCATGTATCAAAAACACAAGAAATATGGTCCAAAATGTACAAGGCATCTTCAGGACTGGCTACATAATCATCAGAATCCAGTGCATAATGAAAGTAGAGGGCAAGAGCAGAGCATTAGCCCAAGCACCGAGTCCTGTGTGACTGCATAGGTCACCACACACAGCGTGAAGTGGCCCTGGGTGTGCTGCAGCCTGTACGGAGGGAATAGCTTGCTTTACTATGGGTCACTTCTCCAGGCTTCATATCATTTCCCATCACCTCGGCTCAAAGCACGAATCTAGGCTGCATCGATTGGCTATGCATTCTGAGACCTTTTACCTGGCCTCTGTTTGTGTGGTTTCATATCTTTATGACATGGAATGAACAGCTTGGCGCCACGTTGCTGTTATCCATTAACCATTCCTGTTTTCCTAATCATCTTTGACTCCATCTTTCTCTGTACTAACTGTTATTGTCTTCGGAAAAGAGATGTGAGGTTTCCTTGGGCTGTTCTGGTTTACATGACATGATTTGTGTATCTGCCTACAAGAGTTTCTCAAATGAACCCTGTGTATTATCTTCTTCCCCCAGATCCTCCTCCTCTGAAGAAGGAAGAAAAAGGTCATACATCTGTAAAATGACAGCACTTATGAAAAATGAGAGTTTGGCCCACATGGCTCTCATCAGACACAGACTCATCTGCTGTGCCACAGACGCTGCTCATTTCCTTCAGAATCAGACTACAGTTAAAAACAGGAAACACCTAATAAATTGCCTGCTCTATCAAATTAACATAGCATAAAGAAACTTTCAACGTAATCAATGACTATCACTCGTTTTAAAAAAATGCAATTATCAGACATAAAAAATCTGTGACCATACTTTTCTCTATAAAGCTACTTTAAGATGTCAACCTTAATTTAAATTTAAAAATAAAATCCTACTCAGAGATGATACACAAAAATTGGAGTTTCTATTTAATTTGCAGTCACAGACGAACTTTAAGTATTTGAAAAACAGTGAGAACTTTTATCATATAGTGACAGCACTAGGATTTTTAGGCACACAAATTTTTTTCAATAATAAATTAAGCATACAACAATCATACAAGTGACAGAATTCCTAAGATAACCTCGTTTTGTGTGAGATTAATCAATCCCATTTTTAAAGGTAAAAAAATCTCCGCTTTATGCAATATTTTATCAGGGCAGTATCTAATTGTCAAGAGCTGCTTATTTTCATATATTCTTGCCTAGAGAGAAATCAGTAATAAACCACAAAGCAAGACGATACTTTCTTGAGCTGTATTTTGGATAACAAAAATACAATTAAATTTGTTTTGGGGGAAAAATTATTCTATACAATTACAACCCTTTTTTGCTCCTGTTCTTAGAAAATCCTTTCTCCTATGAAAAAATAAAGGGTAAAAGTCTGAAAAAAAAAACAAAACTATGCCTTCATTCCTTCGAAGCCTTTGAAAGTCTAATCTCTCTAATGCTTGTGTGCTCTGGGTTGCATTCTTATCCTTAAAACAAACTTCTAGAAAAATTTCAAGGAAATAAAATCTTTTCAGAATTGACAAGAAGAATAATCATTAAACTTACATTTCAATACACTCATTTGGAAACAACCTTTATTTCTAGAAATAATTCAACTGGTCTGTC
The DNA here is from genome assembly GCA_006410675.1 of Oreotragus oreotragus. Lineage (NCBI taxonomy): Eukaryota > Metazoa > Chordata > Mammalia > Artiodactyla > Bovidae > Oreotragus > Oreotragus oreotragus. Next base: position 245,172 of record SJYX01022576.1, on the reverse strand, counting down.
CCTCAGAGGTGACCAAAAAAAAAAAGTTTCTACTACCACTCAAAGATATTTTACTATTCAAATCAAGAGTCTACTCCACTGAGAGTAGTATTTGTCCTATGCATGAGTGACCCCTTCAGGTGCTGTATTGAAAAGACCATTCTATGCCCAGAGTGGAAAGGTCCCCCTGACACAATATATGAATACTGTTGAAATTTCAGAAAAATTTCAACAGAGGAATTCACTCAAAAGTGCTCTGCGAATAATAATTATGATTTTAAACAAGCTAAAAAAGGCTTCTTCTAACAATGTATCTCATATATCATTTATACATATTAACCAAGTAAGAAATTTTGAACAGCATATGGAAGAAACTATGCTAGAAATAGGATAAACATAGTATTCAGAATACAATATCAGGTTCAATTTCAAATAATTCATGCCCTGACTCTATAAATATACTTGTTTTAGTCAATAAGTTGTGTCTGACTCTTTTGTGACCCCATGGACTGTAGACAACCAGTCTCCTCTGTCCATGGGATTTCCCAGGCAAGAATACTGGAGTGGATTGCCACTTCCTTCTCCAGGGGATCTTCCCAACCCAGGGATTGAACCTGCATCTCCTGCATTGGCATAAATATACTAGAATTTATCAAATTATGTATCTGGATCTATTTTCCCAAAATATGAATGTTACAATAGGGAATATAAATTTCTGTCCTTTAGAAGTTTAATTAAAAATANATGGGATTTCCCAGGCAAGAATACTGGAGTGGATTGCCACTTCCTTCTCCAGGGGATCTTCCCAACCCAGGGATTGAACCTGCATCTCCTGCATTGGCATAAATATACTAGAATTTATCAAATTATGTATCTGGATCTATTTTCCCAAAATATGAATGTTACAATAGGGAATATAAATTTCTGTCCTTTAGAAGTTTAATTAAAAATAGTTTAATAATTAAGCCAGACTTTTTCAGGAAGACATGATAATCTCATAATCTTCACTGTCAGAGAAAATGTCTGAAGCTATCCGAACAATAGGTTGCCAAGGAAAAGCAAGTATTTGGAGTTGGGGTAATTCTGAATTTGTGAATTGAGTTAGGAGTTGGACCCAAGCAAAGCTACCAAGAATCCAAACTAAATACCTCAGGCAAGGCTCATGAATGGGAGTTGTATTCAAACTGACAATACACCAAGTGCATTGGATAAGGCAGGGTAATAATGACCAGGATGTGGAAAATGGCAATAGCTGTCTGTAGGGAAGTAGTGTCGTAGACCTGGGGTAGAAGGATAAGATAGAGTGAGGCAATGCCTTAGCCAGTGTGGGCAGGTGTTAAGTACAGGATTCAACTTTCCAGAAAAAAAGGGTTTGGAGGGCTGAACCCAAATCAGCTAATGTTCAGAGCAAGATTTCATTTTGGATAGTGCCAGACTACAAACTAGTCATTGTGGAACTCCACAAGGAATTAGTTAAGCAAAAGGCAGCTGGTGCACTATCAGGGCTGAACTGAACACCAGACTCCAAGCTGAGGGTAAGAGGGTGATTCCTTATCCCTTATTCATGGGAATTTGTAAGGGGTCCATAATAAGCAGCAAAGTTGACATTCACTACCTCAGTAACTATGCCAAATATTGGACACACTGGACAAGCAGGAACAGACACAGAATAGAGTTTGGATTAGAGCCTTTGAGCAAGGGTGAAATTTTGAAAAGGGAGGGGAGGAATGTGGCATTTGCCTGTGGGGGAGGAGTGATATTACATGTTGTATTTAGGAATTAAAAGCTAACTATTGAGTATTCTGCCAACCATAAATCTCAATATCAATACTTTTATATATGATTGGTATAAAATCATTTGCATATATAAGGATGGTATGGAAATAATAAAGATCTTCAGATTTCCTGAATGATTTTAAATAACTTAAAAATTTTATGCTAAAAATATGTCAAATTCTATCTTTAAAATATAGTTTTTATGTTAAACAGAGATTACCTAGACTTCTTGAATAGATCATAAGTTCATACCATTAAATTTTGTACAGGCTTGTGTATACAGCTCTATTCTGCTAAAACATTTAATAATATTTTACTGAAAGTCCAAAGGCATTCTCATCAAAAAATTTTGAAGCTAAGCAGAAAAAGTTATACACTTTTTATATTTATAAAAAAATAAATACAGTTATTCACCTATTTATATTAGGTGAATAACTAAAACAAGACAAAAAGGCAAAAAATGGGCATAAAAATGGGTTCAAAATAAAAATATGAAATTGAACATCATTAGATATAATGTACTTTCCTAAAGTTAAAAAATAATTCAATACTCTTAGATGAAAAACTTAAAAACGTATAGATTTAGTTCTACATTTATTTGTATATTTAAGAGAATTTAAATAAAAATATAGCTTATAATAAAGGTGATGGAATATGACAGAGTCATAGATTTTCTGAATAAATAGACACATGATAATTGACATTTAAAAAAAAGAATTACATTGGGAAACGTGTTCTATAAGCTAGTGAAACATTATAAAGCTACAGTAATCAAATGATGCAGTCAACTGTACGCATATATGCTTGTTTTGTGATAAATTCTTAGAAGTAGGACAAACCTATTATTTGAAACTGCTAATAACTAAAGTTTATTTGTTTGCAGTCAGCTATTCCCACTAATAATATTAACTAGATTAGTAAAAATGTATATGTATTAAAAATCTACTGGATGCTGACCTTCTGAGTCACTCATTCTGTGGCCACAAACTGAATGTCACGCAGACACCTGAGGCAACTTAAAACTGAAGCATATTTGCTCTGTGATTTTGTATCCCTTTCCTTTTCCCTCCATGACTTTTTCGAGAAAAATTAAAAATCTTTCTCAGTAAAAGCCTGACCTAGAAAATGCTCAGTTCCTCCCATGAACTCCAGGAGACAGAAAACAAACTGGCTCAAGGAGAGTCATTATTTCCAGGGTAAACAGAAGATGTTTCACGGACAGCATGTGTCATCAGAGCAAATCTCCTTATCACCCAACCTCTGCCTAGTCTGGAAGGTAACAGGAAGCAAAGAGAGAAGCTTAAAGACAGACTTTTAAACACTTGCAGTAGGAGAAACAATTCTCCACAACTTGTGTTCAATTCTTGTGATAAGGAAACACCTTCCAACACAGACCAGTCAATGAAGCACTCACATTGCCAACCCCATCTGGCCACGAGTTCCACCCATTTTTAATGAGGAAGAACCCAATAACCTGGCTGGTTATTTGTATTTTGTGAACTTATAATTACACTAAATTAACTATTAACAGTGTATGTCTTTTACTCTGTTGTACATTAGTTTAATTATTTGAACATCAGTTCAGTTATTCTGAGCTAACCATTTTATGAGCTATAACAAATTTTCAAATAGAAATGCCTCTTTCTCATGAGGCAGAAGCTATACTATTATTCAAATCAAGATTATATTTAAGAAAAACACCCCACAGAACAAGAAAGCATCACCTTTACCACTGAGCCATCCAGGAAGCTCCATGATAACATCAACATCAACTAAACAACTGAGATTAAGTAACTTTAGGTTCTCCAAGTGTATGACTTTGGGCAATGTGCACAATCACACAGCCAAACACAAACATACGAATACAAAAAAAGGAACAAGGAAAACTGGAAACATTATGTTAATAAATTATTGCAATACATTGCCACTTCTGGGCTTCCCAGGTGACCCTACTGCTAAAGAATCTTCCTGCCAATGCAGGAGATGCAAGAGATGCAGATTGGACCCTTAGGTCAGGAAGGTCGCCTGAAAGAGGAAATGACACCTCACTCCAGTATTCTTGCCTGGAACATCCCATGGATAAAAGCCTGACAGGCTACAGTCCATAGGGTCGAAGAGTTGGACACAACTGAAGTGACTTAGCATGTGTGCACGTACACAAATTAAAATACCTGTGAACATTTGATACAGCATAAGCAAGTAAGCTGGACTTGGTAGTTATCGAAAAAAAGAGATTCCAAGTCCACAAGTCAAATGTAGCAAAGAAGAATGCAACACTAAAAACCCTAATCGGAGACTTCATGCCATTGGAAGGGGCTTTTCCCTCAGTTATTATTGGGGGGCGGAGGGGGGGAGCTCTCTTACTCCACACACTTGTTGCAATGGACCAGAGGTCCCATGCAGTGTCAGTACATGAGGAAGATTCCTCTGGACTTCCTCCTGCGCTGGTAGGTATAGACATATTCCCCATTTAGACTTACATAGGACCCTGGCAATTGCTGCACTTGCATCACAGATAACCCAAGAGAATCTTGGCTGAGGTTGGAAACCAGAGGTCAAGGACTCACATCTAGGACCCACCTGTTGGGCACTGCCCTCCAAGGATTTTCTACCTCCCAGCTGGGAGCTTCCAGGCCCAGCTCAGCCTCAAGTAACATCCTTGCTTCCAGCTCTTTTTCCCCAAAGAGTCCATGCTTCTAGAAAACAAAATTGAAAAACACAGGTTATTTCAAATAACTTCTACTTTTGCCTTCTAAAGAAACTTCCTAAGAACACCGAGTTTGGCTACGGGTTTGGACCTGGGGAAAAATAATAGAGGAAAAGCCAAAACAAACCAAAAAACAAGTGAATTAATAAATTATGTTGCCTGGGAATAATGTGCAAAAGTAAGGAAAAGAGTGTTTTGCCTCTTTTCTATCATTCTGTTTCTCACTTACACTTGTTTCACATCATACTCTCTATTTCACTCCATAGCTCTCATATTTTCACCTCTGTCCCTCACTCATGACAGCAGTGCTCTAAAGTACCCCTGTGTTAAGTATGGGGCAATAACAAACTGGCTAGGAATCTTTAGGAGTGTTTGCCCATAACCAATTCAATGTCTTTCAAGTTTTAGACTGTGGGGGGTGGTGGGGAGTTATGTATAATGAATTTTTCTAGTTTATTCTCAACAGTGTTTGGCAATAGGTATTCCAATGGCCTTGAAGAAATTCTGGTCAAAGCGCCATATCTCTCACCCCTACTGGTGTTTATAATTTAGATAATAAAGTAATTCTTTTAATTTGCAAAAGCTAGTTTCCTGACTTTTTCCAACTTACTTTAGACAGAGATGCTTTAATTTTTTTTCAATTTTCAAAGCCTCTGAACTGTTTAACTCATCGAGTTTTAGAACACTACAATGTGAAGTCACATTCAGCAGATGTTCATCTCAAGGAGCTCCAGAACCTCATAAATTATTATAAATTAATTTGCTTATTTCAGAGTTTGACAAAGCAGCTCCTGGGGTTTCCTATGGGCTCTGCTGGAGGAACAGAAGACTGAGAAAAGCAGCAGGTTGGGGTCCCAGGAAAACAAGAGTGTCTTCTGTGTTTCAGTAAGGGGCTGTGTCACATAAAACTTACGGCGGCTGTTAAGTGGCCGAGCCAGCTGCATCCCATGTCCACAAATGCTCTGGCCTCTTATTTCTCCCATTCGGTTATTGTGTCTATAAATTCAATGGGCCACCTGTGCAATGTGCTCATCCAGAAGAGCCCCAGAGGAAGCATCAATGTATCAAGGCTCATAAAGCACAAATCCTTAAATGTAAAAATGGACACTTTCATCCTCTCCAGGCTACATCTATATAGATTTCTTTTTAATGAAAAATAGAAAAGGGTTATTTCCTGGTTATAGGATAAAGTGCCTATGAATGGTGTTATACAATTAACAACTGCAGTTTTTAAATCTGTCCTTGTTGTGGAGCCACCTAATTTTATTTGCTGAAACTATGTGACCGTCTATGGTGAGAAAACCCATCCCTATCAGTAACTCACTGTTCAGTTTAATCATGAAGATGACTCATGCCAAGTGCCTGGCAAGCATCATTTCATATGATGAACAATAACAAAAAGTGCAAACTTCAACTGAATATGTCTCTTTTCCTTTCTATTCCTTTTTAAAATTAGCTTCCCTGAAAATTTGTTGACTACTGGCAGATCTAATGAAGCCATTTCTCCGTTGTTGTCTCTTCACTCTGACAATGTTAGCCAAACATTTTAGCAACATTTTGCACACACCCCTATTTCACCTGGAGGATTGTGACTATTTATCTCTGTCTCCCTCCCTTTACATTGTAAATGTCTAACAGTGGTTCTTAATGGTCGTTGGAGGCAGTGAGTGGATATTTAGAGATCTCTTTGTATATACACATTCACTTTCCAGGCACTTCCTTCCCCATCCTCAAACATTAACAGAACACAGAAAAGTAGAGAGTAGAGAATAAGGGAAGAAAGGTCATGTGTATCTTTAGAAAGTTCCCCACTGTGGGAAGGAGATATACCTCATTCATATTTGTGTGCACATCAGTAACCTGGCACATCACAAGATAAGCTCTGAATGAACAAGTGAGTGGGACAAGATAAAGCAAAAATTTTTCATTCAAATAATTCAATATTAATAATTTGAGTCATTTACCAAGCTCATTCTGGCAAATATACTTATATATATATGTGTGTATGTATACATATATATTAATATACATATAATATATACATATATACATATATTGATGTATTATTTTCTAATCAACATTTGTACCCTCTAAACCAGTAGTTGGAAGAGCAGAGAAGTTGATAATATTGAGAGAATGAGATGGCTGAATGGCATCACCGACTCGATGGTCATGAGTTTGGGTGAACTCTGGGAGTTGGTGATAGACAGGGAGGCCTGGCGTGCTGCAGTTCATGGGGTCGCAGAGAGTCGGACATGACTGAGTGACTGAACTGAACTGAACTGAACTGAGGGAAAGAAAAGAAGTAGTATTGATGAACAAGAACAAGCCTAGTATAATATATAGAAGACAAAGAAACTCTACAGTTTAATGACTCTGCTGGGCCTCAGGTTCCTGCATAAGAACCAGAACACTTACCTTATGATCTGTGCTGAAAAGCTGAACCCAAGCTGCTGTACACTCTCATTGTTTCCTTACTGATAAAACATTAGAAGTTCTCACCAAAATATGATAAGTATTTAAGAGAAGGGAATAAAACATATATTTTGTGACACCTTCTAGGTGACCAGGATTGATTCCTCTTATTACCGAGGAGTGAGGAGGAAGAACGGAGAAGGCAATGGCACCCCACTCCAGAACTCTTGCCTGGAAAATCCCATGGATGGAGGAGCCTGGTGGGCTGCAGTCCATGGGGTCGCTAAGGGTCGGACACGACTGAGCGACTTCACTTTCACTTTTCTGTTTCATGCATTGGAGAAGGAAATGGCAACCCGCTCNGGGAAAGACGGAGAAGGCAATGGCACCCCACTCCAGTACTCTTGCCTGGAAAATCCCATGGATGGAGGAGCCTGGTGGGCTGCAGTCCATGGGGTCGCTAAGGGTCGGACACGACTGAGCGACTTCACTTTCACTTTTCTGTTTCATGCATTGGAGAAGGAAATGGCAACCCGCTCCAGTGTTCTTGTCTGGAGAATCCCAGGGATGGGGGAGTCTGGTGGGCTGCCGTCTATGGGGTCACACAGAGTTGGACACGACTGAAGTGACTTAGCAGCAGAGGAGGAAGAAATAGCCCTGATATTCTGTCACTTAAGAAAATTCAACTTCAGAGTATGCAGGAAAGACTTAACCTTACCAAATACAGGGCTGTGCTTTCCCCTAGTCTCCCAAAAGATGATCTCTAGGAATAGTGTCTTTGTTAACCTGGGGGCTTTGGACCACACTAGACAAACTAACCATGTGACTTACAATGGGGTTTTGGGCCATGTGATATCTACTTACTGCCTTCAGAGGGGCTGGAGACTAAAGTCAGACACTCGGGCAGTCAAGTTTACAATGAAACCCAATAAAAACTAGGGACATAAGCCTCAGGTGAACTTGCCTAGTTGGCGGTACTCCATGTGTATCATTACATATCACTGCCAGAAGAGTGCTGCTGTCCAAGACTGCACAAGGAGAGGATAAGCAGAAGGTCCTTGTTTGGAACTTTCCTGAATTCTGCTCTGTGAATCTTTTTCCTTGGCTGTTCTCACCTGTAACTAACTGTGAGCCTAATAGTTTAAACGCAAGGGTGGTCTCTGAATACCCAGGTTCTGTAGCTAATGTCAGAATGGTCTTATGGACTGATCCCTAACTTTGTACAGAGCTTCTCTGATTTGAGGGCAGAATTAGGGGAGTCAGACTCTCAGGTCATTTCAACACAGGGATTAAATGAGCAACAGAACTTTCCAAAATGAGAAGGCTCTTGTATATCCTGTCATTGGCTACAAAAACTGTGTGGTGCTTCTGGAGATCCTGACTTACTGTCAGCAGTGCCTCAAGTGATGACACGTGGTGACAGCAAACCAGGGCTTCACAACTTCAGAAAAACTGTCTCCCTAAACTACTTCTCAATACTTTGAAAACTTACAGAATTATTTTCAAATTGCATGAAAAGTAAACCTACTATGCTGTCTTCTAATTCTCTCCTGATTCATAGTAGGGAATCACAAGTGAGGATCACTTTAATAATTAAGCAAATAACAGATTTGACAATCACAATCATAATTATAATACCTACATATACAAATGGTGTTTATGCTGTACAGGGACTACTCTGAGTGCTTTAAATAAAGTAACTCTCAACCCTCACAATCATTAACTCTTAATGTTATAGATGTTCACCCAGTGATAAACATTTAATATTAAGTTTAAAAAGTAAGTGAAGTCACTCAGGTGTGTCCCACTCTTTGCCACCCCGTGGACTGTAGCCTATCAGGATCCTCCGTCCATGGGATTTTCCAGGCAAGAGTGCTGGAGTGGATTGCCATTTCCTTCTCCAGGGGATCTTCCCATCCCAGGAATCGAACCCAGGTCTCCCGCATTGCAGGCAGACACTCCATCTGAGCCACCAGGGAGGCCCTTAAAGTTTGGTGTAAAGTTTGGTATAAATCATTCAGCGGCATTTTGTTTCAGTTTTGTTGTCATCTCAGTCCATTTCAGCTCAGATCTACATCCAGGATTTTTAGTGCTGATCTCCCAGAAAGTACATCATGAAATCAATTGTCTTTTTGAAAATACTCTTTCTGGTTCTGGCCACAAACAAGGACTTACAGGAAATCCAAAAAGGACTGGTGGAATGGGGACTTTGGAAGTGGAAGTGGCAAATATCTTTAAGATGCCGTTGGGCATTAGTTTGTTCAATTTAAAAAAATGCTGAGATATGGCAATTTTTCCTCCACTTGTTAAATATATAATTTGATAGAATTTTAGAAGTTTATGATGTCTGACTTTCAGAAGTATTTTGTATATGTGCAACCAATTCTTTTCTCTTTTTCTAATTATATGAAATGCTGCTGTAAATTTCTTTCTGGGGCACGTACTTTTCCACTTATCTACTGCTACATAACAAATTACACAAGTACTAATTTTCTCATGACTCTGTGATGTAGGTAGGGCCCAGTAAGAACAGTTCAGTTTTATTCACATAGCATCAAATAGGGTAGCTGGAAGACTGTGGTCAGAAATCTTCTGAAGATCCCTTCCTTCACATAGATGGTGGCTGATGTTGGCTGTTGGTGGGGCACTCAGCTGGACCTGTGGCCTGAATATGGCTTTTCCATGCATATGCTTGGCATATTCATAACACAGTATTTAATTTCCTAGGATGAGTCCCAAAAAAGAGAGCACCAGAAGGAAGCCTTCCCATTGGTATGACCTCACCCAAGAAGTCATGTACCCTGAAGTCATATTACTCAATTTCACTTTATGGAGAGTCTCACCAAAACTTGTCTAGTATCAAGAGAAGGGGATACAGACCTCACTTCTTGATCGGGGGGCGGTGGGGAGGGAGGGGGTGGCAGGTGACAAGGTTGTGGAAGAGCATGTGGGACAAATAGTAACACCTGTGCCATTTGGGGGCAGTATCACCTACCACAACAACTCCCTGTGCGAAAGGAAAACTAATGACTTCTGTTTATTTTTCCATAAGAAGAAAAGAAACATATCTACTTCACAGTTAATGTGGTATACACACACATTCAGAACTTCAGGTTACTGGAAAGTTGCCAAGTTTTATATTCTTAACAACTGAAATGTAACACTTCTCTCTGATTCCTGTTGGCCAGGAGGGAGTCAAATGGGCTAGATGATACTGAGGACCTGAACACAAACAAAACTCTTTCTTCTTTTAAATTATTTTATTTTAATTGGAGGCTAATTACTTTACAATATTGTGGTGGTTTTTGCCATACATTGATATGAATCAGCCATGGGTGTACATGCGTTCCCCATCCTGAACCCCCCTCCCATGTCCCTCCTCATCCTATCCCTCAAGGTCATCCCAGTGCACTGGCCTTGAGTGCCCTGCCTCAGGCATCGAACCTGGCTGGCAATCCATTTCATATATACATGTTACGTGTGATATATGATATACATGCGATATACATATTTCAATGCCATTCTCTCAAATCATCCTACCCCCACTTTCTCTCACAGACTCCAAAAGTCTATTTTTACATCTGTGTCTCATGCTGTCTCACATATAGGGTTGTCCTTACCATCTTTCTAAATTCCATATATATGCATTAATATACCATATTGGTGTTTTTCTTTCTGACTTACTTTACTCTGTATAATAGGCTCCAATTTCATCCACCTCATTAGAACTGACTCAAATGTATTATTTTTAATAGCAGAGTAATATTCCATTTTCTCATGGAAAAAGCAAGAGAGTTCCAGAAAAACATCTATTTCTGCTTTATTGACTATGCCAAAGCCTTTGACTGTGTGGATCACAATCAACTGTGGAAAATTCTGAAAGAGATGGGAATACCAGACCACCTAACCTGCATCTTGAGAAATCTGTATGCAGGCCAGGAAGCAACAGTTAGAACTGGACATGGAACAACAGACTGGTTCCAAATAGGAAAAGGAGTACATCAAGGCTGTATATTGTCACCCTGCTTATTTAACTTATATGCAGAGTACATCATGAGAAACGCTGGACTGGAAGAAACACAAGCTGGAATCAAGATTGCCAGGAGAAATATCAATCACCTCAGATATGCAGATGACACCACCCT